>MU860042.1:0-154248 GCA_033296875.1 Achaetomium macrosporum | reverse complement strand
TGCCCCACAGTTGCGATCCTTCGCGCAACCACAACAATACGAAGGCATACCCAACGCTGCAAGTCCCATCACAAGGTCCCAGAATCTATGGAAATGCGACAAATCCATCTGTGGCCTGTTTTGGCCATTTTGATGCATTCTATATACCTACATATATGACTGTCCTCGGAAAAAAATGGGGGGTGGCACGGCCAGAAAAAGTGGGGACGTCCTGTCGTTTGCAAGGCACAGCGGAAGTCACCGATCCACAACCCCGATCTCCCGCTCCGTCCCGTCTTTCATCTGCCGGTTGCACCCGCCAACCTGGAAACCGTAACCCCGATCTGAGACGGTGGTCAAGCCACCATGCCATGGGGCCTTACGTCCGCTTCCTCACCGAGCGGCCGCAAAGATGACGAAGGGGCTTCAGGATTCGAATCAAATAAAATCAGGCTCCAGATGACGGGAAACGACCCACGCAGGCCTTCACCGCCGCGTCCGACACAGAATGAGAAATCCCGGATCGACACAATAAAAAACAGCGTCCGAGAGCATCTCAGTGTGCCGCACAACTGGATCGCACCTGTTGCCGCCGCTGCCCTCACTCTAGGCCTTTGGACGTTCTACCAGTCCTACTTACGCCGGATCCCCGGCACCGACCACATTGCACCCAGCTTCTTCCGCCGCCGTAGTTTATTCGGCAAGGTGACGAGTGTCGGAGACGGCGATGGCTTCCACATGTTCCACACTCCCGGTGGCCGCCTGGCCGGCTGGGGCTGGCTGCGCCGCGTGCCGAAGGACAGGAAGGAGCTGAAGGGCCGGACCGTGAGTCACTGTCGTCCACATGGTCCCCAACCCCGCTGCTGATGTACCCCTCCTGCATAGATTTCCATCCGCATCGCTGGGGTTGATGCCCCAGAAGGCGCCCACTTCGGCCGCCCCGCGCAACCTTTCGCAGCCGAAGCGCTGGCCTTCTTGGAGAGCTACGTGCTCCACCGGCGAGTACGCGCCTACATCTACAAGCGGGACCAGTACGAGAGGGTTGTCGCGACGGTGTACGTCCGCAGGCCGCCCTTCTTCTTCCCGCGGAAGGATGTCGGGTTGGAAATGCTCAAGCGCGGCCTGGCGACCACATATGAGGGCAAGACAGGCGCCGAGTTCGGTGGCCCTAAACTGGAGACAGTGTATCGGGCAGCCGAGGCGGCCGCGAAGAGAAAAGGGAAGGGGCTGTGGTCCAAAGCGGGCCTCTTTAGGTCTGGGAAGCAGCAGGAATTTGAGAGCCCGATGGCGTACAAGAGGCGCATGAAAATGCTGGAGGTGCCGGGTGAACAGAAGGGCAAGATGTGAAGCGCATGGCACGAATGAACGAGCATGATACCCATAAGAACGAAGTTATGGATCAACCTGGCAATAACCTTACCATGATGGACTGTGCTGTCCTTGGCTCGTCATAGAAGCAACATGCGGGTATCAAGCAGCCGACAACCGTGCCTGCCAAAGCAAAGATGATTGCTTGACAACCCCCGGCAAGAAACACCCAGTACCCGGTTGTGTAGGCTCAATCCGCCGATACAGCCTTACTCAGAGACGTGCATCTATAAGGCAGCCCTGCATATATGACAGAATTGTATGGTTCTCAAGGTCGACTGGCAGCCGGACCTGGATTTCTGGTGTTTCAATGTTCCGCATGACAGGGAAACAAACGCTTTCCTTTCTTTTTCTATTTTTTTTTCTTTCTTTTCTTTTCTTTTTTTAACCCATTTGGTAAGTATCAGCACCGCGGTTAACGGGTTCGAAGTTCCACATGAAGCACATATTCCCAGGTGTCCACTACTACTGTGGTAAGTCGCAGTTCCCAGCGAAGGATTGGATGTACATACATACTACTGCTCTCCTACAGAGTAGGTCTAGTACTAGTAGTTTGTACAGTACATACAAATGGTAAAGCTGCTGAGGCCATTTGCTCGCTGAGGATGCTTTAGCTGGCAGAACCATAATGTTGGTAATGAACTTGCCGGGAAGGGAGGAAATATACAGAGCACTACCTGTTGACACACAAGCATGCTCCATCGCAGATCGAGATGTTGATGTTCGAGTGGGGAGTTTGACGCACACCACCCGTGACCCGACGTGGTCAACAGATGCAAGGGGCTGGAACCCCCCTTGTCGAGGCTCATGTGCGCCCATTGCCCAATGGCATCCGATTTGGAGATGAACACAAGCGGCCCCTGAATCCGACAAGCGGTGGGTCAGAACTACTCGGTACGTTTCCCTCACGCTCTTTTGTTTCCATTGATCTTCCTCTTTCTTCTCAGGCTGCAGTGAGAAAACGAAGCTTCTGGGGACAGCGAGGGACGGAAACCGACGACACTCTTTTTAGTACTTTGCCAACTTGATTCCACTCTTTTTTTCTGCTTGCAGACTGCTGGGACACGAAACCCAGGACGGGACTCTGAGTTAAGCACAGTGACGCCCACACAACACTTTCTTTTCCGGTCAGCATTTTGCAGAGCCGCTCGTTGTGCTCCAATCGACAGCGAAACGGTGCGCAACCCTGATCCGCCTCTCCTCAGACCATCGAGCCAGAATCTCTGACAGGAAACGCCAAACCAGGAATAATCGCATTTGACAACTACAACAGCTCAACCGCTTGCGTTACCTGTCGGCACCCGATTTCCCGCGCCACTCCTTTTCTGAATTATCATTACATTCATTTCAAAGCATCCAACTTATTCAACCCACGGCCAGCGTAAAGCGACTTCTGAACCGGGACGTACGAAGGTCGTCTGTACGCACGGCGAGCTGCATCCCAGGTTCAAGGGTGGCTGGAGTCGCTGGAAACGGGCAGCACCGGTTTGGGTCACCCAGGAGACACTGCTGTGAACACGAGGTTCGTGCACCGGCCGTGTCATTCTTATCATTTCCCACTCCACATTTTGAAGCTGCTACGCCCCCGTGAACACCAAGTGGAAACGCTCATTGATATGCTGCACCGTAACATCACGCCAGCCTGACGTGGTTTTGGTGCATAGGAATTGCATCAAATCACACATTTTGGCATTGCTACTGCATGGTATTCTCTGGCTGACATTGGGTGGCAGGACATTGACATCGCCGTGTCTTGAGCGTTAGTTTGCAAGGTACGAACGATCTTCTGCGTTCGAGATTCCCTTCCCATCTTCTGGAACTCCGTCTAGCCCGTTAAGGCTTAGCGCTGTCGAGCTGACCAGTGAGCGCCAGCGCCCGAGGTTCTCAGAATCGTGTCCGCCCCGTCCAATCTCCGTCATCTTAGCAGGAGCGCCATATTGGTCGAGAAAACAGGCTGAGGGAGGCCCATCTTCACGATCCTTGATTCGGAGCTCAACCGCAAACAAACTTGAACCTTCCCAGCCGTCGAAGTCCGTTCCTTTTCCCCGTTCGTCACCACTGATCCAAAGACGCAACCCGAATTTTCGACCTTCATTACACTCATTTAATTCGTTCCAACCCAACCTCGTTGGTGCAAGGTTCCTCGCGTTGCGGCCGAACATTTTGTGCGACGAGGTCATTTGATTTGAAGGCGCAACAGCCGCCTCGCCAAAACGTCATTTTCGAGACGGTTCTTAAACCTGCTATGGCATCCCATTGTTGATAGCTTGGGTCCGACGGCACTTAATTGAGCAACTTGATTGCTCGTCGGCCACCAAGCCCGATAATTGTTCCCGGTCCGCGAACAAAGCGCCATGCGATTACCATTCGGGCGGCGCCATGCCGCTCGCAGCGACCCATTCTCCCTGATTCCTCCGGTCATCTTGCTGTCGTCGTTTGTAGCATCGCCAGCATGTGCTGTTTCGTTCACACCTGTTCCCGCACCGAACCTTGACCTCTCCCAGCTCGGCCGGGTAGTTCTAGCTGGCGATTTCTCGGGCATATCCTTGTACCAGTTCGAGGAACAGAACGAGCACTCGTTTCGAAGCAATGGCACCGAACAGCTCCTCGCGCAGCTTCCCAATAGCGTCTTCGCGCCCATCGTCAACACGGATGCGAGTATTCGCACAATGTGCACATTCAACACTGACAATGGGACGGTAATTGTGCTTGGCGGGAATTTCACGAGCATAAAGGAGCTTGACTCTAGTGCGACAGCGTTGCAGTCGACTGCCTTCGCGATATTCGACCCGACTACTGCTGTTGTGACTCCGCTTCCTGGCTTGTCAGGCCAGGTTAATGCGCTCCTCTGCGACCAGGACAGGAACACGGTGTATGTGGGGGGCAGCTTCGTGGGCGCGAATTCGACTAATGCGCTGGCCTGGGAGGGGGGACAGAGCTGGACCAATTTGCCGTTCGCGGGCTTTAACGGACCGGTTACGTCTATCACCAAGGCATCCAACGGGCACATCATTTTCGGTGGTAGCTTTACTGGGTTAGGGAACGCGAGTACCCCGAGCACGCCCGACGGACAGATCATCAATCTTTCGACAGCGAACATCAGTGCCGGCTCGTCAAGCACAACCTCAGGCTTCAGCGACCCCAGGAATATTATCTGCAAGACGAGCGGCGCAGACGGGGCAGGAAATACCTGGCTACTGCAGGACAATGTTCCAGGGTTCTGGCAGGCGACTTTCGGTCATGGATTCAGACCTACGAAGCTGCGTTTGTACAACACGCACCAAGATGGAAGAGGGACGAAGACATGGCGATTCACGGCCATGCCAATCAACGGCATCATGAATTTCACCTACATCGATCCCGTGACGCGACAAAACGCGAGCTGCACAAGCGAGTGCCCGCTGAGCAACAACAGTTCTATCACGTTCCAGGACTTCCACTTTGTCAACGTCATCGGCATGAATGCATTCCGACTTGACATCTCGGATTTCTACGGCAGTGGCGGAGGCTTGAACGGGATTGAGCTGTTCGGGGACGATATTTTTTCATATGCCATTCAAGAGTTTAACGAGCCAACATGCGCCGGCCTCAAATTCCCGTCCACAGCGACGGCGACTGGGCCCTGGACTGTCACGCCTTCCTACTCGAGCACCGCCGAGTATCTGACCGCTCAACTGACTGCCCCGATCACCAACACGTCAGCCTCGATTGTCTTCACCCCTGACATCAGGGAATCAGGGCACTACTCTGTCAACCTCTACACCCCTGGGTGCCTACAAGACAACACGTGCGCGACCCGGGGCCAGATTAAACTTACTGGGCAGATGACAGCCGACCCCACAAAGAGCGAGCCGATCGACGTCAGTCTCTACCAATCGAACAACTTCGACAAGTATGACCAGATCTACTTTGGCCTCATTGACGCGAGCTCAAGCAGCTTCCGCCCTCAGGTCACAATGACTCCCCTGGCGGGCCAGTCCCTGACACAAATGACATTCGTGGCGCAACGTGTTAGCTTCACCTTGATTAACAGCACAGGTGGCTTGAACGGGCTCTACGAATACACCCCGGGAGAAGCTGTTAACACCAGCGACTTCACGGAGTCCGCATTCAACCGTCTGGGAGCGAACTTTTCAAGGGGATCTGCCGTCAATGCACTGGCCACGTCCGGCGATTTTACCTATATCGCAGGGAACTTCACCTCGGGCAACATGCGGAACGTTGCTGTCCTCAAGGGCAGTGATGCGAACGCCTCGTCTCTTGGCGGCGGTCTCAATGGCGAAGTGAACTCAATGTTCTTGAACGGCACCAGTTTGTATGTTGGCGGTGCTTTCAACAACACCTCGGACAGGTCAACAGAAGGGCTGAACAACGTCGCCCTATATGACACAGCGAAGAACAGCTGGAGCCCACTCGGTGCTGGTGTCAATGGCCAGGTTCTGCGGGTGGTCGGCATGACCATGAACATCAGTAGTTCAACTCCTGAGGTCGTGGTAAGCGTGAATGGAGACTTTGACCAGCTCCTCGCTTTCGGCAGCAACTCAGCGGTTAGGGTGGACGGGTTCGGTGTCTGGGTACCTTCACAGGGAAATTGGCTGCAGAATCTGGATTTCCCGGTTGAGTTTGTTGAAGGCGTGCTCTCAGCCTCGATTCTGAACTTCACTGGTGGACCGTCATTCTATGCTGGCTCGCTATCGTCCGCTAGTCTTGGGGCTAGGGGCGCCGCGATCATGGGCAGCACAACCCTGGGCCCACTTCCCGTGGACATTCAGCCTTCTACAGATTCCTCGAGATCGGCCGGCCTGAGTAAGCGCGACGGTGCCTTGGCTGCTGGCGATATCGAGGGCGTTGTGACTGGTGTCTTCGACAGCAACAACGGCAGAAATCTCACTATCCTAGGCGGCCATTTTACCGCAAATGCCGCGGACGGCTCTATCATTCACAACATTCTCATCCTCGACGGCTCGAAGAACAGCCAGGCTTTTGGGCTTGGCGATGGGCTTTCAGCCAACTCCACGTTCATGGCCTTGGCTGTGGAAGGGGACATCCTCTTCGCTGGAGGCAAAGTCGCTGGGACCGTGAACGGGGTTAACGTTAATGGCCTCGTTACTTACAACCTAGCGAGCAGATCTTTCAACACGCAACCGCCCGCATTATCTGGCGGGAACGGCACTGTTTCTTCTATAGCTGTGCATTCAAGCACCAAGGACGTTTACGTGGGAGGATCCTTCACCTCAGCGGGATCCCTCGGCTGCCCGGGCGTGTGCTTCTTCAGCACCACAGCCTCCCAGTGGAACCAGGCTGGCCGGAACCTGAACGGTAACGTCAGCTCCCTGATGTGGGCTACCGACAACATCCTGTTGGCTGGCGGCAACCTCACCATCAACATGACCGCACCCTCCTTCCTCGCCAAGTACGACACGAGTACTCAGACGTGGGACTCTTACCCTGGCGCCGACCAGCTCCCTGGCCCAGTGACTGTTTTAACCGCCGGTGCAAGCGACGGCGGCCAAATTTGGGCTGCCGGAACCTCATCTGTGGACGGCTCCATCTACCTCATGAAATATGACGGCTCCACCTGGCAACGAGCCGGCCAGTCTGTCCTCCAGTCCGGCACTGACATCCGCTGCCTCCAAATGTTCTCCCTTACATCCTCCCACAACAGCTCGTCCCTAGTCAAGGACGACGAAATTCTCCTCCTCACCGGCTCCATTGTCCTACCCGATTTCGGTTCCGCCTCGGCGGTCCTCTTCGACGGCAATTCCTTCACCCCTTTCGCACTGACGGCGACCAACGACGGCAATGCGGGCAGCATCGCGCGCGTCTTCTCAGAGAAGAGCAATTACTTCGCCAAGGGTGGCGGGCACATGCCACTTGTCTTTGTTGTACTCATCGGGCTGGCCATTTCGCTGGGTCTGATGCTGCTCATCGTCCTCGCGGGCTTGTTCCTGGACAGACTGAGGAAGAAGAGGGAGGGGTATGTCCCGGCCCCGACGTCCATGTTTGATCGAGGCAGTGGTATCCAGCGGATCCCACCTCGTGAGTTGTTGGAAGGCCTGGGCAGAAAGGGCGCGCCGCAGGTTTAGTTGCCCTTGCTGCCTAGGAGGCCGGTAGCAGCTGGGTTAGAGGGGCAGTTGTGAAGGGGAGGAGACAAATGCATCATCTGGGCTGGCGGGTCGGCGTTTACCGGGTTTGGGTCTGGGTCTAGGTCGTCATCAAAATGGGGCTTGTTATACCACGGTTCATTTTCAAATGCTTCTTTTGTTGCATGGTTTGACTGACTCTTGTTTGGCGTTTGGCATGCACTCTCGGTCGGACCGGTGAGAGACAGAGCAAGAGGGGTTGCATCCCACCTAATGGCACTTGACCGCGACCATGCATCGGCTTGGTTGATGTGTACATATTGCAGTGCTGGAAAGCGAGTGTACGGTCGACGAGGCCGCCGGGTTGGGGGTTGCCATCCTTAGGTGGCTACCTTCCCACACCCTTGTTCCTTGTCTCTTCATCCTCTCTCTTGCCGATACCCATCCCGCTGATGGGGCTAGACCGGCTTCTTTTTTGTTCGACATTGACTTCTTAATGTTTAAGATACCTTATTCTACCCCCTTGCTTGCTACCTCGTACTAAGTACGTTACCTTTCCCCCTGCCCCTTGTGCTGTTTTCTGTTCGGTCTTGTCAGCTCCGCTATGACGGCTGCTGGGAGTTTGTGGCAGCCTGGGTAGATGTCCAGGTACCTAGGCAGCGCAGCGTAAGGGGGGAGGGCAAGTGGTTGGGGAAGATACGCATAGAGGATGGTATGTACTGTATTGTGTATAGCTGGAGGCGCTGTGTCTCAAAATGTACGTACTACTAGTGTAGATAGATAACCTGAGCCATCTTTTCCTTGCCAAAGATTGGGTTGGGGTGAGGTGCTAGAAGAGAATCACTTACCCTGACTTGTCTTCTCTCAGGCTCTTAAGCCTCTGGGTCCTCTCTGGAAGCGAGTGGGAGCTAAACCGAGAGTTAAGTGCCGGGTTGTAATGGCATCGTGATGATGCCCAAGTTGCTGAGACAGCACGTTCTTGCGAGTAGTGGCTTTCTTCGCCGTCATCCCCCAAGGCGTACCAGGGAGCTACTGGTAAGGTTCCAGGTCGTCTTCAGTTGCTAGAAGTTTGACCGAATCATGACAACTGCCCTGACTATGACAGAGCTCCCTCACATCGTCGACAACCTTGTTCTGAGGCTTGATACCTCGTACTTACCGTGCCATACTAAGGTACCTACCTTACCTTAGGTAGGTAGGTAGGTAGGTAAGGTACCGCACCTTATGGTACCAGTTTTTGGTGAGACAGTCCAAGATGTAGCATCTGTTAGTGCAGCCAAAATTTTGTATGCCAAAATCATCCTCTCGACTACCCCTTTTGACAGGAGGTTCAGGGGTCTTATCTGCATGCTTTGCACTTCTTACCGGAACTTGCGCTGCCGGTCCATCTGCTTGTCAGGACGGTGCCAGCACGCTGGGAGGGAGCAAGACGGCAAAGAGACTCGTGAATGCCAACATACCTACCTACCTAGGTAGGTTACGGTACCTGCACCTCCATTCCAGCCGCCGCGACTATTACAGTCTTTGGTGTAAGGTCTCGCTCAGTCTCTCAAGGCGGAAGGCACTTGAGTCCTTTGGTGCATCCACATACTCTCATTTCTATTTCTCCCACTGGCACGCTTATGTCTTCGTTGCCTTCAATGCTCAGCCAGTAGCACGATCCGAATTGGCTTGTTGTTTATCAGGCAGGAAGCTCAGCTGCTCCCCAGTGTCAGTATTCCTTCGGGGACAAGCCGAGCGTACAACAGCAGTAGACTTGACATTGGTTCTTCGGCCTCGCCTTCCATGATATCGGCAACCGCCAGCGATCTATTTATATGCCCCCCTTTCACCTGTCGTCTCGAGTGTTTCACATGCCTATCCGCGGCAAGGTACTGATCGTTGAAGCGTGCCAACGTTGATGGTTATACATAGAAGCGACCGGTGACTTGCAGGACCTCATCAGGATGCTTTTAGGGTTCATTTTGACGGACGTTCAATCACGTTATGGAGACGGATGCAATACGCTAAACGGCTTCGACTTACGTTGACGCTTGTTTTTCAAGGCCAAGGCTGCCGGGTGCGGAAAGCACAAAGTTGCTCGGACCTGACGGGACACCAAACCTTTCGCGATACGGGGTCCTCGAGACTTGCAGGAGACGAGTAATGTGGTATACCTTTCCTCAGCATCTACCAGCCACGGGCTCTGGAGAAGGCAGCCGGTAAGCTAGAGCTTCAGTCCAACTCGAAACTTACACGCCATTATTACCGGCAGCTTACGTGGAAACAGGCTCGACACAGCAAGCGTTTCAGGATCAGTTAACTGATAGGAGAAGGTTGGACTGTATATCGTAGAATATTCCGCGTCAAATCTCTGTATCACGCCGGGGAGTTGTCTTGGATGACAAGAGCAACTCAGACGTGTCCGTCTTCCTGGGTTACCGCATCGTGATAATGCCCTCGTGTAACTGCGCGATCGGAAGCTATGTGCTCAGGGGTTGACTGACCATGGCCATCTCAACAAAACCTACCTAGGTACCTAAGGTAGGTAGGTAAGTTTCATCTGACGAGGCTTCTATGTGAAACTGAAGGCACCAACAGAACATATTTCGTCTCTCGAGATTTCATCAACATCCCACCCAACCTGCACCAGCCTCGACAGTCTCGGTGACAGTCCTCTCCCCGGGCCCAACCCCTTACCGCCGGAACACACCGGAAGGACGGTCGGTCACACCGAACACAGCATCGGCGTGCTCAGCAATGACGTGCAACAGCAAATCTGCTGTATTTCCCTAAAGTACGGTATGTATCTTTCAACCACTTCCACACCAGCCGCCACTATGTCCTCATACCATGGCGGCAGCGTAAAACAGATCAACCAGAGGTTTGACCAGCCCGGGTACTTGTCACAGCTCACGCAGGCCAAACCTGAAAAATTGACTGGCCCTCGGACCGGCTCGCACAAAAATCGCATTCAGCCACTGGCAGTCTTTTTGTATTTCCGGGTCCCAACCATCAGAGCCGCGCCAAAACCGTTGAGGCCCTGCGAATCAGGGAGGATATCAACGCAACGCGCAACCGTCTTCATCCTCAGCAGATCCCAGAAATGAACAGACGTGTCCTGTGCTAGTAGACAGACATTGAACCGGCATATCACCGTAGCCCCGGAGCTGGTTAAACACTGTTCGGTCTGCGGTTATACCCCGTAATCTCCCGTACCAAACTCGGCCACGTGGAGGATCGGAAGCGACGAGCCAAAAGAGACGCAGCAAGGAGACCGATCTCGGATACAACGTCCTCCGTGGCTGTGTTCCCTCAGTCTCATCTCGTCAGGGCCCAAGTCAATCCACAACTACGTACAGTACCTGACAGGTTGATAGCCCCATCTTCGACTTTCGAGTCCCCTATCCATCCCGTCACCCAAACCCCTTGGTCCCAACGAGAAGTAGTGTATAGTAGCGGAGTGCACCAGCTTCGGTTCAAATCGCTTCGATTGCGGTTGGATAACATCATGTAAGCTACAGTGCCTTAGGTATGTACAGTACAGGATAAGAACAGTACCGCAAGCCCCTCAGCGGGGGGTTTAAACCAGTATGCTCCAAGGCAAAACCAGGAAGGTCGTACCGTACAATTGCGCGAACATTTTAGATACTACCTCCACTTACAGGGGGGTGAATAACAGCCGAAATCCCGAAAAATTACCACCCACAGGACACAACGCCGAGGCTCTGAAGGCTCGTGCGCCCAGTTCAGGCGGATCCAGCCAATGACTCCCATATCTTCCACCCCTGAAGTGGAGGTAGTATCGATAATGTTCGCGCAATTGTACGGTATATCAACGATGAGGATTTGAGGTTTTGTCCTTGGATCTCTAGGTACCTAAGCTACTACTGCGTAGTAGCTGAGCTTGGAGCCGAAGCGAGGAGACATGGCATTCCTGTGAGTCCAGCTTGTCTGGGTGTCGCCTTATCAGCCTAGTACTACTACGCACATAGTACCTAGGTATGTACCTATGTACAGAACTTGAACCATAATAGGGCTTGCCGGGGCCAAGCAGGATGGGATAGGCAGACGAGAAATACACGTGTAAAACAAAGCGTAGCCAAGCAGAATAAGAGCGACGATAAAAAGAAAATAATAGTCTACGGAGGTAGTCCACATAGCACCTTCAATCCCTATCAGAACCTTTATCAACATCCTCTCTTCAACCCCAACGGGAATTTTCACCCTGCCAGAACGTTGGAGGACCCCCAGAAAATGCAGGTTCCCACCACAGTGACTGTACGGAATACACTTTGTGGTAACGTTATGTAGTAATCCCGTCGGGGCCGGTCCCTGTATCCCGCCGCCCGGCTTGCAATCTTCGTTTGATTGAGAGCATCCACCTGCGACCCTGGGCGATGAGATCATGGCTTGTTTCAGATTCTGCATGGGGTGGTTAATATGATTTCTGGTCTGCGCCTCAGTTCGGGGCTTTCCATGTCGGTGGGCCAAAGTAACGGTAACATGGAACGCTTGTGTGATTTCACTTCGTACTTCATGGCCGTAATGGGGCTCTTCAATTTATCTCTCTTTGTTCTGGCTCGCTAACTTACAATGGCACAGAATACTACCTGACTCTGTGCTGCATGTATTTTGGCAAATATCCCTTTCCCTTCCTCAACTTCCCGTCCATTCATTCCTTTGGTTGGCGGTCTTTCCTCGGTCCTTCTCTAGGCTTGCATCAAGGGAGAGCGCCTTTAGTAAGGTAGTTCGCATTAGCACACAGATTGTCGAGGTTCTGTCCATAGTTTGATGGCCGTCGGCGAAGCGGAGCCATGTGGTAGGCTGCAGCAAGGGTGTGAACGCAACCCCCGGACGGCAGTGGCAAGCACTCGTCTGCCCTGCCAAAGCAGACTACCTTATGAAACAAACTCATTGGGGCCTCAACGGAATTGTACGGTTTACGAACTGAAGCATAAGGATGGCATGATTGAAAGTATTTACCTTGACCCTCCTCAACACCCATGGCTTGGATTCCCGTACAATACTTAAATTCAACTGTGAATTTACATACTACTAAGTCGCGCTCCTCCTCCACTCGCAACGCACAAATCCATGAATTCTGGGGATATGGCGTAGAACTATCCGTGTCCCTGTCGACGTCGTCTTGGCATTTGGGGTTCATTGGTCAGATGTGGGAAGCGCAGCAACGTCCCATGACGTCATAGTATTCTGCTGCCGGTGAAATGTAGGTACTATGTGGTGTTCGAGAGCCTCAGCTTACATTTGATGCAAGCTGTCACATTGGCTTGTGTGAACGGGCTTGTGACGTAAGGCAGGTGGCAGTTGGCTGTGAGAGCCCAAATTGTGGGTAGTTGATGTCGGCGAATGCACCTTTGCTGCTGCAGCTTGCAGTGGCTAACGTACGAAGGGTACCTAGGCATGGGCATTGAGAATTCCTTGGATGCGATCCTCGATATCTTGGTTGCTGGAGATGGCAATTTCACAGTGCGTCCGAAGATCCAACTGTCACAATGTCGGCAATGAAAGTGACTACCTTACCTTACCTTACCTTACCTTACATGTTGCTGAGGTATCTGACGTCGGGGAGTTATGAGCCACAATCTGTATGTACAGTACAGAATGCTCGTATGTATTACACGGCTTTATGTAAAATTACCGAAAATTTGTAAGTTACTTCGGCTCCTGTTACCGTCCATGTGACATCGCGCATTAAGGACGAGTCTTTCCTTGCACTATTCGTGTGTGTCAGTCTAATGCACTTCGCTGTCTGCTGTCAAATCAATCAGTTTCTGCGGTACTGTAAGTGTCGTGCCTACCCAAGATAGGTAGGTATGCTTACCATCCCGCACTTCAGCTCTCCCAGCAGGACCCTGACGATCCATCCGTACCGATCTGTGGCGTTGTGACGTCGTGATTGGGCTGAAACCAGCTGTGGGTCATTTTTGAGATGGAGCCGACTCAAGCACGGCCACGGCCCCACCTGTATTCCGTACACTAGCTATGTCCTAGTACGTACCTATGTAAGGTATGTATAGGTACCTAAATTGACCTTGGCCCACCGTGCGGAGTGCCAATGTCAAGCAGGCGAAAGGGCGGAATTCCACCCTGTTGGTTGATTGATTCTGCTTCGAGGCTTGGGCAGCAACGTAATTCTTCTTTCGCATTTCGGTTTTGCGGCCTACTAGGTGGGAAGAAGTTTGTCTCTCGCACGTCGACGTCATGGGCGGGACCATCTCCCGGCCACCACCCACCCTCGGCATCGAACAAAAGTTGCATTGTGACGTCTGGAAATATACCTCAACGAATCCTGGCAAAGTATCATCGGCTTCAAACTGCCAATATACACGTGTACCTTACGACAACCTACCACCGTACATACCTACACATGTCCGCCCCGCCCGTTGGTTGCCAAGACAATGCGGGCCCGCTCCGCTTCGAGCGGTCGAGGATGAACCGGGTTTTAACGTGTTTTGCGAGCTTCGAAGACTTCCATGCCTGCCCTTGTCGCGGCTAGCGGCGTCCAAGATGAAATGGATCTCCTCGGACGTAATGGGAATGGCCTTGTCAAGTGCGTCACCGTTGTACCGATCAGGAATGGCCGCACATCTGTGTGGTCGAGTCGACTCCGTCATCTCGCGGCCCCCTTTTCCTGACGATGCCCTTTGCTCCTCAGTCCTCGACTTCCAAGCCGGCTTGAGCAGCACGCGCTTGCACCAACTTGCCCTGGGAATGTCACCTCAACCCACTCTTCCTCCTTCTAAATTATTCCACTGTGTCATGAGGAAAGGGACTCGGCCGCGTCAATATCGACGTAATATCCGCACATGCCCACCGACCTCGCCACTTGAGGTCGCCGTGCGGGACCTGGAGACTGGCTGTGACTGACTACCACAGTCTACCAGGGTTGAGCTTGAGGTTGAGACGAGCCCTGTCCGCATGGTTGAGTAGTGCTGCCGAGACCGGCTTGCGCCGTGCCGGTTGACGTTGCGGGGGCCTACCTTGATAAGTGGAGCCGGTATGCCGCCTCCGCGCGATCTTCCCCCCGCCGGTCGTCAAGAAGTCCCGGAGCCGAAAGTTCTGCGGCCGATCGGCGCGTTCCAGAAGGGTGTTCGCACCTTGCCAGTGCTTGTTCGAGGGAAGGTTGCCCCGTAGAGGCAATGATGCGAGCCTGCTGCAACCCGACCTCGAGGCGCACGCACTGATGTGCGGACTTTGAAACAGCGGACTCCCGACATCCCTGGCACAACGAAATGTATGTACGTTATCACTGGCTCGAGACTGGCTGTCTGTGTCGATGTATGTAGGTACAGCACAATCCCTTTTCTGGTACCGGTCTCAAACTTTCGGTTACTGTCTGTTGTGTTCGGTCGACTGAGCAGGGGCTCTAACATATCCCCACCCCGGCCGCTGTTGTGTCTCTTTGATCCTCGACGCCCTGAAAACAGCGGCCGCGTTGCGAAAGTGATGATGTTGTTTTCGGGTGCTGTAGCGAGTGATTTCAACGAACGAGGCGGGTGAGAGCGAAGCGGTGGCCAGGCGAGCCAGAGAAGAAAACAGCAAGGACAGTGAAGATCCCCTTCCTCTTCCGGCCACTTCGCCTTTGCCCTTTCACCTTCCGAGAAGGCCCCACCCCACATCTGGGCCCCCTTTCCAAGGCAAGCCGAGGCGGGAAGCTCGGGGCGTCACTAAGCCGAATACACCAGTCGTCGGGAATTCCGTAGTTTATCCACACACAAGGCATGGCTTGCCATCCTTCCTTCCTAGCGTTGATGTCCGACTTGCTGACGGCCGGTGAACACGTAAAGAAGCGGGGGTGAACCCGAGCCTTTTGCTTCCATGTCTCCCATGTCTGTAGGAATATGAGGCTGATGCCTGTGTCTGTCTGGTTCAGGTCCTTGTCAGCTTGGTCTTGGCCATGATCCGAGCGTACCGCAACTGAGGTTGGTGACTCTCAGCCATGTGCACCGGCATGGACAGGAACTGTAGAGCCGAGCCGTTAAATGAACTGCCGCGGCTACAAGAAAGCCTCCCCAACCCATTGTCCGGCGGGTATGTACGTACAGTACACCACTCCTGTGGTAGCGGGCTAGTATGGGTAGTGGCAGGTAGGGTAATAGAGGATGTGATGAATATATACAGCACATACCTTACACACTATAAGGTAGCAATCCGGAGTAGGCAGTTGCTGCCGATCCTCGCATAACTCCAAGTAGCCAACCAGGACGGCGCCGGCGGCGAATCGGCCATCTGAGTGCACCATCCTGACGCTGTGTTTGGCTCCATTCGGTTGACCCTCGCCCTGCTGGACGATGCCTAAGCGTAAGGTATGCCGGGGCGCTGCGGTCATACTGTGTTTTGCGAAGGAGCCCTGCAGTGACCTGTTGAGGTATCCTCAATATTGCGGTTGGGGAAGCGCAATTGTCCTGAAACAGCGCCTAGATGAGGTGTGGCCATAGTTGTTCGGTGATGATGCAATTGAATAGCCTTGACGGAGTCTGGTTCGTGGAGGGGAAATGAGAAGAGGTGTCATTCCCATTCAGATGCTGGCGGGATGGAGGACGCGGTGACGTGAGGCGGTGTCCGGTGGGTACGGAAGGAATCCGAGATGCAACAGGGAAGGAAGGTGCTCCCGGTCTGCTGCTTCCTTAAGAGATCCGAATAGGGGATTGCTGGCGTTGCAGCCATTCACTGCCAAAGAGGATCGGAACCAAGGGCTGCCCGAAGGGATATCTTTGTATTATTTGACTCTTTCGGCCGCCACCTCCATTAAAGAAGGGGGTTACGCTCCAAGAGGTATTGGTAGTAGTAGTACATGATTAGGTAGGTAGGTTATTGGTAGGTAAGGTACCGTAGGCAAATATACCCTGCATCTATGGCGTGTACAATCCTCAACGCCTTGTCGTCATCGCCAGAAATAGACACCTTGGAACGTATCTTCCACATCGTCTTAGGGCAACAAATCGTGTACGTTGCGACCTGTCGTGGAATGAAAAAACCCCGCTCCAAACCCCAGCCCAGAACTCCCAGAAAAAAGCCCGTTTTGACGGCCGACACGAACAGGACAATGTAACACATGCAGCGAGGGAAGAGAAAGAAGAAGGACCAGTCCTTATCAACCCGACCAAACGGACAACGGCCCAGTAAATGACCCAAAACGCCGATCCATGAGGGTATCGCCCAAGGCATCGCCTCCCGGTCGCCTGTTGGAGGATGTGCCTCTCTAGCCCAACCGCCAAAAGTCCGGGCTGAAGATTATTAAAAGGTGGTATATGAAGTGACAGTAAGCGAGAGGCAGAGGTGCGTTTGTGCAGGGGGAGCGCCACCAGCTGACGAGGCGAAGGCCGGGTGCCAAAAGGTCACGTGCTCTTTGGTCTTTTTTGGCGTCGAATGACTCGAATGAGCACATGCAGCGAGCGATCAGAATTAAAGAAGGTCGTATGTCAAGTCTATCCAGGATGTCGTCGTGCACCAAGATGGAAGGGATGGAAGACGAGGACGTGCTGCAAGGCTGTTCGATGAATCGATGGCAGTTGGCCGTTTCTAAGGTGACTGGTGGTCCTCGGAACCTGTGTCTGACGGGGTCTCGCCTCCTCTCTTGTGGACCTTTTTGTGCCGACGCAGGTTAGAGACCACCGAGAACCGGCGGCCACAGCCTTCCACCTCACAGCCGAACGCTGCGGTTTTACAGTTAGTTTCTGAGGTTCAAAATAGTGCGCGGGGTTTGCTTACGTTTTTCTCCCGTGTGGCTGTACATGTGTGTTTGTAGCGAGCTGGGCCGGGTGAAGCGCTTGTCGCAGACCTTGCACTTGTGCTTCTTCTGCGCGCTGGACGACACCCTGGAGCTGAAGGACCCCATCATCGATTGCGGTGCCGGCGGTTGGGCGGACATGAGCCCCTGCGGCCTCGGGAGAGTGCGTCCCGACAGCGACTCGATATCCGACCCTGCCGCCGAATAGTCGCTGACCGATCCGTCGATGGAGCCCCCATAGTAGCCACTGAACCCGGCGGACGATACACTCGAAGTTGACGAGTGCGTCGAAGGGAACCCGTACGAGTCTGCCGAGCCCCGGCCCCTGTTGCGCACGTCGTAGATGTTTCGCGGCGTTTCCTGGCTCATCGAAAGCATCCCGTGGCTTGCCTCCAGCGCGTCTTGGAAGCTTCTTCTGTCGTCTGGGTGCAGACCTCTGTGATCATAGTCAGAAAAGATGAACCCCGGCGCGCCTCCGCCTGTGCCGCCCTCGGCGGAGCGGGGGCGGAGGTCCGATAAGCTGGAGGCTACTGACTGCTGCGAATACCTCCTCGAACTGTCTTCATGCCCGAGAGCGAATGTCCCTCTCATCTGCGCCGGCGCGTAGCCGAGCTGGTCGTACGGGGACGCCGACGCTGTTGCATACGTAGCGGTCACCGGAGAGGAGGCGCTGGTGTACGATGATGTGTCGTAGGCCGCCGACGTTGGGGGCTGCTGGAGTCGGTTGAGACTGAAGGGATCTGGCGGCAACGAGAGCAGGTCGTGTTGTCTGTAGACGCCTGCCATCGGAGCGCTGCCTGCTGATGTTGCCGAGACGGGGAGAGAGCCGTAGGGGGCCATCGAGCTGCTGCTGCCTGTCGCGCCTGTGTGCTGCGGGTGTTGTGAATGGTGCGAGTGCTGTGAGCTCGGTGGCTGCCTAGGGAGAGCGCCGAGGTTCAGATGGGGTAGGCCGGCGCTGTCCTGGTTGCCGGTATACAGTCCGTGTTGTTGGCTCCCGCCTTGGGGGGCCGGTCCCGTCGGGGATGACGACGAGTTCCAAGGATCCGTGAAGTGAGGTTGGCTAGAGTACGAGGGCATATGGTGAAAGCCTAGGGGTCCGAAGCGGCGTCGGCTCTGGTCATCGACGGTCATCGTCATGGTGAGTTCCCGAGAGTGAGGTCGACTTGGTGGTCTCTCTTCCGATCTGACTTGGAAGTGAGATCAACCAAAGTAGCGATGCTGATCAAGCGTGGCGGCTGTGAGTCGAGAAGGACGGATCAGCGCCCTTAAGTGTCTTCGAGGGTGCAACAGGATTGACGTGGGTGGGCGTGGGTTCGCACAAGGTCAAGCAGGAGTCGTCTGAACCTTATTACCCTCTTCGGACAGGCGGGACTGGGTGTGGATGGGGTTTCAAGCAACTTCTGACGACTACCCGGTAGAGTGATCGGCGCGTGAAATATCCTTCCCAAGGGCCCCTGCCCGGGGTGGGCTTGCCAATTGGGACGAGGGGGAACTGGGCGGGGATGTCGTCCGAATGGCGCGGAGCAGGGCAACAGGCCGGGAGGGTAGGTGTGAACGCAGCGGGGGCCACGCCCTCTGCTCTCTGGGAGATCAGCCACCACGATGTGAATGTGGGACTCTCTGCCCTCTCTTTGAGATCCGGTGATGCTTGACGCAAGGACGCTCAAACCAGGGCCGGGGGTCCGGTACCTGGCGAGACAGTTACTGAGATCAAACCGTACCGGACTAGCCCAACCAGGGAGGACAGGGCGTGGCTTCAGGTCGAAACAAGGCTTGCTGAGGACGATCCGGGGGATTTGACGGTCAATTCTGAGGCGTGTAAGTGCGGGATGCCAGTTGGACGCGCCAACCGAGAACTGTGAGAGCTGCTGCGGCAGCAGTGATAAGGGACCTTCCGGTCGGGCTCTGTGAGTTTTGCTTGCTAACGAGCTCTTTCGGCGACGGCGAGGAAGAGTCAGGACAAGAGAGGGAGAACAGCTAAGCTTTAACGAGGGGGCCTCCTTGGCCTCCACTCACCCCCGGACGGAAACAATGAAGTCAGCGGTCAATGGCCAGCCAGACAAGAGCCGTGCTGCACAACGCAAGCCCACCAACACCATGGCAGGGCTCCAGAGGCAAAAGACGGGGGTTACTGCAGTGGAACTGAAGTCAGGGTCACCCTGCCAGACTGGCCAATGACGCAGCCTGGCGGGTCCGCGGGATATTGACATTAGCGTAAGATGTATGTATAACTAGGTATTGATATGTTATGTAAACAGAGTCTTGTCCGCCTCTAGTGAGGTTGATCTGTGTGCAAGTGTTCTGTTCATGGCTCATCGTGGTTCTTCTTCCCTTGAATTCCTGAAGAGCAGCCATTGGCGGTAACCTGTGGAAAGAGACCTCGGTCTCTCTGATAGTTGAGGCAGTCAATTTTGTGCAGATAAAGGAGTCGGCTTTTCGTTACGATTTTGGACGTCATGTGAAATAACATTAACGAAAAACATGTAAAAAAAACAGTACAAAACAGAGCTCCTATGGAGATTGGACTGGCCAAGAAGCTCATGCAGGGACTAGCATGGACACGGCTCGCTCAGGGTTGCAATTTCTCGTCGAATTCAGCAGCTGTGGGAGCCAGTTGGGCCCGCAAGGGCTTGTTTCTACCCTGCCGTGACCCTGCCGGCCTGCTCATTGCGTTCACGGAGGCAGCTGAGGGTGTGCTGAGAGCAGGTTTTGGCAACTGGATGCTTTGTTTCGTGTGCATCGGCCTGGTCGGGTAAGCAAGCAGTGGAGGGCCCGCTTTGTGCTCGAGCAGGGGAATTGGCAGGAATCGAATTGTGGGAATTGCCATTTGACACTGCCGGGATGGAAGGGAGCCAGAAACTTATTTGGGCAGGAGCCAAGAGGGAAGGTGGGTAAATCCAGGGGTGGTAAATGTAACTTCTTTGCCAACTGTACTTTAGCCCAATTGAGAAGTAAAGATAGGTACCTTTACGCTAGTGACATCAAGACAAATACCCAAGGTACCTTACCCTCGCCCGGCATGTCCAACAGTTAATACCTTACCATACGTGAGGGTTCGCGTCACCGTGGTTCATGTGCATGGCTTTGGATTCCAAAGCTTCACCGCAGTGGTGGTTTGTTTTCTATTGTCCTAGACGAATTGCCCAATTTATGTTACGCAGCGGATAGGTCGTCCGGACATTGAAGTCAGCTGAGTTTGAGCCTGCAGAGGACCGACGAAAAGCACCACCTCACCGCCAATTTTTCCTGACCGGCAGAATGAAAACACCCGAGCTCGGGGTGAAGCATCAAGACCCCCTGAAGCTGGTGTCAGTCATCTCGAGGGAGCGATATGACCTGCGTAACATTGTGCGAAAGCACTCCGCTGCCAGAGTAATGCTGGCTCTTTAAGTATCAGTCAGGTCCACGCAATAAGTCAGTTTGGCCATTGTCCAGAAAGTGTAACTAAAGGTTTCGTGTAGAAATGGTTATTGAACTTTGCTGCATTGCTAACTGCTGAGCTCAAGCTGTTTGGGTTCAGTTTTTGAGAGATTATCTCAAACGACACTGTAAGCTTATCTGCCTCGTAGTTCGAGCTTCAAGCTTCCCCACTGCGGTGTTGTGGACAGTGGCAAATGGGAAGGAAGGAATAGTGGGCCAGCTCCGGCTCTCAATACGGAAGAGCGGGGCTCTAGAGCGTTTGCTTTGCGGATCGTGACGTCTTTCCAAGTTTTGGGCCTCCTGCCAACGACTTGATTTGACAATGGGGTTGCCCAAACAAACATGATGACCAACGAGACCTTGTGGCACCCATATCGCGACAACCAGCATGACGCAGACCCCAATGAGCGAAATATTGGAAAAAAGAAATGGTCATTCTGGCGCCGGCTATGTGTTTTCGGACCGTACCTCATGAATCGGCGACTCGCCGCGAAACGGCACCCCAGTCGGCTCGGAACGGAGTCCATGCATAACGTACCTGCCTGCTGCCAAGGGCCGTTCAACGGCGCTCACCGCTGTCTGAATCCTGGGTCAAGACCGTACGCCATTGGAAATCTCGTTGGGGTCTCCCCTCGCAAACTCGCCAGACGTGCACCACGTGTGCAGTCGACTGTGGGTATTCCGCATGTGTCTCAAGAGACAGTGCAAGGAGAACCTGAAGCCACTCTGACAGTCCTGCAACGCCCTGGCTTCGCATTTTGCAATCCCTATGCGTGTCGATTCCGTTCTCTAAACACCGGCGAGGACTGAATACTGAATCGAATTCAATACGGGGCCGACGGTTTGTCGTGGTCACGGCATTCCTTCGTCCATCGCTGCGTTGCGTTACCGGGGACCTGAGCAAAAAGCGGACCAGTCACGAGAGCGCATCGGGAATATGCAGGAAGAAAACGCATTGTGAGCAAGCCCACATCGATCCCACCAGAAGCAAGGGTACGGCAGCCTGGTCCCGCAGCACTCCCTGCAAGCCACCGGCATTCAACCGCCAATGACGGCACAGTCGGTGGGACATGTCCCTGACCGATCCTGGGATGTTCAGACAAGATGCCATGTTTGAGAAGAGATGAGCCCAGGCGGGAATCTGGATATCTTGAAGTCAAGATGAGTTCGCGACCATCTCGGGAAGCGTAATCTGCCGTGTGCTACCAAACACGCAGCCGGTGCAGTACAGTATGTAGTCCATTAAGAAGCATTACGTTTCCAACCTCGAGGTGCTCAGTGCAATTATTTGTAGCTTTAACCGAGGAAACCCGCCTCACGAGTGGTGTTTCGGTTGGTCGCGGCTTCCGAAGTAGCGTGCTTCTTCAGAAATGCTCACAAGCTAACGTTACTGGCATCTTCATTCAATGTTCACCAGCTCATCTTCCAGCGATTAGGACACGGTTAGATGATGGCGGTTGGTTGGGGTCCTGAATGTTTCTGCTCGTGCACGCACAGCATCTACACGAGCTAAACCAGAACGGGAGGCAGCACTGACCAGGGTCCCTGGTAGGTCGCCGATGTCAAGTCAACCGTCAGCCCGACATTGGCTCTTCATCCCGAATTGAGACACGAAGCATCACCACGTCCAGAGCAGCCATCAACGGCAGAGACATTCGGAAGGCAGCATGCAATTTCAGCCACTTCGACACCACATGCCTCCGTACAGTGTACGCCAGGCCAAATTCCGCAGGTGGATGGGGACGTCTCGGAATTTGCTCTGATATGAGAGGAGATGACGTCCACTGATATCAGTGGTTCATGCACATGGCTCAACGACTTCGACGGGAGCTTTCATGACGAGTGATTGTCAGGCACCGGGCGCGGATCAGGAACCGGCAGTGCGCAACGGTTTCGATCGACCGTGACGACCAGCCGGACCTCAGATGCTGGGATTTCACGTGTTGTTTCTCGGCTCTTCCGAATCTCGGGGTCGTCTGCGGCTCCAATGTTGGTCATCGAGATTGAAAATTAAACTCACCTCAACATGCCGGGGAAAAGAAATTGGCAGGAAGGTGTGTGGGGCTGAAGCTCTTGAAGCTCACTGCTTGGAAAACGCATGGGCCAGATCGGCGTGCAGGGGTATGTTACAGAATCCACAGGGTTCCCCGAGAGAGTCAAGATTGAACGCCGGTCCAGTTGGCAACGGTGAAGTCGTGCACACTCAGTGCGCCTCTGTGGCTGGGCCTGTTAAATTTGAGCGAGGAAGAGCCGGGAGACGCATTCCCGCGGAATGCAATCACAAGCATCACGAACTCTCTGCGTTGGTGAAATGAGCCATGTCAGGTGCCGTTCACAGTACCTTCCGTACACATCGACTTAGGTTATCGTGAGGGTTGACAATGACAACAACCACCATCAACCAGGATATGGCTGCTGCGGGACGAACAACCATCAGTGCCTATGTCGAGGAGCAATAGCGCCGGGGCCAACACGCCGGGGGTATTTTGAGGAGCCGCTCATTATCATCCATATCCTCACGGCATTATGGATATATACTTCAGGACTTACTGTGGCAGGTGGCCGCGATAAGCGCAACGAATAACTCTACAGAGGTACGCATTACGTTACTCTAGTGTGCACTGTACATGTACATGTACATGTGCATGATATGTCGCTGCCGGTAACCGACCTCGTTCGTCCAGCGGCTTTATTTGACCCAGGTCTCCCGGATGATTTTGAAGGGTCCCCGGAATGGCAGAAGAGGACACAGGGTGAGATATAACTACCTGGTAACTAACCTGCATTGCCGGCACCCTCAGCTCGCCAAGCGTTGAAGTTGCAGCTTTTCATATCACTTTTCTGTTGATACGAGAACCTCTTACTTAGGGGTCACACGGTGGCATTGGTTGCATGCAACCGGGTCAGTGCACAATCATCTTATTATCCGCGCCGCAGGAAACCCGGCGGATTGGATGGCAGTTCCAAACTTCCAATGTCGCAATGGTGAGATGTGGAGACACGCCAAAGCCAAGCTGCGGCTCTGGAAATCGCACTCCCGGTCGTCATTGCGCGGGGCAGAAGGAGGATCACGGGATGGCGCCGGGCTCCAGGGAGATCACCGACTTGGCTCTGTTCAGCGGGACCAAGCCGTCCCAACGCCATCAAGAACGCCACGCTGTGTCCAGCCGCGTTGAATTCGGCCCTTCAATCCAACGTTGACTCCCCATTCTGATCGAAAATGGCATGATAAGAACCCTTTGGGGATCTTGCAGCTTCATCGATTGGGAAAGGGCCGGAAAGGGAGGAGAGATGCGAGCTGCAGCCAATCCGAGCTCGCCGCATGGGGAGCCACCGACAGCAAATCCGAACCAGATGAAAACCTAATAAACAACTTTGAGCTGGCCCCGTTTTCGTGCGACTGTGGTAGCCATCAGTGTGCCCTCCTTCTCGGGATACCATAAACGGATGCAGGGCAACGGTGACCCCTGGACGGCGTGGCCCTTGCTTGCTCGATTCAGTTTGCTCCTTTCCTTTTCTGCGGCGCCAAGTCCCGGCAATGAGCGCAACCCTGGAAGAGTGGCCTCGCATCGTGATCGACGCGCCGCGCATCTGTCAAGATCTCTGTCGTGTAGCGAGGTGGTTTCGCCCTGTGCCGTGCCTCCACTTAGATCTGGCGCATATCACAGTACATACTTTACCTTATCCATCCGCCTCTCTCAGGAGCAACCGCAACCGTTCTTCCCCTTTCACGTGGCCTGGTTTCCTCGGATCTTGTGTATGCCCGGCTAATGCCCGCCACATAGTCGAGAAGAAATCTATGGCAAGCCATCCTCGCCGGGAGGGAGATTCAGTCGCTGCTCGCCAAGGAAAGAAAAATGAACGTGATCAATGTGCTTTCCGGCAACTATTGAGACATGGGCCCGATCGAGAGACGAGCCGGACCGAGTCGAGAGACACATGCATTCCAGCTTCTTCTCTCACTCGTCAGTCACGTCCAGGAGCGTTCACTCCCTTCCGCACTCCGTCCTCCCAAGAAAGAAAGAATCTTACCGGGGCCATCTGCATGAGCGTTCACAAATCGACCGTGCGCATTGCTTGTTGCAGTACTGGGAGTTTGTTCGTCTCGCCCTGGCGCAGCTAACCAGGCTAGTTATTCCGCACATGTGGTGCAGTTGGGCTCAGTCACCCTCGATGAGAGCTCGAGACTGCGGCACAAGAGTTGACCGAGTCTTGCCCTCTCTCCACAGGAGTGTATGTACCTAAGTAGGTACATTTGTCTGTACCAGAATTAATCTTGATCTCTGTGTTTCATATTTCCTGGGGGCGGGTCCCGTGCCCAGCAGTACCGGTAGCTCCGTACGGCTCTCACAAACCGTTTAGATGCTACTCCTAGTGTCCTACCGACCGACACTCAAAACCACGACGCACCATCACCAAACCACAGAGGCTTTCCCCTTGATGGTCGTGTGGCCCCACTCCCATCAATCTCATCATAACGATGCACATTTGCCGGCAGCTTGGCGAGCAGGCAAATTACCGAGCCCCAGAGCCTCCCCGTCAGCAACGGAATGTGCCGTATGCAGCATGTCTATACGTACATCCTGGCATCCGGGCGACGGGACCCGTCTTATCGCGGACTGCTCGCTCAGTATGAGTGCCGGGCAGCACGTGCCTGTGCATTGGGGCTAACTCTATGCGGTGGAAGGGCGCGAGATGTTGAGTATCGATCGCAGGACAGCTTGTCCTGGTAAATTTTTCGCTGACTTCTGACCTTTTTGGCCAGTGATCGACGCCCCACCGGTGAGGATCGTGCGCGCTACGCAGGGTTGTGATCCGTATGCCGGAACGCCCCAGGCCCCCAGGACGCCATGGGGCTGGGTGAGTCCCGCTTCACGTACGGGATCCGAGCCCGCCTCGAATGCTTCGCCCCTTGCTCTTCGTCGAGACGAAGCAATGCCGAGTTTTTTCTGCCCTACGGGATCTTCCCCCGAGACATCCACTGGGTCACGTTGTCTCACTGCCGACCCCATCCATTGCCTTGCCTGCCGAGACAAGCAGACTACGGATGTCTACCCTCCAACCGCCTGGGCGAGGCTTTCGTGCTTTCAGGCTCGGCGCGACGAGAAAGGAAGGTCCTTAAGTGCTCCCTCAACCCCGGGCCAACCATGGGCCCCTTCACAATTCTCATCACGCTGCCAAACACCGACCGGAGCGGGGGGACGACAGTAGCGGTGAGGTGGACATCAGGAGCCCTGTCGATTCGTCCTCGCCTTTCTTGACGTTGTCGTCGGGATGGACGGATGCAGCGTCGAAGGTGCAGGCGAGGATGTATCGCAAACCGTACGTATGTACATACACCCCGTTGCCACTATAAGCATACATACGTGCATAGCTTACAGTTCTGAGACGCCGCTGTACGTAGGCAGTTATGTGCTGTATGTACGCACGTACGACTGGTCCAGGCCTAGGCACGCTCTGTTGCTTGCTGATTGGATGGACCTAGCTCTGGCCTCATCTGGCCGTGTTACGCTAACGGTACGGTAGTGAACTATGTCTGACTACCTAGTAACTGGACACACTGCCCTTCCCGTCACACAGCACACAGACAGGCAAGGATTCCATGGACATGCATGTCCAGGTAGGACAGAACACGGCCACATCGTCGCTGCAGAAGCAATGGGGCCAAGATGCGACGGATGAGGAGCTGACGAGTGAGCATACGTGGGAGGCAGAAGCTGTGGTGGAGCTAGGGCTCAGCAAAACACATCTGGGTACGGATACATACTGTGTATGTCTGCACCATGTATGTTTTGTGCGCGCTGCGGCGTCGGAATGCCGTCAAATACCTAAGCTAACGGCAACCTTCGTTCTCAGTTCCCACGCGCGGTGTTTGTTGTACGGCAATGCCTCTGTCTCCACTGACATTGCCGGCTCTGCCTCGTGATCGGCTCGTTACTACGCCATCTTGCAGTAGCTAAGAGGCAAGCAGTAGCAGCAGAACTAAGCTCATCGCCACCAGCCGCAGTAGGAATGCAGTGAGCTGGTTTCCCCCTCTCCCAGGCGGATACTCAACCCTGGACTCAACTGGACGAAGCCAGCCCTGGGCTGGGCTGGTCGCTACCTACCTCCCTTACGCAGTAAGGTATTCATTCCTCTGCAAGAGCTAGCAAAGCGTCGACCTTTTCGCCCTGTGTGACGGCCGCTGGTCGGCTCGCAGGATGCTGCAGTCGCATACAGTATGTACATGTACATACAGAACGTACATACAGCTTCTGCACCCCCTTTTTCGTACCACTGGCCACTGGCTCGCTGCTGCTGCTGCTCAGTACCGATTCGGCACTACCGGACAAATACAAGCTCACTCCACGGTCCCATCCAGGAGATATCGAACCGACCGGACTGCGGAATATCCTGCCAAGCCACTGTGACGGGAACCCTGCTCGGGGCTATGCTGAAGCATACGTATACGTGCCCTTGGCGTTGCGTATGCTGTGGTTGGCGACCCGGCGAAAATGGCTGCCCAGGTGAGGCAAGAGTGATTTCGCCTGTCTTTTGCAGCTATAAAGGTGTTGATGTATGCTGCGTAGGCATGTCGCTTATGTAAGTGGAGACAGGACACCAGTCAACAGCCCAGTCAACTCACGAGGTCCGAAAAGAGGGGAGATCTCGGTTCCCAAACCTGGTACAGTATGTATGTACAGTACATACACCCGCACGCCTATTCTCTCTCTGTGACCAGTTCTTTGGTTACTGCAGATCTCGGCTGCAGTCATGTCTAAGTACTAACGGTAAGGCAAGGGGGCGGTGATCTACTCCCGTTCTTACCCTTCTTCCAGTCCTCAATGCTTGGCTCTCGACACGTCGTTTGGTTTGAGTTGTTGGTATGGTGGGGTTAGACGATCAAGCAAGATGGGGAGCATGGTGGATGAGGGGAGATGATGCGTGGTTGGCAGAGCCATGCTTGCTCGGTGTTGAGGCGAATGACGGGGAAGAGAGAGCTACTGTGTAAAGCGTAGTGGTCGTGGTGCTTGGAACTCAATTTGTCTCTTGCCCTGATTGGTGGCTCGGCATCTATGGTTTCCATTAGCGTCTGCTGTATGTAGGGTGGGATGGATGGGTGGGTGTAAGACAAAAGGCATGCAGGTCCAAGAGGTATGCTTGTGCTCGGTTCCTTGGGTTGATTGATGTTCGTGCGTCCAGCCCAAGAACTGTATTGGGATGTTTTTTGGCCGTCGAGGCTGCCCAGGAGAAACATGCTTCTTTGGGTAAGCTGATCATCCTGCCACGAGCTGTTCCACGAGGCCGGATGGAAAATCGGGAACAAAGGAGATGATCATCGACGGGAGCCCCCTGCTTAGTTGGCCCTGCTGATCAGGCTAATTCATCTTCCTCCAGGCATCTAGCCTGTTGGCTCTTGCAAGGGGCAACGAGCTTACACACTACAGTACAATACCTACCTTCGCACACCTTGCGGGACGCTACAAAGGTGGGGTGCTACCCCCACCACATAGATGACTCTGGCATTCATTCATGATAACCCACTGTCAACTTCGTCTGAGTCCTTTCATTCCCACTTCCGGGCGAGAGGAAAAAGGGGTCAGCGGCCAGGTGAGGTCGAACACCACCCAGGCCACTCCCGATTATCCTCGTTTGTCTGTTACACAGTACCATGGCTCGATGACTAACGGCTTTGTTGCGACGGAGAGTAGAGAGCCAAGAGCCAGAGCGGAAGCAGTAGTTTCTCGCCTCCTCAAGAGCATAGAGCGCTCAATACTTGGCTAGCCCACTTCATCAACGAAGCGGTAAGGAGACAAGCCCGCACTCGACGACCCTGGTAACCGTGAGCAGCTTCTTCAAAAGTGAAGACGAATCATCTCGTTTCCTATCCGTAACAGGTGTGTTCGACTGTCTTGCGATGTGGCATGCTATTGCATACTATTAGTCATGGACTTGCGCAGTGCAAATCTCGGGCATCCTGAGGTTGGTCTGGTCACTGCCGACGCGTTCATATCTGAGCTCCGTCTTGTGCCGCTTTTCAGAGGTAAAAGGCGTAACCTCTCAAGATCCCAAGCTAAGGAGCGCCCTTAGTTACAGAGTCGAGATAGGTCAAGTGGACATGCGTCCGTGATATTCCAGGACGTATCCTGCTCTCTCTGTGTGAATCATACTCTCGACTACCCATGCAAGGAAGATGAGGGCCAACCGGGGGTGCCGAGAGTCGCATTGAATTATTTCCCCAGCTTAAGCGCGGGGCAAAACAGCGCCATTGGACTGCATGCAAGAAACAGCATCACCCACTAATGCCTACTGAATGGACTTATGAGCATAAAGCGTACGAGGTAAGGTAGTTACCTACGCTGAAAGGAGTCCCTGACGATACCTGCCTGCCGACCCGCCTCTCATATTCTAGCATTTACAAAGATCGATGAAAACCCCAATCGCTCTTCAGAGAACAATAGCCAACTCCCCACGATCAATGCCCTCCTCGACCAAATTCGGGTAATACGGCACCATCGCGTCGGCGCCCCACACATAACAATCATTATACAGCCGCCAGTATGGCGTCCTGACCTTCCGCGCCGGGTGGAAAAGCCCCGCCCAGACATAATTCAGCACCAGCCCCGGCCCGACCGCCATGCGGATCGCCTCGATGGCCTCGACTATGCGGTCAATCACGTGTGGGCTGGTCTCGAAGAGGTTGGGGTACAGCAGGTTGAGCAGGTGGACCATGGCGTCTTCGCACCCG
Source organism: Achaetomium macrosporum (assembly GCA_033296875.1). NCBI lineage: Eukaryota > Fungi > Ascomycota > Sordariomycetes > Sordariales > Chaetomiaceae > Achaetomium > Achaetomium macrosporum. The sequence continues at coordinate 124,937 of MU860042.1, read as the reverse complement.
AGTCCGACGACGCCGAGGGCGATGTGTTTGACTACGCTGGCGGCGGTCTGGCGATGGACCTGGTCGCGGTCGATGAGCGCGTCCTCGAGGAGGGGCGTGACGGCGTAGACGTAGTCCTTGGCCATCTCGCCGATGTACTCGAACAGGAAGGAGAGGGACTTGAGCACGCCGTTCTGCACGTTGAGCTCCGGCACGCGGTACTCGTTCATCAGCGCGGGCAGCACCGTGAAGGGCGCGCAGGTCTCGGCCACGATGCCGATGGCCACGGCCGTGTTGACGCGGGACTGGCGCTCCTGCACGCGCAGGTTGTTGAGCAGGGTCGCCAGTACGTCCTGGGGGCCGATGGCTTTCGCGATGAAGCCGAACGTGTTGTTGGCCGCGCGGCGGATGCCCTTTTTGTGCGCCTTGAGCATGTCGAGCAGCTCGAAGCAGATGCGCATCCACTCGCGTGCGTTGACGCTCTCCGGACCGCGGTCGGCGATGCGCCCGACTAGGTCGATGGTGTTCTCCTGCACCTTTTCGTGACGGTTGCGGAGGATTGGGGTGAGCCGCGGCAGGAGGTCTTTGATAGGCGGTTGCATCTGGCTGATGCCAACCACGGTGACAATGGAGCGAAGGGCGCCCAGGATGGAGCCGAGCACTTCGGGGTATTCTTCGCCGAGGTATTCGTAGAGGACGACGCCGAGCTTGCCCATCAGCGCGTCCTCGCCGCACTGCTTCATGACCATGGCAATCCGCGAGACAAGGTCGGCTGCTTGTTGGCGGACTGTAGGTGATTTGTTGTTTAGACGCCATAGGATGGTGCTGACTATTTGAGGGAGGTATGGCTTGCACCGGGTGCCGAGGGCATTCACTACCGAGCCGAAGCCGTTGAGCATCACGATGTCCTCGACACTCTGCTCCTGGAAAGCGTGCAGGATGCCGTCGATGAGGCGTTCCTCCAGCCGCTCGCCGATGTCGGCCGCGCCGAGAGAGGCCACAATCTTCTCGACTGTCTCGACAGTCATCTTGCGGTAGGCTTCGCTCTCGTCCTTCAGGTTGCCCACGATCCGCTCCAGGATCTCGCTGACGCCGACCTTCTGGCCGATGTCGACCGTAGTTTCGACAACTTGCCTGTAGTTGCGTTTATCGAGGGCCATGCGGCGCACCCAGAAGCTCTTGAAAAACTCGTCCAAGACATGCTCTTTCAGATAGCCGGCCGTGACTCCGTCCGTGGCGGCGCATTGCGAGATGACCTTCAAGACGACCTTCTTCATTTCCTCGTCGGGCGAGGAAAACTCGCGCAGCAGAATCTCCATGATCTGGCTGGTATAATAGTTCGCGTAGTCCTCGTCCATCAGGGGAATGATGTAGCCAACCGCCTTGAGGAAGCCGGCCAGGCCTTTGCCTCGCTGCTTACGGGCGCCGGTCCATAGTGGGTTGAGAATGTCGTCGAAACTCTCGATGCCGTAGGGGTTCGATGCCTCGGCCAGAGCAGCGATGGCCAAACTGGTCACTGTGCGCACCTTGGTCTGCTCGTCGTTCAGGTTGGGGCCAATGCAGTCAACGAGTTGCTTTAGATGGGGCAGGACGGCGCAGCCCATGAGAATGGGAATTTGCTGCACGATCTTGACACCCGTGTGGCGTGCCTGCCACGACTTCTTGCTGCGGCAGACGGCTCGGAGGAAGGGGAGGAGGGCCGGGATACCAAGAGCAGAGGCGACGACAGCGAATGCTCTGGCGGTGGTGTTTCTCACATACTCGTCGACATGGTCGATATCGGGCCGCATGACGCTGATCATGGTGGCGAGCCCGGCAGCCTTGGCGAGGTTGGAGATGATCTCACGACCCTCGACCCGCGCGTAATAGTCTTGGTCGATGAGCAGCGGCTCAATGACGACCAGGATCTTGTGAACGTACGGCCGCACCATGTCGTCCAGCTTGTAAAGGATGCGGTCGATGACCTTGACGAGCAAATGGCGCTCCTGGTCCTCGAGTGTCTTCTCCATGAGCAACGGGAGGATCTGGTTGAACAGGGGTCCGGCACCGAAGTTGCGTGCGTTGTCTGTAAGCTGTCTGAGCGCAGTCTTCCTCATCGGAGGAGTGCCGTTCTTGACCTTCAGAAGTAGACGCATGATCTTCCTCTCCTTCAGCTCCTCGACACTGAGGTCGTCCTCGTTGGCACCATCCGTCAGTTTGCCAAAGTAGGCCATGTCCTCGGGCTTGAAGAACTGCAGGTCGCCAACTCCCGGGATCTCCTTGGGTATCTGCTGGCCGGCGCCGAACCGCGCGCTGCTGGGGTCCTGCATCATGAAGCCCGTTGCCGGGGTGGGCGCCGTTACCAGCTTGTGGGCGGGAGCTCGTACGGGAGCATAGCCCGGCGGGGGCTCAAGGATCTTGTAGCCTTCCTTCTCACCGGGCAGCATCGCGTCGAGCTCCTCGTCGCTAAGGGGCATGTAGCGGCCCGATGTGTCGGTACCAAAGGCGGCAGGCAGCACGGCCACTTGGGATGGGTGCACTGGGGTAGCGAGACCAATGTTGCCGATGGGGGTGGCGGATGGGGCCTGATCCCACCTGGACTTCTTCTTTGGCTGCTCTGCCCCTGGCGCAGCCCCGATGACCGGAACTGAAGGCGCTTGGTCCCATCGCGATCTCTTTTTGGGCTCAGCCGGTGCTGGAGTAGCCTGCTCGCCCGTCGTCTCGCTGGTCGAGGTAACATCCCACCTCTTCTTACGCTTCCGGCCGGCGGCGCCTGTTGCATCCTCGTTCTCTTTATTTTCACCGGGCCCAGCCTCCTTCAGCATGGGTTTGTGCTCCTCGACCGGACCCTCCTTCATCTTCTGCTCGATGGCGCGGCGAACGCGCTCCTCCTCCCGCTCTAGCTCTCGCCGCTCCATGATGTCGCGGTAGGTATCGCCCGCCTCTGCGCCGTCCTGGCGGTTTGCGGCAAATGGATCTGCACGCGTGGGTGTCAGGACGCGGCCGAACCGCCGTTTCTGGTAGTCCGTCTCGCGGTCTGTGATGCGGTTGCTGCGCTCGCCGCGGCCCGCCAAGGGGTCATCCTCCTCGACGCCATTGCCGCGGGCAAACTCATCGATAATGGCGCGGCTAGCGGTGTACTGGCCGACAAGGCGACGTGAGTTGTCCGTATCGGCCATCTCTTCATCCTCATCGCCCTCGGCAGCGGGCAGGCTCCGGTGGTAGCCGGCAAATTTGTCGCCATTCTCATAGTCGTAGAGATCCGTATCCCATGCTTCTTTCAGGCTGACCTTCGTGGAGGTGTCGGCACGCTGGCTTGATGGATCGAAGCCCCGGGAACCTTTCTTTGCAGCGGCGGCGGCATTGCGCTCGGCCTGGAGCTTCCGGATCTGTTCAAACTCGGCGTCTGACATAGTGCTGCAGCCCGCTCGGCGGCGCGCTCATCCCATTCGGTAAGACTTGTGTATGGCAATGTCGATGTTCGCAGATGGGGGCCTCGCTGGATGGATGTGGTCGGCTGGTTAGTCCTGGAACGCCGTCGTGCCGTGTGTTTTCTCGTATCGTCGATGGAGATGAAAAGAGGAGGTGGATGTTCCAGCCGAAGGGGCAATGCGCGATGGAGCAACTTTGACGTGTGAATTTTCGGCGAGAGGCTCCGAGCGCAGACAGGCTGCCGCGCTAAAAAGTCTTGGCAACCTTACGGCCCCACCAGCTTTATGTCAGCAATCCAACCCTGGTTCATCTACCTGACCCAGAGCAAAAGCGTTGAGCTCAAAGGCATCAGTGCCAGAAGCAGTGATGCACTTCTACTGAAGACTACTCTTACAACATATACGTACCAAATGGGTTCGTTTGATGACTCGGTTCTTTACGCCGAGCTGCTCGCCAATATCCGCCAGATTTCGCTGGCTGCATCGCTCTCATCACCCAGTGACGCATCGACTCAAGTCGCACTATCTTCCGACTGCAGAACCGTCGAGCTCAGACATCGCGATGGCTGCAACCAGCTGATGCTTCCAGCCAAGGCATCTTTCGGCGGTACATTGCTCGCCATCCAAGACAAACAGAAGGGCGCCGTGACACTCACATGGCGGCTCCCTCTCGATGCCTCATCAAGCTCACATTCTTCGGGTGATCCTACACCTTGGTCAGCGATAGATCTAGACACCGGCTCAGGGGTTACTTGCAGACAGTGCAGTATTGAGGTTGTGCCGTCCGGTTCGGTGAAGGTATGGAAAGACCTTCCCAGCGAGAACTGGGCCGAGATGATGGAGTTCTGGCATTGCCACAAGCCAGACCATCATCACCACCACAACCGTGGGGCAGGGAGTTGGAAAGCAGATGCAGAGAGTCTTGCCGCAAGAGGCTATGGTGCCTCGTCGGCTATCTCAGCTCAAGAGGGTGTTGGCTTTGTGGACCTCAGAACACTGCTTTTTGCCGAGAGGGACTGCCGAAATGTCATGGTAAGTTTTTAGTTGTGCCAAGTGAGCAGTCTACTCGCTGGCCTCTCCTATTCTGCCCTGATTGAGCGACTTCATGCCCATGGGCATCAAGAAGGTAGTCAAGCCGGCGTTAACCGCCTCGATGGCGTGATTACCGATACAAATGCCCCAGATTAAACTCTCTGGCACACTTTCCTGCTAATGCAGGCCACTGGTTGGTTGCGAACCTCCCTTGCGGGATGGGTCACTTCCTCCCGGTGGACGACCAGCCCTCCGCGCTTCGCCAGACCATTCACAAGTCGAGAATGCTCGGGGATTAATGGAGGGACATAGACCCGTATCTCTGCAACTCCCGGTCAGTAAGTCGCTGACCGTCGCCGCGTTTCTAGTTCTCACGGGGCAGCTATGAGCAAGGTTCCACGGACAGACAGAGCCTACAGTTGGGTGATTCGGAAACAGCCCAAATACGCAACCTGAATGTCTTCTGTTCCTCCTGCCGTGCTCAACTGGGCTTTTTCAATTTCCGAACCGCCGCAGTCACTTTGCTCAAGTGGCAAATATCCTGCAAGGGCGCCTCGGGCGCCGTCCCAGGTGTCTCGGAATGCCTTGGAGCCACTCTCATCGCAACTATCTCTCGGTCGGGATCCTCCAAGTCACTCATATTACCAATACCGGAAACAGCCCAGGAAACTGACGACAAGGCAATCCATGTCTGGGTTCTCAACAGCAGCATCGTGTATTCATCCACCAATGCTCCGCAACCGACGCCGGCGATCAAGCTCCTCTACCGGCTGATACGCCGCGAGGAAGCTGACAAAATGTTGGAAGCCATCACGTCTGATGCCCAAGAAATCAACTTGCCTACTCAAGCACTGGGAGAGGTTATCCGACACCTCGATACGAGTAACGCCTTGCTGCCGCCGCCGGAGCGGATGTTCAAGGAGTGGAAAGTTGGCTTGTTGACGAGGTGGGAAGCTAAGGGGTGATTGATGCTTGGAGTAAACTGGAGAGGTTGGTTGACGGATGCACGGTGTGCAGGAAGGTGCAGACCGCCAACGCCCAAACAGCAAGTTCACCGCCAACTATCAAGGGAAAACGCCCTCTACAAGGCCGCTAGAGCCAACAGGACCCCTCCCATCACCCAAGCCGGCTGGTGCGGCATCCGGGTGGTACCTTTCCAACGTCTTCGTGACCTTCCTGTCCCGACACTGTATTGCAAGATACAATGACCTACTCGTCTCCAAACTACGCAGACTACACCAGCGCCTCCACAACCAAAAGTCTGATCTTTCACACCCGGAGTCCAAGCAACACGGTTCCACCTCATGCAGAACTGCGAGAGCGCAATCCAGGTTCCCCGCCCCTCGTCCCGGAGCGCTCAATCTCTCGAAATCGCCCTAGCACCTAGTATGGCACGCCCAATATCTTCGGACTGTGCCCCCGAGAGAATCCGTGCTTGGTAGACCAATACGAGCGGGCACAGGAAGTGGATGCCAGCGCGTGACATTGGGCCATCGTCTTTCGGTGCTTGCCCACGTCAACACCCTACACCCTACTGTCGCGAGGCAGACCGTCAAATGGCTCACCTATCCCCTCCACCTCGCCGTGAGCCTGCTCAGATCCGCGCCTAAGCTCCAAGCACCCATCCGGATGTGCTTGTGAGGGTTCTGTCACACGGGCCAGGCCCGAGACTGGGGCTGCTCTAAATAAGGGAAGCTGCTTGCATCCGTGGAGCGAGCGGTTGGCTTTGATACCGTGCACTTCCACGAGCGAGGCCTTGGCGCTCGTCGATTGTCCAGCAGCGCTATCGTAGGTCCGGGTGGCGTCGTCCTTGTGCCACAAGCCGAGCTGGAGGATGTGGAGAAGATTATATGCATGTTTTCGCCAGCGGGTTGATGCTCAGTTTCGATGGAAGCGCTTGATGTAGTGGAGGATTGCAACTGGTAGTGGCCTGCTTGGGGTGTTCTTGTTTGGCAGTGTTCTGGTGGGAGTTAGAGATGGCTATCCCCTGCTCACGAATTCTGCGTTAGATGCTCTACTCGCAAGCGCAAGCAGGCGCGAAGGTGCATGTATATCGCCGAGACACGGCTGAGCAAACGGCTTGATGATGCCCTGCCTCTAGCTTACAGCCGCCTTTATTCTCTTGCTCCTCCTCCGTGTGTAGACCTCGACATGCTCAGTTTCGATGATCTTGCCATCGCCTTCAACTGACTCCTTTGCTGTAATCAATGTCCTCTTCCTCGTTTGGCTGTTTGTTTTGGCAATGACCGTTTCTTGGCTCTCTTCGACCTTCACGGTGGCTGCTTCTGCGTCGGCAGAGGCTGATCCATAGACCAACGCGGCCCTCTCCGTCCTAGTCACCTTCACAACAGTCTCTGGCTTGACGGCGGAGGCTTGCTCGGCGAATGACTTGAGGTTCGCGGTGAAAAGCACGCTTTGTGCCCAGCCAGCCTGGGGACCCCATAAACTGCGGAAGTGGTCGCCGACTGCGTCATACATTGCCTTGGTCAACGTTTTGCTCTTGTTCCCTTTCCCAAAGTTGTAATCACGCTGGGCAATTCGCCAAACATGGGTGTCGATGGGAACAGCTTCTCCCCAACCGAGGCCCATTAAGCACACACAATCCGCAACTTTGGGGCCAACGCCGGGAAGCTGCAGAAGGGCGTCATGCGCGGCACGATAGGTTGCTGATCCTGCAGCAGCCTTCGCATCCTGCGTCCCCCGGTTCTCCCCGGGACCGTCGAATGCCGGGCAGTCGGGGTTTCTGAGTTGCAGAAGCCATCCTGCGGGCTTGAACCGCGACAGAATGCAGGCGGTCTCAGCGATGTATTTCGCGCGATAGCCAAAACCGAGTTGCCGAAGGTGACCCTCAACTTGGCGCCCTGACAAGGCCTCTGGTCCTGGAAAATCATGGAACGGCTCCCCCTCAATGGTCCCAATGTAGGGACCGTAATGGGTGCATAGCTTCTGCACCATCTGGCTGATGCGTGAGATGTTGTTGTTACTGCTGCAGATGAAGGCAACCAAGGCCTCCCAGGCATCTTGGTTAAGAATGCGGATGCCCGTGAAGGCCGGGGCACGGCGGGCAAAGTTCGTGTCGGAAGCAGCCCATTGCTTGTACAGGGAAGATAATGAGTGAGAGAGGGCAAAGTAGCTGTGCAGAAGGGAGTAGGTGTCGTCCTTCTCGGCACCACTTTCCTTGTCTCTTAGGGGTGAAGGGCAGGTGGAAGACACGGAGACCGGAGGTGTGAGGGGCCCAGTGGCGAGCTTGGGCCATGTTACTCTGTAGTGAAGATGCGAAGAATCTTGTTTGAGCGAGATGATACGACCTCGCAGCACACAATGCCTAAGAAGTGTCAGACGTGAATCTCAAGCCTGCAATAAGAGTGTTCTCACCACTCATCATTGATTTTCCGCCATCGGAATGACTCTGTGACGCCATATTAGCGCCATGAGCTCCTTTCATCGCGGTTGACATGCGGAATAAATGAGCATGAGAGGCACAGAGAGCCCCAGATACATACGTCCACACCGAAGGGTCGTGTCGATGCACAGCTCGCTGAGACTTAGGGGTAGCTTCCGCCAGTCTGACCCATTGTGCGTTCGCATTATGTTAGAAGAAGGGAAGCGAAAAGGCACAATATTGAGATATGGTGGATGACTGTCGTAAACTTGAAAGATCAAGAACCCAAGAGATCATAGGTGCCCGGAAGAGTGAAGCTGCGAGGTTGAAAGTCTGAATTCTGTAAGTGCCCCTGAGGTGGTTGCTCCGTACTGCAGTAATCAAGGTTGGGGGGGGGGGCATCCAGCCATCCAATAGTGAATGAGATCCTGCAGTGGAAGGAACAAGGGTGACAAAGCCCGCGCTAGGCCTAAAGCAGACTTGGCGTAGCAAGCACCCGCATTCTTGCCAGCCCAAAAAAGTTCCAGCCTCGCGGTGAACTGCAGACGGCTGTCACATCGCGAGCTCTCTCGGTATTTGTGATTCAAGCTGGCACATCTGATTCCATCAGCCGAGAGCAGCAGTTACAATGAACGGAGATAATTACTCCTCCAGAGGTGCGTATATCTCATGTCGTTGTGCGCGAGTTGATACTTACCGACGCGACACAGACAGTGGCCGACATGGCTCCTCTCGCGACTACCCGGTTCGTTGGCCAGCATCGCAGCATACGGCAGGACTAAATAACACTGACATGGCTACACCACAGTCGTCCAGAAGAGACCGCGACGATAGGCGCGACCGAGGCAGCGGACGGAGAAGGTCGCGTTCTCCCGACTACCGGAGTGGCCGATCCCGTCGCGAGGATGGCGATGTCGATGCCTACTCATCCAGCCGAAGCCACCGCGATCGTGAGCGCGAGGATCGGTACTCCGGGCGGGACCGCCGGGGAGGCGACCGCGGCGATAGGGATTGGGAGCGGGACCGGGGCGGCAGGAGTCGGCGAGACGACGATGACAGGCGCGACCGTCGTCCAGACCGGGACTTGATCGATGACCGTCGCGGAGGCAGGCGTGACCGGGACTACGAACGGGAGCGTGAGCGGCGGCGCAGCGCGTCACCTCCCCCTAAGAAGCGCGAACCGACACCCGACCTCACAGACGTGGTCCCTATTCTGGAACGGAAACGGCGTCTAACGCAGTGGGATATCAAGCCGCCGGGGTACGACAATGTCACAGCTGAGCAGGCCAAGCTTTCTGGCATGTTTCCGCTCCCTGGTGCGCCGCGCCAGCAAGCGATGGACCCGACCAAGCTCCAGGCGTTCATGAACCAGCCTGGTGGTACCGCCAACAGCGCGGCGCTCAAACCTACAAATTCGCGTCAAGCTAAACGCCTGATTGTCAAGAACCTACCAGCATCGGCTACTGAAGAAAGCATGGTCAACTTCTTCAACCTTCAGCTCAATGGCCTAAACGTCATCGAGAGTCCGGACCCTTGCCTGCTATGCCACATTGCGCCCGACCGTTCCTTCGCTATGCTTGAGTTCAGGAACAGCACAGATACGACAGTGGCTCTTGCACTAGACGGCATATCGATGGAGGCAGACGACGCGCATACCGCTAATAGCAACGATGCGGCGCCTGGTGGTCTGCATATTCGCCGGCCGAAGGACTACATCGTGCCCGCTGTGGTAGAGGATCCGAACTATGACCCCGATTCCGATGTGCCATCAAGCGTGGTGCTCGACAGTCCCAACAAGATCAGCGTGACGAACCTTCCGCTGTACCTAACGGATGACCAAGTCATGGAGCTGCTTGTCAGTTTTGGCAAGCTCAAATCGTTTGTGCTAGTCAAGGATAACGGCACGCAGGAGTCGAGGGTAAGACTTGCAGGACTCCGGAGAGACCATCAAACGGGAAGAGCTAACGCTTATTCTGTTAACAGGGTATCGCGTTCCTTGAATATGCCGATCCCTCCGTCACCAACGTCGCCATCCAGGGCCTCAACAACATGATGCTTGGCGAGCGCGCCTTGAAGGTCCAGAAGGCCAGCATTGGTATCACCCAGGTGGCTGGAGAGATGGGCGTCAATGCAATGTCCATGCTCGCAGGCACGACATCCACCGATACAACAGTCACCCGGGTTCTGCAGCTCTTAAACATGGTGACGCCAGAGGAACTGATCGATAACGACGATTACGAAGGTATGCCGCTCGCTTATACCAGTCTCAACCACGCTCTTTCCTAACAACTCGGCAGAAATTCGCGAGGACGTGCAAGAAGAATGTGAGAAGTTCGGCAAGATCCTGTCACTCAAGATCCCCAGGCCATCCGGCGGCAGCAGGCAGTCGGCCGGCGTGGGAAAGATCTTCATCAAATATGAGACGCCAGAAGCTGCCACGAAGGCTCTGAAGGCCCTGGCAGGCAGGAAGTTTGCCGATCGCACTGTCGTTACGACATATTTCCCTGAGGTAAGGGCGAATTTGTTCCGGTAGTGTGGGCGTGAGCTAACCTCAGAATAGGAGAACTTTGATGTGAATGCTTGGTAAAAGCAGATGGAGTGAAGACGACTTAGGCAGTAAAGCGGAACCCAGTTGAGGCGCAACTGCCTGGAATAGGGCTGCTCGAGACCCTCGACCATCTTTGGGCCTCGAATTCGGTTACTTTGCTCATTATTGCAGAGAGCGGCATCTATCAACATGTACTATTATGGTAAAAAGGGAAATGGGCTGCAGTGCGTGAAGTTATATGCTGGTGGGCATCGTCGGTCAACAATTGTAACACTGATTGCAAGCAAAACGATGAGATCAGGGTGGCTTCATTCGACGACACTGGCATTGCCATATAATGGTAGCAGAACTCTACAATATCAGAAGCGGGGAGAACTCCGCCCTCTGACCGGAGTAGTAAGGATCTATGAACGCGTTAGCTGCGGCCAACAGTAAAAAGGGCGTATGAAAATAATGTGATGCCAAGGAACTCAGAAGTCCAGTTCATTCATCGAGCCCCGGAGGACCCTAACATAAGAGGTACCAGAATAAAAGAAAGTGACGGTTGTTGATCATCATGGAAAATGGCTTGCGAGCGCAGGAGATCGTGCTGACTGACCTTACTGTGGCTGTCTCAGTGTTGAGGTAGGTCGCCGGCGAGCGGCCTGATCCTGCCGTATACAAATGCGGATCTACTGCATGTGGGCACTCAGAACGGCGAGCCAAAGCACCAATTTCTTGTTGATGCGATGTGAAGCGTGGGAGAAGCAATGCAGATGCATTGCAATGGTGATTGTTTGGAGCCCAGAGCAGCAGGTCGTTCGCAGAAAATTTCCTATTTTCAATCCAGCGGCCGGATCCACAGTGGCAGAAGGCCGAGTCACGTGCTATTATACCATTTGCACCAATCACATTCCCGGCCCTATCAATTTCTCCGCCCACACGAATATCGAACTTCTCAGGCTTGGGAATTTTCGCTCATTTGCTTCCTCGGCCAGCGACCAACTCGACAAACGGACCGACAACACCGATCGCCGTCTCCCAACCCAACACAATACCGTCACCATGGGTCGTCTGCACAGCAAGGGCAAGGGCATTTCTGCCTCCGCCATCCCCTACTCGCGCAACCCTCCCGCGTGGCTCAAGACCACCCCCGAGCAGGTCGTTGACCAGATCTGTAAGCTCGCCAAGAAGGGCGCGACCCCCTCGCAGATTGGTGTCATCCTCCGTGACTCGCACGGCATCGCTCAGGTCAAGGTCGTCACCGGTATGCTTGGATTCCCTAGCAAAGGTGGGAAGGTAGGGTGCTGATGATTATGCGACCACAGGTAACAAGATCCTCCGGATCCTGAAGAGCAATGGTATGGATTGAGCGGTTTCTTTGGAATCATGGGAGAGTCGGGTCGAGGACACGCATATAAGACGAGATGCTGCTCAAGTTCGAGGTCCCCTGCGGCCGAGGACATGAGCCCGCATGGCACTCCCCGAGACGGGAACACGTGAAAGAGATGGAATTATGCCTCTGTTTGGTCACCAGGCTGACAGAGTGATGTGTGACAGGCCTCGCCCCCGATATCCCGGAGGACCTGTACATGCTTATCAAGAAGGTGCGAACGCCCGCATCCGGCCCGGCTGTCCTATCTGCTCAGCGGCCGGATGCTTCACTGTCTACACCAGGTCCGTGTCCGTGTGCTAACCGACCTAGGCCGTTGCCGTCCGCAAGCACCTTGAGCGCAACCGCAAGGACAAGGACTCCAAGTTCCGCCTGATTCTCATCGAGTCCCGTATCCACCGTCTGGCCCGCTACTACAAGACCGTCGGTGTCCTCCCGCCCACATGGAAGTACGAGTCCTCGACTGCCAGCACCATCGTCGCCTAAACGAGGGGCTGTGATGCGCACGCCGAGTCGAGAAGGGGTTTCCTGGCGGGGTGTAGTGGGAAGGATTCTGGTCCTTTGCAGCCGTTGGTCCACCCGTGTGGAGTCGTCGGCTGGTCAGGTTTGCGCCATTGGAGTTGGGGTATGGAAAGGATACTTGCATTCAAGAGCACTGCGATGGGCGCGATGTATCGCCGTTTCTCAGGCGTGAAAAAGCACGGGAGCTGAAGCGATAACGATGACTTGGAGGAGATAAATGCACAGCGTACTCCTCTATTTTCCTGTCGTCTTTTGCCGTGCCGGAAAGTGAATATCTCAAAAGGCCAGGAATTCAGCCAGCAATTTAAGTCTTCCTGACCTCCGCGCCCATGATTGCTACGGTGAGCATCTCTTGCCATCGCGCGCCTAGTCCATGTTCCCCAATTCTGCACAATCAGTTCCCCTTTTCTCATGTCATGCTGCCTCGACCAGCAAGCCGACCTTCACGAATACTAGTAGTCCTTCCCTTCCAACTCCTTAGATCTCTGTAGCAAGAATTCCCCCAAAACCCGTAACGGATCCTTTGGCCTGCGCATCGTATCATCAGCATTTTGCCCACCCGCTACTTGACTCTCATTGCCATGCATTCCTCCTAGCCCGGACCCCAAAGGAAAGGTGCTCTATGTATCTCTTGTCACAAGACACATTGCTCCTTTTTCTCAAGATGTTTTGTGAAAGTAAAAAACTGCCATATGCGGGGGTGCGACTTACTGCTCCCGAGCAACGAGCTTCATCCCCTCAAGCAGAACTCCCGTGATCTTGGTGTTGATGTACTGGCGCACGGGTGCCCCGTGGGCTGCCGCTTCCGAGGGCATTGTGAAGCCTGTTGTGCTAGCGCTGGCGCTCGGCATACCACCGCCACCGACGGCGGGTTCCGGGTGGGCGGAGGCTGCGCGGGAGGTTGAGGTCGGTGCTGTTGCTGCTGCTGTTGTTGGAACGGGGATGGGGGTTGGTGACTGCGCGGCGGGCGGTATGGAGGTGGTCGATTGTGCTTGTTGTTGGTGCTGGGTTATTGGTTGGAGCTGTTGTGGCTGTATTGGCGGCCGCCTCTGGGGCTTGGAAGTGTGGGTTAGTTTCCCGGGGTTAAGAGTTTGATATAACGGCAGTGGATTGGACAGTTGCGACTTAAGAAAGCTCTTTTGTACAAGCAAACTGAAGGATACATGCGGATGGGAACAACGCTCTGAAAGAACGCGACGTACAGCTGTATGGTAAGCGGGCGCATCTGTCATGGTGGTGTCGTGTGCTCCCGTTGGAGGAATGCCGTAAACATTCTCAGTATTGCCGTCTGGGTTTGCCATCCCTGAGGCTGATGATGGAACTCCTTGCTCTGACATAGTTTACGGTTGTGGTTACAATTACAAGTAAAGTGTGCTGGATGAGCCTAAAGTGTTTCTGAAATGATTCACGATGAAGGGTGTGTGGACTTTGAAGTCCAAATTGGCCCCACTGAAAACACGAAGTCACGGGACGTCGCGTTTCATGACGGTCAACCAAGGTCTCGCCGCGCTGTCACTTTCGTTTCCTCAACTTTTCTGCCTTGGGCGGCCAGAAGGACCCGCAGTGCTCCTTCCGAGTTGTTTCCTGAACAACGATGGTCTTATTTCCATGCTTCTGCTGTCCGAAAAATGGATCGCTTTGTCCAACGATCCAGACCCGTCAAAAACCAAGCTCAGCCAGGAACCAGACAGGTTGAGTCCGACTCAGTGCAGAGAGCCATTGAACGGCCAAACAAACGGCCGCGACTTCAAGAGGTCAAAGACAGCGACGTTGAGGACGGAGACTGCACGCCAGCGTCTGGCAACGGAGATGAGGAGGATCTTCCGGTCGTCCATACTCCTGGCTCCGAGGTTGGCGACGATGGGCTGGCAGAGGCAGAGCATCAGACGGCCTTTGACCTTTCACTCCCCTCAGTCGCAACAGACAAGGAAGCCATTGAGGAGTATGAGAGCTTACGGGCCTCGCAGGTTCCACTCGGGGATGAAGACAATGTTGCTACCAGGATAGACAATCGTCAGTGGGTCCGAGGCAAAAGCTCAATCTACGTTGACGCGTTCAACCTTGCGCTAGACACCGTTCTGGAAGATGAGGCACATCTGTTCGACGGCAAGGAGAGATGTGTCTTTGAGCAGTGGCGCGCCCTGAGCTATGAGGCCCAGTATCTGTGAGATTACCAGTTAGTTTCCGTGGTAACTATCTGACATGTTACAGGTATGTCCGCCTGTTCTTGCGCAAGACCGCCATGTGGCACCGGGTTCAGCGCTTGTGCTACGACCATGATATTTCGGATATGGCCCTTGCCATTAGCAGTCTGCTCGAATCCCGGCCCTTGCCCGGTGACGGCCGATCTGAGCAGGACGCGGAGCCCATAGGAGACTTGCAGGCGTGGACGCTGGGCACCTCTTTCCGCTTTGCTGACGACTCCGACTCATGCATTAATAGCATGGTGGAAGCCTCTTCGTTGCTGAGTCTTGAAGAGCTGAAAGCGCTCGCCAAGGAAGCAAAGGTCCAGGGCAAGAACAAGGCTGAGCTCGTCAAGTCTTTGTGCCGTGTAAGCGCCCAGCAAGCGGGCCTCATGGCGGTCGGCCTCCGCCGGTCAAGTACGAACGGGTCAACAGAGTCCGCCGAGAGCCCGGGAAATCAGGAGACGAATCGGAACAGTCACTTTCTCACCAAGATCCTTGCCATAACCGGACCCCTGATCAGGCTGTCAGAAGCCGTTTTCAAGCTGTTTGAGCGGGTGCACTTAGTCTTCTACCGCTCGACCGAATGGACAGAAAAGTCTCTGACCACCATCATTCTCGCCAAGATGGCGAGAAGAAACTATCCAGAGTACATTGTGGGCCGATCGTCCAACATCTTCGTATCTCGCCGCCAACTCCTCGAGTTCGAACTCTCGATGAGAAAGGAATACGAAGTCGACAAAATCCTCGAGTTCAACGGCCCACCTGGCGAGGAAGGCTTCCGCAAAGTCCTGGGTGTTTTCGCGACGATAGCCCCGCGATGGAGAGAGCTCATCGCGGAAGAGAACGACCGAGAGGACCGCGTCTACGAATTTGGCGAAGGGAGTTACCTGCGTCGGTTCAATGCCGGCCATGCTTTCACACGTATCGCACACAAGACGGCCCATGTACTCGGCCGTCTTCACAGATACAAGGACGAGCACGAACTTCTCACTGAGCTTCTCAATCAGCGCCTATTCCATCCGGCTCGCCGCGGCTCGTGGTACCAACGTAAAGCACTGCTGGAACAACGGTATATGTGGGAAGTAGACCCAGACCCCGTCTCTGTCGACCCGGAGGTGCGGAAGAAGCACTGGCAGCGCATTGCGTTGATGACCTGCGAAAGTGCGCTCGAGGATAGGGATTGCCACCTCATCTACCACTACGACCTACAGAAACGACTCCTCAGGCTCGAGAAGAGGCTGCGTGTTCCCCGCCGTCTGCAGCATGATTTTGGCCACGTAAAGCTTCGTGAACCCGAGGAACACACCGTCCTAGGTATCCAGTTGGTTCGAGATGACCCGGACGTCAAGGGCAAAGAGGGTCGCGGGCCGAGCACCAAGACTGTGTGGCTTGACGAGTTAGGTGATCCGGGCGAAGACGGGCAACACCTCCACGTCAGCGTTGAGGAGATGTGCCTGTCGTACTACCGCACCCAGGGCTGGAAGGGGTACCACAGCGAGGGCGGTATCCTACGGACACTGTTCGCCTACCTGTTTTTCGACGTGCTCTTCGTCTATGTACCCAACGTGTTCCAGACGGCTTACCAAACATGTCCGCTCGACTTGCACACGGACGCGTTCTACCCGGCCCGAGCGAGCCAGATAAACCACCGCTTGGTGGAGATAGGAAACGGCGAAGCCCAGCGGATACTGCGAGACGTCCACGAGCGGGAGCACGAGCGCCGCACCTGCGTTGTCGGGTTGAACTGGGACTTTGATATTGAAGACCTCGTCGAACTGGTAACCTGCTTCGATGGCAGTGCGCTTGCCACCGTGTGCAAAGTCATGGCGCAAGAGTACAAGGCTCGTGGAAGTGGCGTTCCGGACCTCATACTCTGGCGGGCAAGCAGCAACGAGTCGCCAGCCGACAGCAAGAATGACAGCCAACAAAAAGGAGAGGTTATGTTTGCCGAAGTTAAGAGCGCCAACGACCGACTGAGTGACACCCAGCGCCTGTGGATCAACGTACTCACCGGAGCGGGTGTCCGTGTCTCCCTGTGCAATGCGGTGGCACGCGAGGTGCGGCAACTGATCTGACTTCAGAAAGCAGGCCATTTCTCAATATCACCGAGTCGGCTCATCTCCGCCTGCCCACTGACGCTCTGAAAATAGCAACGTCATCTCCAAAACTTAGTCCGGGTGATCCATATTGGGCCGACTATCCGCTCCGCGATAATCTCGCAGACGGCTCTTCGTCGCGTGTACTGGACTCCAAATGGCCCCTGATGCAGGAGACGAACCAAATCGGCGGTCGACAACCAACGTCTCGCACGTGGAAACGCGGGAGGTGATCCAAGGTTCCAAATTTAGGAGACCCCAAGATTACCTATGTTTCGAAACCTTCCAGCAGCCTTCGAAACGTGGACATCCGCACCCCCGTTTCGCAGTGTCACATCCGAAGGGGCCAAAAGGAGCCCCTGGCCGTCGTTTCAGCTGTTCTAGGAACGCACATCCCGTCTGGTGCCTCCAGACCCTGGAGAGGCAGAGATGTGTTCTCGCGCCCACACTTGGGGGCGACAAACGCGGCCCGAGCTCGATGTTTCGCCAATCCCATGGTCTGAATCAAGATCCCGAGGCCGTTAAACATGTCTATCATTTATCTTCTGCGTGCCGGGCATCGAGCCCACTACCAATCGGATGTGCTGCTTGGCCGTAGATGTCGACAGGATATACACGCTGCAGCATCGGGAAACCGAATGAAACATTGCCATTGCTGCCACCCAAGTGGTTGCACACCGAAAAGACGAATGCTCACCCTTGAAGTGATATCGGACACTCTGATTTGACACCTTGGAGCAGCTGCCTTTACTGAGATCCGCCCAAAAGGAGCAGGCTCCCTATGCCCGGGTCCTCCTTCAGAATAGCAACGGACGCAGGCGGAACGGACTGGCGATGAGGAAATGGTTTGCCCCGAAATCTTGACGAAAGCGTCAGCTGGTCCTGTTGTCCCGTCCACGGGAATCTTGCCCACATCCAGCAAGGTTTCGGAAGTTTCGCGAAGGAATCCTTCCTTGACTGCTGTGTGGGATGCCTCATTACGGGCAAATTAGGTCCTGTGCTGCCGTACATACAGAGAGCGCCTTCGCCGGGCGCTTAATCCCATCACTTTCCCTCTTTGCCGGCATGCTCTCAACCAATCATCTCGGCGGATTTGGTTCAGGCGTCGCTGTACTGCAAGTGACGACATCTGCGACACGCCAGTGGAGGAGGTGTCCCACTTTCGAAGTGCGGGCGCTTAGCAGGGCGACACCCGGCCAGTCAAAACAGCGTGGTGGGGCCGGGCTTGAGCTTGTCCATGCGGGCGGGATTGCGCTAATACAGATTTGGAATGGTGGGCTTGAGCTGGCGTTCTGCCGCTTTAACGGTGCCCAGTGTTGCTCACAGCGCTCGTTCCGCGGACGCAGAGGCTGCTGTAATGCTTCAGGTTGGCGAGAGATATGGGGGAAGAATTACTATGTAAGTGTCGGTATGAACGGAGAGTAGAGATAAAGCCCAGGAGATAATAACGTCTCCCCCAGCTAAGGCCCCAGGGGACTGCAGCTAGGAAGGGATTGGAGCGAATGCGCACTGTACCATCTGCCATCTCTCTTATGCAGCAGCAAGATAATCCGATCAGCCTCACATACAGCAGCTTCTTCCTTTTTCGTTCACTTTTGTTCCTCGTGAGCATGCACAGGAATATCTCACGAGAAATAGAGCAGGCACCAACCTGGTACGTAAATTTACACTCCTCGATGAACTACATGCAGAAGGTAGGTAGATAGCACATAGATGCATATAAACATGGCCCGTATACGCTGCGGCCATCACAAACAAACACAGCAGGGGGAGAAACGACACGAAAGAGTTGGTCGCATGTGAAGCGGCCGCGACAAGCTGTTCAAGCAGACATAGCGAACTAAATAAGTAGAGAAACAAACATAATATCACAAAACCAGGCAAATAAAGATTCCAGCACGGCACAGTCACAAGTGAGAATAGTCGTCATTGACAGATTGCTCTATTGTTTCGTAATCATCCATTGATGCCACCCCAACTACTCACGACGTCCTGTATGTAGATAGCTAAGGTATTATTTTCCCAAGATATCCTCTCAGGGGATCGGAACCCCAACCCCCTAACCAACCATCTCCAGCGAAGGCTTCGCTGTGCATACCCCCCACCGTTCCCTGCTTGCTGTGGTATCGAGAGCCAGTAAAACTTCCCGCCAGACCTTATCCTTCTTTCCGTTCCTAGCAATGTCATCATGATACTGTGTATGTGACAAGTGACGCCGCCCTGCAACGCCATGTTGGGCTCCGAAGCGCCTTCGCTTGGCAAAATCATGAACTTCCAGCCATCAACTCCCCTCTCGCCCGGCCTTTGTTTTTGCCGTTCCCAGTGGTCATGGTGATGTTAAAACAAAGGAAATGTTTCAGAGCCGATCTGCTCGGCCAATGTGTGTGCGTCTGTGTGTGTTGTTGTTCTCGGTAACGGTATGCGGCATCCAGCACCGTGGTAGTAAGGTATTATGTACGCGGCTCCCATATCGAAGCCGAATCAATCCGCTCCTGCATCAAACGCAATTTCATGACTTGACCGTCGTCTCTGGGTCAATTTTTCGCCTCTTGCCCTTGGGAGCGGGCGCCATCCGCGGCGTGTAAGTGACCGTCCTCGTGACTACCTCGCGGATATGTCGTATGCTCGACCTCGACTCCCTCTTGGCGTGCCCTGGAGCCCCAGGAGCCTCTGATGGTGCTGCAGGGCGTTTCGTGCCGGACGCCTCGGCGAATCTCCTCGACTTGAGGGCCGCTTCCCAGTCGAAGGGCGACTTCACTGACGCGGCGCTGAGCGGCGACCTTGGCGAGTAGAGGCCTGCAGTGGAAAGGGCGGGTGAGGCGGGCAGCTTCATGCTGGGGAATACTGTGGGCCCGGCAGGCGGAGCGGACATCGGGCATTTCGCGCCAGTGGGTGTATGCTGCCGCTTCGTGTCGATTGGCGTCGGTTTCGGGCTCTTTGTCTTTTCCCTGTCCTTCTCTTGGGACTCGGAGCCCAGCTCGGACCGTGCTGTCGACGGAGCGCTCTCGACTTGTTCCCCCTTGTCCTTCTCGGAATCCTCCGACTCTGTTGAGCTGTTGCTCGTACTGCTGCCGTTGCTGCGTGTGCTGCTGGCTGTACTTGTTCGATTCAGGACCGACTTTCCTGTTTGCGGTGGTGAGGCGATGCTCGGTGAGACAAGTGACATGCCCTTGAGGAAGTCCAGATAGGCCACGGGCGGGGTGATGGGCGTCTTCTGCAAGTCATGCTCAAGCTTGATGGTGGCGCTAAACGGCCCTGCTGAAGGCAGCCCAGCCGAAGGCAGCCCAGAGGAAGGGATGGGCTCCCGGAAGGCCGATGTCCGTGAGATGGCAGACAAAGGAGTGTTAGAAGAGACAGCGGAAGGAAGCGACACGGCCGAACGCAGCTCCGAGGCAGATGGTGGTATGTGAGGGAAGTTTGCCGTGAGCGGCGTCGACACCCTCAGTGTAGGTTTGGTCGACATGTTGGCCTGTGTGTGTTGGCGAGTGGGCGATGGCGGTCGACGTATTACTCCCAGGTCTTGCGTGTCGAACTGACAGTCGACTCACCGCTGAGAGGTGGTCGGGAAGAGGTCCAGCAGTTAGGTGGGAAGGGAGGTGGAAGATGCAGCAGGGCGGGCAGCCAATGACTATATGAACGGGGACAGGTCGACAAACGGAGGAGGGTCCAGGCTCCAAACCGAAGGATCAAGCAGTGGTTCCCCGCGTGGGCTGGTTCGGACGAGACACTCCCCTAGCTCGGTATCCCTGCCTCCCTGAATCCCAAGCACACTGGGGTGGGCGGGCCAGGATTTGTTTTGTGGCTTGAGGACTCAACAGCAGCCAGGGCTGTTTCGACTTGTCTAAAATCGGCCCGGGATGAGGCCAATGTGGGGGGGCAAACGCCTAGCAGCTGAACACCGGAAAGCGTTAGCCAGCGGCACCGAGAGCGAAGAGACTCTACACGTGGTCGTCGACTCGTCCTGGACATGCCACAAGAGAAGGAAGGTCCGAGCAGAGGTCGACTTCTGACGAAGCGGTCCTGTTGCGGGCAGGGGGTGGGCGACAGCACACACTTGTCACTGAATGGGAGGGGCTTATAGCAGCGGCAAATCAGGAGGGCAGCCGTGGTGCGGTGTGGGGCGAGGCCCGAGAAGCGACAACTTGACAGGGGTGGTGCGGGCGGCAGTGGAGAGTGCAGTGTGCTAAGATGTGACGGGATGCAAATTGCAGCTGGTCGGCCGTGTTCTTGCTCGTGCGGTTTGCGCGTGGTCTTCAGTCGTTCTCCCGCAGCTCTTTCCGGGAAGGTGCTTTTTCGGGAGGAGCGAAATGTAACAAGTTGTTGTTGACCGGGACGGAGAAGGATATGAAGCAATAAGAGAGCATGCACTCACCGCTCTTGAATTGAGCGCTTCACAGGCCGAGCGTCAACGCTATCACAGTCGGTAATATGGCGAGCCGCCGGGGCAGACACAGCACGGGCCGAGTCCGGGGTTTTCTCAGGTGTGCTTTTGACTCGGGTCGGAACCGCTGGCAGGCAAAAGCTCCGTCTTCGCCGGAAGCAGAGCGTCCAGCCCGATTCGCAGAATCAGAAGGCAAGAGGCGACGAGCCCAGCACTGTGGATGGCTCCTGCTGCTGCCACGGGAACCCACGGCCGCCGTGACGGCGGATCGTTGATGATGGCGTCGGTAACTTGACTGCCACAACCGCCCAGAGCAGGATCTCGCGCCTGATTGGCGACGCGCTTTGGAAGCTCGGGCAGGGATGGGCGCTAAGGTCGTATTATTAGCACGACGCCGCTTGATTGGTCAGAACTTGCCGCGCACCTCAACGACACCTGACCACGGCGACAGACGATTCCTCAACGTCGGTTTCTCAGTTGTCGAGAACGGCGATGGCAGCAGCAATCAGCTATCGTGAGCCCCGGATCTGTGCCGAAGAAGGGGTGTCAAACGGCGGGTGGATGGGATGAGAAACGCCGGAGGGTGAGGCTCAGCGGGATTGAATTAAAGTTCTAGGAATATTTTCACGGGACCGGCCTGTGAATATCCAAGGAGCTTTCCTAGCTGGACGAAGATCGTATCGTATGCATGGAGCACCTTAGGCGAGCAGAGGAATAGACGGCTTCCGGAGCTTACGTTCGAGTTGCAACGAACTAAGACAGTCCCGGTGCGGCGGGCGCCCAACACATATAAGCACAACCTCTTGGTGGGCACAGTTTAACCGCCTCTGCAAGCTTAATGACGGACGATAGGCGGGTAAGCGTTTGCATCGCTTGCCTCATCAGCCACGGCCACTGGCTACACAATTCCTCGAGCCGCCATCTCGGATGCTTCAGCGGAGCGCGCGCCACGCAGCTGCATCTCTGGTTAGCAGAGCCTAGCGACTTCGTCATTTCCATCCTCCCGGGTCAACAAGCCACTGGCTGTCCGTCGACGAATCCTAACACTTGCAACCGCGCTTAATCCTCCAACCTCTCATGGTACCGCGACCAACCAACACGGCGCGCGGCTGTTGACGCGCTTGCCAGAAACGATCCAGCCGTCGGTGCTTCTGTTGGCTGTGCGGCTCCAGACGGTCAAACCCCAGGTTCGGGACGCTCCATCCCGCAGCCCATCGGTCAACCATTGGCTCCCCATCTACACCCCTCCGTACCACCGTGGTCCTGGGAATATAAGACTGACAGAGCGCGCGCCTGTTCCTCTGATAACGCTCTTCCGTATGTCAGGTTGAGAGCGCTGGCCGGCTCGGCAGCCATGTCGCGCGTTTGAGGCCCTGGCGAGTCAGCGCGGCGCTTCCGCTTCATCTTCCACAAGTGCTGTCTGCCATTGCCGGCAATGGATCTTGCCTCTCAATAGACCGATACTTTGCATCTTCAACGTCTTGACCAAGAGCTAATGGACCGGAGGTGGTGTGGCCGGCGCATCCCCCTCGAGCAAGGTGCTTATGACAGGCAACACCGCAGATCTAACAACCATTGGCCTGACGGGTTATGCGGTAACTAGCCGCTATGAAAACCTGGAAGCAGGACATCAGGATCAGCTCCACGCACCAAGCAACGTAGGTAGCTGCGTGGGCATCCTTGCTACCTACCCAGCCTCCACATGTCGAGGCATACGCCGCATGTCCGAGTGCATAGTTGTCTGTTTATGGCCAGCCATTGGACTGCTGCACATGCTCCCAAGATTGTCGTGTAACAGACCTGGGACCATGCCTCTATCCGCTTTCCATGCCCTTTCCGCCACCGGTAAGCCGTGCCGTGGCAGCAGAGTATTGCCGCCCAAACAACAGCCTCGAAGTGCCCTATGCCAGCAGATACGGGGCACCACATGGCGACAACCCGAGCGCTACACATGCTAACCTCCCGCTCCCGGCCTGCTTGGGATCTCAGCCTTTTCCCGGTCCTTGATGATGCATGCAATTTGGCCTGTAGGGTGCGTTTGACGAGAGCAGAGAGCGCTCGTCTTGCTTCGTTTACCGCCGAGGCACCCAAAGGTCAAAACTGAGGGAGCAGCTTTCTCTAGCTGCGGCTGGCTCCCCCAGTGGGTGGTTCTGCCCAACTGCCTTTTTGTCAGTAAACGCCTCTTGGGCGTCCCTCAGAGGTTCTGCCGGGACGACAGAGCCAGGCTGGAGGCGTCTGCCTTCATGCTCGCATGGACGGTCAGTATGCCTTCCGTCTTGCCAAGGCACATTCGGTGCATACCTGGATCAGCCGTCTCTCTCCTGTGCTATGACTCCATGCCATCGTACCATCATTGCGGGTGATGTGCTCAGAAGCACTGTGTTACCTACTGATCAATCTGCAATGTTCCGGATCCTTCCAATCCAGCAGGATGCACCATGCGACTCCACGACGCAGGAATGTACCACTCAATGACCTGTGATTGTCCCTCAAGAAGTTGGATGGTTGGTAGGTAGCTCGGGAGGCAAAAACCCACGCAACCTGCCAGACAAACAAGGCCCGAGTGTGGACTGTGAGGCCACGATCAGCCACGATTTGCCTCTAGAGCGGCCCGGGCCCCAGCCAGAGTTGGACACGTACTGCAGCTGCGTTGTCCTCGCTGCATGCGGTTGGCTTGCTTTTCCTCTCCGCGGACAAGTATCGGGCGTGCTACCGTGTCCTTGCCGATTCCCCTCGCGCAGTCATCCCAACGGATGAGGTACGCCACTGAGTCGCTCGGCTCCCCCTTGCTTAACCGCAGCGAATGCCGATGCCCGACGCTGCTCGGTCCCGGCATGTTCTGGGCGGCATTTTCCCCCAGAATTCTCAGTAAGTAGCCTGTTCTGGGGAACTGTCTCAACAACACTGGGATAGATGCTGTTCGGCATGGAAAGCCCGCATGGCATATAATTGGTAACCGACAAGGTTTCTTAGATGGCCATAAAGCAAGAATCAGGCCCTTAAATGGCCCTGCGGCGGAGGCATTCTCGGGGTAGGGCGAGGTTGGGGTTCGTGAGGGGCGCAAAAGGATTGGCAGAGGTCGAATAGCAATCACACAGTGTTTCCAATCGAGCAAAGGCAGGTGGTACGCTTGAAGTAGAGCCATGCTTCTTTTTCTGTTGCAGCTGTCAGTCGGGCAAGTGCCTGAATGGCCTCGTAACCATGGAATGGAGAGGATTCCACTACCTCTTTGTCCCTTTTACCCGACAAGCTGAGGTTGGCTCCCTCTCCTGAATATCAATCTTCCTCTCCCACTTGATCCCAACCGCGGATGAGCAAGTCTCTCTCGCGAGGCCGGGCGTCATGGAGCCCGAGAAAGACGTGATGATTCTCAGTCCCGCCATAAGCCTGACCAGGTCTGTCAGAGCAGGTTTCTTTCCTCACGCCACCCCCTACCTCCTACCCAGCTCCTTATCTTCCCGGCCAAAACACAGTCAATCTTCAATCCACTGTTCTCATTTGCCCTTGCCAGCCTGGCTGGCAGCTTCTACTCCTTTGTTAGCCTCCGCTGCCTCCCAAAGATATCCCCAGCTTCCCAAGAATCGACGGAACAGCCACCTCAGCAACCTATCCTGATAGTAG
This sequence comes from Achaetomium macrosporum, assembly GCA_033296875.1. Lineage (NCBI taxonomy): Eukaryota > Fungi > Ascomycota > Sordariomycetes > Sordariales > Chaetomiaceae > Achaetomium > Achaetomium macrosporum. The sequence continues at coordinate 100,408 of MU860042.1, read as the reverse complement.
TAGCACTCACCTCTCCTCGTAGCGTCCTCCAATAACGGAATGTCTACGGCACTCGCAGGCAAATGCACGTATCTCACTACGGAGCCGCGGATGAAAACATTCTTGACGGCGCTCTGGAGTGGTCACATCGCCTCACATATCAGCAATCATCCAGTATGCAGAGAACAAATACAATGGAGCTCGTGCACCAAGTACTCACCAAGTGTGGGTACTTGAGCTCCTCCAGGACTTGGATGTTGTCGAGCTTGATGTTGAGGTACTGGTCGACGCTCTTGAGTACGCCGCGGATCTGGATGTCGTTCTTGAGCTCGACCGTGACCTCATGGTCGATGAGGGTCTTGAAGAAACTATGCTTGGAATTAGTCTCGGGATCGGCAGGCCGGTAGAAGGTGCGTTTCCGCTTCGGGTATGCTAGGTCTGGGCAGGGCGAGGGCAGGGGACAACGAGTGAGGTAGGATCCCGCTGCTGAACCGGATGAAGATAACATCTCCGCTAGCGATAGGAAGACACCGGTTGTGTGAGATAGTCCGTGTCTCATGTCTTGTGCCTTCCATGTCTACACCAGAGAACCCCCCCACGATTCAAGCGTCCAGCGCAGACCCTGGTTCTCAAAAGCAGCATACCTCTAGACACAAGAAAAGACACGGCAGTAAATGGTAAACCAGTTAAGCAGTACAGAGAAAAGTAGCACGGGAGAAACAACAAAGAATGGTCCACTAACCTGAAAAACAGCATCTTGACTTTTGTGCTGCCGTCACTAAACGGGCAGCAAGGTAGAGCGATTGAGACTGTGAAGCTCGTTGTTGTGAGAAACGACCCACTCAGCTGGAAGGCCAATGTTAACGTAGGTAATAATGCCTAATTCGCCAGGCAGAACAGCTCATCCGAATCGGGTTAGGTGGGGCGTGTGTGAATTCCCCGTGATCTCATCCGCAGAGGCCCCAAGACTTCAAGGCACGAAGTTCGTTTGGACGACTGGAATTGAATGGCAGCAAAATCTTCCGAGCGGAACCCGCGCATCGTCCCGTCCCTAGATCTCACTGGTGTCATCAAATCGGCTGGGTAACCGCCGGCAAGTCATCTTGCGGCCCGCACCAAGTAGTCCAGGGTCAGGTAATTCAATTCGCTGAGCTGCTAGATACTATATCCGGCGACGGATTGGCCATTTCAAAGTCTAAAATCCGTAGCATTCCCCAGCCCACTCAGACTGTCATCACGATGAAAGGGAGAATTCGAAAGGAAAATGAATACCAGACGCGCTTGGACAGGTGCGTACTCTGCGTAGCCTGTCCAAAACAGGTCGTTTACTTTTTTTTTTTTGTCTTGCAAGGCTGACCACTTTTCCCTTCTCTCCTTCTGTCTCCGTTTTCAGCCATTCCCATCGGGGGTTCCATTCTGTCAGTAGGTTAATAACCAGACACACATCCATCTTGTGTTGAGGGAATGGCATTGAAGAAACTCCGCGCCGAATGAGAAAATAGGAATGAGTATAGTAAACTGGCAAAAACAGACAAGCAACCACAAGCGGGGCCAATGTTGGGGGTATCCGTCGTAAGCCATTCCATCCTTGATGCACTCAATCTTTCCTTCCCAGACCGCCAAAGAAAGACTGCCGGCCCCCCGTAACCTGTTCCCTCCGCTCCCGCCACAACCAGGCCCAACCCATAAACCACCAATGTCGAAATCGGAACCGCCAAATGCTATGCTCTGTGTCGCTGATATGCTGTGAGGCCAAGTGTATTTGGTATCGGGAGACGACAATACGAAATGAGCCGCGTCGCCAACCAGAAACAGAAAGCAGAACACGCTCAAACCGAGGAAGAAAAAGAGTGTGGCCCCCGAGGGCCCGCTGTGTTGATGCGCTGGAAGCAGAAGAAAAGTGCTGCCCAATCTTTAAAGAAGAAACGCTAATAATAAACACGTCTCGCCAGCCCCAAGACTCCTCGCCAAAGTGTTCATGTCCGCGCACTATCCCTGTTTAAACAAGAGTAGGGTGGGTGTTTCATAACTTCATGACGCGTTCTCAGGACATATGAAAACGGGGTATAGAGCGCAAGTTGATGCTCTCTTTCATCATCCCGAGGAGGAGGAAAGAGCTTGCGCAACTGCCATTTCATCATTCGTCATCATCCTCCTCTTCCTCGGGGCTCGATGCCGCCGTTCTCTTGGTCTTCTTTGATGTGGTCGTGGCGGCACTATTGCCCTCTGACTTCCGTTTCGTTGCACCTGTCGCCGTCTTGGTGCTTGCCTGCTCCGAGCCTTCCGTTTTGCTCGCTGGGTTTGCACCACCCGCCTTCTCCTTCTCCATCTGCGCAACTTCCTCGGCCGTCAAGAAGCGCCCTCCGGGTCCGCGCGGCCGTCGCATAGCGTGGTTATGCCTCGACTCATGGAGGTAAGGCTTCCGACCCTTACTAGTCAGCCTAAGTGCCTCCTCCAATTTCTGCCGGGCGACCCGCCGCTTGAGAATGCGGTGAAATTGCTTAGCGTTGACGTAGAGGGGCGACTCTTCCACGACCCCGGACGGTATCTCGGGTGACTGCGGCGGCGGCATTTGCTGGGCTGCGGTCATCGGAGGCGGCACTGCCGAGCGAGCACCCGCGTGGTTCAGCATCGTCGGCGCATTTGCAACCCCGGGGCTCGCGACCTGGCTGAGTCGCCGCTGCTGAGGCATGGTATTCATCTGCTGTGGCGACCGCGGCCCTGCCCTAGCGTCCTTCTTCGCGTTAACACCCGACATCCTAGGCGACTGCTGCAGGCTAGGGTCCGACGGCATGTAGGGATATGAGGACCCAGAAGCGGCCGCAGTCGCAGCCATAGCTGCAGCCTGGATCCCCGGCATGCCATAATGCATGCTTTGCTGAGGGACAGCGTACTGAGTCTGGTACATGTTGTGTGTCTGCGTCGGTGACGGCTGGTGTTGCTGTGAGGGGAGTATGGGTGATGTTTGCGACAGGTGTTGAGATGAGGCCGAGTTGATGCTGTTGCCGCCTGCAGAGTTCGGGTAACCCGTCTGAATGTGTGGTTGTGAATGTGCGCTCTGCGGTTGCTGCTGGTACTGGGCGTATTCCATCATCCTCGTGTCGAGCTCCTGAGGGAACGCTGATAAGATCGCGAACAGTCGCGCTGCTGTATGGCGGTAGAGGCGTGGTATGAGACCAACTACAATCGTCGGTAACGAGCTGCTGGTGGATCTGATAACGATCTGATTATGGAGACGCGACACAGAGATGACCACTCAGGTTGGTCCAGGTCCAGGGAGCCTTCAAGACTGCTGAGAAAGATTCAAGGTCCTGAATCTATTTGGGCTCAAGGCGCACTGACAGTCCCAAGTCACCTTGTACCTGTGGGTTGGGCTGGATGTGCACCCAATCTATTGGAGTGATGCGTTGGCACTCGATAGGCTGGGCAAGGATGGTAGCGGAGCTGCGCAATTGGTCGCACCGCAGCTTATGCACGCTGATGTCGTTGCGAGGCGAGACTTGGGTGGCTCAGTCCCAGGTCTCTCGGGAGATGGCGTGGACAAATGCAGCCACGTGAGAGCGGATGAGACTGTGCGAGGGCACCTGGCTTTGTCGTGGACGACGAGCCTGCAAGATCCCAATCGCGCCCAAGTCGGTTGCGGTAGCGGAAAGCAGACAACCGGTTGCGCAAGCGCGATGTTTGCCGAGAAACGGTTCCCAATGGGTAAAGAGAGGCGCTTTTGGCCAACTTCTCAACCCTACCAATCCAAGGCGTTAGTATACGGCTCATCCAGGTCTTGAACGAAGAAGCCCCGGATGACGGGTCCCTAGTTTGGGTGCCTTGGGCCAGGACCAGTTTGATGCGCTGGCATGCATGACGGAATATGCACGAGGCGGGCCCACCTTGCCAACCAGCTCATCACCCCCAAGCCGGGTCGGGGAGCCAGCGCCAAAACGAGATGGAGGGAACGGGAGGGGTTAGAGGCAGCAAGGCTCAAGTGCACGGTGTCGCTGTGTGAACCTGAGTTGTCCATATCGAGGTTCCATGAAAGCGAGCCGCGGTGGAGGACTTGGACTCAAGGCACCAGCGAGCAGAAGAGTGCGGAGAGGTCTCTGGTGCAGCATATCCGACCATTGTATGCACCTCTGTTCTCAAACTGCGGCTAGAATGCATTGCAGTCCGAGAAGAGAAGGACAATGTGCTAATAGGTTGCACGGCCGTGTAATGTATGAGAAGTGGGGAAGTCCAGCTTGTAACGCCTGGGCTCAAGTGAGGTCCGACGGTGCGGACAGTACCAAGTTGGATTTGGGTGTGCCCAAGAAGGAGGCGTCTGAGATAACATAAGGTTTGGCGGGAAAGGGGGTGAAATAAAAAGGGAAGGTAAGCAAGCAAAAGCGTTTACGCACCTCTCGCAAGAGTAAGCAGCGTCGAATAAGACACTGCAGTAGTCCTTCCTGAAGCTGATTTTCCGTCGATACAACACCGCTTAACTTGCAAGTATAGTGAGGGTAAGGTACCAAACGGATTGGTTTGCACACAACACTGAAGCAGTGTTGTCGACGGGTAGACACGACAAGAAGAACGGGTACCTTGCTGGACTCGATCACAGGGTGTTCCCGGGTTACCGGCGAGATAAAGGCGCCACGCGTCAAGTACCGGCGGTTGCAACGGGATATCAGGAAGCGGTAGCTTTGGACTACCTTGTTGTTTGATTGCACAATGGCAAGGCGGTCCTGATTGCTGTCCGCAGGCAGGAGTTATCACGGGACCGGGGCGGATCCAATGATGCGTTTAACCTTGAGGCTAAGGACCGTGATAGGTCTCCAGGCTGGCGATGTTTCCGTCTTCCCGTCGTAGCGGAGGACGGTGCTGATTTGCTGCCTGTGTTCCGGGGGTTGTGGTTCCTTTTGCGCCCGAGAGTTGACTGGCTGGAAAATGATGCTACAAGACGATGTTCAAGGGGCCGAGTGGATACCCGGGCGATTCTGCTGAACAAAGATCGATCCGAACGGTACCTGTCACGGGTTGTGAGTGGGCGATGCTTGGAGAGTAGGGATGGGTCTGATGTCCCGTGACCATTCTGCGCGCCGGGTTCAGACGGAGGCTGATGGGGGCTGGCGGCGCGCCATTGCATCACGAGAAGCTGAGCATAGGGCAGCTCTGCGACACAGTCTGGGCCGCGTTCGGAGATCCTCAAGGACGTTGAACGGGAGAATGTCCGGGAATACACAGCAGAAACGTACCTGTCCCTTGTTACGGGGCTGCGTCTCGCGCGCCTATCTATTGGAGCGCTCTAAGAGGGCAGCAAAGCCAAATGAGGCTGCGAAAATGCAGTCGCGCGCGCTTCGGCAACCCTAATTGGACTGCGAAACTGTCGCTGTTGCGATGCGATTGGAGGTGGCCGTTGATTTGATGAGAATTTTGGGGGTTAGACAGCCCTCGTTGGCAGCTTTGACAGTGGAGAGGGCGATTGGGTGATTGATTGGTTGTGCGAGGGAAGGAGAAGAGACGAGGGAAAGGCGAACGATGATTTGAGGGCGCAGCCAGACTTCTTTAACTGGTGGATTTGGTTGGATGAATCAGCTCGAGCAGTGGGACAGGTCGCACAGGATTTTACAGGCTTCTAAAGGTGGCTGGCGGGGTTGAACTTGGAAAGGGTGGGTCCAACTCCGATGAGATGAGGGGTGGATGCAGGAAAGTGCTGCTTGGGGATGCGCACGAAGAGTCGGAAACGAAAGCGGTTAACTTCTGGCAGCTAACATTAAACTACCGATCCCGAGAGACGACAGACTTGCTTGATGAGCGTTGCATAGCCGAGTTTACAGAATACCCTTTCTACGATATTCGTCTTTGCCTCGGCTTGCTGATGTCGTGAACTTGGCCGGGTTGCGGTCAGACGCCGGAATCGAAAAAGAAAACTACGTGCCAGGTACTACGTAGTAACCTCGAAGTTACCTTACCCTCTTTACCTCGAGATTTTCAACTGCGAGTCTGCGACCCGTTGCCAGCAACAAACACAGTTGTGATGCAGCAAGACGCGCCTTCTTGCCGGCCAAATATACTGGAGGGATCCCTCAGCAAACAGAAAGATGCGCGTCTGCGACCGTACATACAAGCTCACTGTCGTTCCTTGCGCCTTCAGGCGGACATCGATGCTGACGGCCTTTGTGCGGCCCTACCAACTTGAGGCGAACCTGAAGAAGCGCTCACCGGTCCCGCTGTGTCTTGGACGGGACAGAATACATAGGATGGATGTCTAGGCTTCACCGACGATCGGTATGGCAGCTCGCTTGTTCAACTCACCTCGTGCAAAGACCCGCCACTTGTGGCTGTTGTGTGCTGTTCAATCCCGGCCTAAATTTAGCCCTGACGACGTCACCCAAGCTTAAGCTTCCGGGGCTGGGAAACAAGGAAGCCGTCGATGCCTTCTCGAAGTTGGGGATGGCCGGTCAGTGTTAGGTGGTACAGTACATCATGCTGAGGTCGATCAAAACCTGTCTGTCTGCTCGGCAGCATCATGGAAGCGATCCACCCGAATTGACGTCGCGAACCGATGTCTGACAGTGGTTCCAGATAGGGAAAGGAGTCTACGTGTAGTTGCCTTTGGCCTCAACGGCGCCCAAAGGCGGAATTGACCCAGCATTGAGGTGACAGGTTGCCACCCACTGGTTCAGCAAACTGGTGCGGCCGGGTGTCAGACTTGAGACCAAGGACGTGGGATGCAGGGCAAAGCGCCGAAGTTGGACAACCGCCAGCGCATCGAGGCCGATTCCGGGAACATCCAGCCCCCAACCCGAAAAGTCGGTGTGGACCCACCTCAGCTGGCCTCTCGACCTCATCGCCATCGCATACCGCCCATGGCGGTAAGCGGAGGTAGTCGTCAATTCGTCAAGGTGATTTCTGCGGCTCAAGACAGCATAAACACTATTGTTGACAGTTATACACAGAGTGAAGCGGCTTTCCTTTCTCCCTTGTCTTGCTGGCCCTAAGTACTGAGTACGTGGTAACAGCGTTAGTGGACACCACACGAATCTTCGGGAATGCTTCCCATCACGAGCTGCGTTTCGGCCAGTGCCCCGCGGAATGGGAGAATACGATATATGCCTCTCTCACTAAGAGAGCCGGCGGAGCGGCGATTGATGATCGAGCTCCCCATGGTCAAAAAGCCGTATACCAGACTCACTCCGATAGTTTGAGCAATAAGAAGTCAAACAAAAGAATCAAATCTAAAAGAGAAGAGAGAAGAAAAACAAGAAGGATAAAAAACAGAGAGAGGGAAATAGGAACAGAAAGAAAGAAGGGGAAGAAAGAAAGGGAAAGAAACGGGAGTACTACTAGTGTCCAGCAGCCGAATGAATTCATCCCGTCTCCGGAGGTCTGAGTGCTGGTATCGACGCTTGGTGTACAGCCTTTTCTCGCCGGAGGGTGATCAGGCCAGAAACGGCCATACTCAATTCCCTCGAGGGCTCCTATTAGGTACCGTCTAATAAGGTCGCAATAAGCGGGATCATGAAAGGAAGTCTCTGTAAGAAGGATCGCGAACAAGAAAGGACATGAAATGAGGTCGAAAAAGGCCCTTTCTTCGGATGAATTCCCGATCCCGATCAGGTGACGACAGAATGTCTCATCCAAACGCACGATGAGTTGTCTGATCTCTGCTTGCCCCACCGGTGCCGACGGGAGCTACGCCACTTCCCCGCAGACTATCCACTGCTGGCGGGCTTGGCCGGAAAGAGAGCATGGCGAGAGGCTTACCGTCGGCGCAGTTGTGAATGCCCACTTCGGAAAGTTTCAGGTACCTGTCTTAACTTACACAGTAAGGTAGGTATTGTGAGTTCCGAATGGCTAGCAATTCGGCTTCCTTGAGGTGACAGTATCCGTATACAGTAGCCGAATTGCTCGGAGCTACTCTACCCTTTTCCTCCAGCAAATTGAGCATGGATCCTTCAGCCTTGTCTCCCCACCATCACAGAAGTTCCGAGTTTCATCAGGACCGCGCATCGGAACCCTGGTCATTTGCAACGTCGCACTCCACCACGGCATCTCGACTTCATCTGTCTAGGCGCGCCCTCGGCGCGAGATGCGACGACACAGTCACCCTTTGAAGGGCGGATAATTTTGTTGTCAATGCCGCTCACTATCCTGACCCGATCATGGGTGCAATCTCCGGCGCGTACGGTGTACTGTAATTACCGGAAACAGGATTTCGGCAACCGCAGAGAGCGATCATATGTATCTCGGCAGCCGCGAAGCCTGGAGAACCTCCCCTTGCTTTGGGGTTTCCTGTCTGCTTACTGCGTAGGTAGATGGCCCCGTGCAAGAGTGGGATCAGCCGGGGCAGGCCGTCGCCTCTTATGGCTCGGAAAGGGGCCTGATGACAAGCACATTGGCGCCAACAGTAACATCACGTCCTGTCAGTGATAGAAATGGGCTCTGATTACTTGCGAGGGCTCGGGATTTTTCTTCTTGCAACACACAACATCTTCACAAGCACCAGTCATTAGTCGGTCCTTTTGCTCTGAGCCAGGTGCTAGATTCATCAATTCGATCTGTTACACACACCAGATATCCTGTTCACCCTGCATTTCTGGCTGTCCGCGCGGGGGGCGGAGGGTTCTGTCACTCTGCACGAACCAAGACCCCGTCGTCTACATGCCTCAAGTCGACCAGACACACGGACAAGATCAATCAATATCCAGCGAATGGCTGCTGGAACTGACAATAATTCTACGCTGAGCTCCATAAGGGCATGTAAACAGGATGCTACTAATAACATCGTTGTTCAGGGGCAGGTCTCTGGCTCTTTCCCGTCATCGGTCCACTCTGAGCTGCAGGAAAGATGACACTGGTAAGACATAAACATCACCCGTCGTAAAACACATGCTGTGAAGATCATGACAGATCGTAGATGGTGTCATGCTTGGGGAGCTTGGGAGAGCCGTGGTCGTAAGTGCTTGCCGGCTCCAGGTATGTTCAGGGGGCTGGATTGAAGGATGAAGCAGCACAGGATAAAAGGCATTGAGGCAACCAGCATCCGGGGAAGCACACATCTCATCTAGGTCCTCCAACTTCATCGGTGGAAGCAACCGGGCGAAAGCGCTCGAGCCGAAGTTGAGAGTATGGATCGGGATTCGCATGAAGGGGCCATCAATACCCAGCGAGATCATGGGATCATGGACTCAACGAGAAGGCGAATCAGGGGCCCAATCCTACGTATAGTGATGATCTAAGAAAAGCCAACCATGAATACCAGACAGAGACTTCTCATGCTCGCCGTTTCTGCAGCCTCACTGATGCCAAGAGAGAAGATCTCGTCAATGAGCGTGACTCGTTGTTCGCAATGTAAATGCTTCACTCAAACTCCCACTGTGCTAGTCCGCCATGTCAGAATGCCGCGGCCGAGGCTGGCCCGTCGAAGCTGATGAAGCACTTTGACATTGAGCATTGGAAACAAGATGAACTTCCATAACGGGCAGCTGCCCACGTAGGGTCTTCAGGGAGGCGGAGAGCTCTGGCAACCGAGCAGTTACATTCCGGCCCATCGTCCTGTGTAAGCGCCAACCAACCTACCTTACTGTACCAGACCATCACGAACATCGTGCCAGGGGAAACCAACGTGCGATGGCGTTCGAGGCTTGAGATACTGCGGCGACATCCGTAGCATCTCGGGCGTCGAATGGTACGGCAGAACGTCGAGTTCACGCTTTCATTCGCCCAGCCAAAGCTTCATCTCAGACAGGAGCGAGCTCACCGCCTGAATCGGCCGTGCAAGGCAAGCTCAATGAGGAAGAGGGCTATCAGAGCGGCCACCGCTGAGGTCGGGATCAAGAGCAGAAAAAATCGACAACTGGTTCAATGGCTAAGCGCGGCGAGGAGACCATGTTGAACCATCTTCAAGATCGCATGCCTAACGTCATGGCGGCGCCCTAGTCAGCAGGGCTCTGCCTCCGATGGCCGAGATGGAGCTTGAGGTCGAAACAAAGCCAGAGCTCCCTGCATCCGCGCAATCTGGGGTATACACTTGAGAAATGCAGGGTGAACAGGATATCTGGTGTGTGTAACAGATCGAATTGATGAATCTAGCACCTGGCTCAGAGCAAAAGGACCGACTAATGACTGGTGCTTGTGAAGATGTTGTGTGTTGCAAGAAGAAAAATCCCGAGCCCTCGCAAGTAATCAAAGCCCATTTCTATCACTAGTCACACACCCAGGTAGTTTCTTCTATCCAACCGGATGATCAGTCTGTTGACACGGAGAGATTACACCAGCACAGGCCAGCTTCACCCGGACTGGCGTTGACAGGTAGATCCACATCTGCGATGATACAGTTACAGGACTGTAGTCACCTCTCTCCTCGCCTTTGGAAACGCTATTGCTTGCGACCAAGGTCCGATGATTGAAGTCATTATGCAAACCTGTGCCTAGGGTCGGATTCCCAAGATGATCGCCGATCAACTCAGCAGCGCTGAAGAGGTGACTCGTGCTGTATTCTGCGGCCCTTTGTTGAGGTTTCCCAGCGTACAGCGCCTCATCGCTTGTCGGCCGAGCCAAATCCCTCCCGGGTCCCTGTGCATCTGGCGGGGGCGACGAGGCTAGCCTCTAAGACAACAACACGCCGCGGCCAGGTAAGCTGCAAAATCATCAACACATCCATCGCCAGCAGTAGACACCTTGGTCGTATCTGCGGATCCCTTCCGTTGGCTGAACCTGTGGAACCTGACTGTCGTCGAGCCTCATTCTCTCGGCATCAGAGGACATTAGCAGATTGGTTAAGGACGGGTGATGCCAATTGGAGCGAGGACAAAGAAAGATGCAATAGGCATTGGATGTCAAAGACTGCGTGGCGATTCACGGCTCGATGCCCACTCCGAAACTGGTATGTAAAGTCCAGACTCGAGCGGGCCGTCAAGCTTATCGAACCGTCAGAGTATCTGGTTTCTGAACACAGCAGGAAGATACGGCGTCAGAATTTGCGGCGGTGATGGGCGTTAGATCAGTCTTCCCCTTGGTCCAGGCTTGGTTGTAATGAGCGTGGCGTGCTGTTGGGGAGGACTCTTACTCCTGGCATGTATGATCACAGCAGGTCCTTCAGCCCTTCATGATCGGCTGTAAATTTATGTTCCTGGGGAATGTGTGCAGCGGGTTGACCCGAGGACGAGGACAAAGTCCAGCCCCTTCACAGCCTCGAAAACAGCTTGAGGGGGAGGACTTGTTGAAGGAGATCGGGTTCATCCTTTGACCTGTGGGGCGTGCGAATTTTTGGGCCAATCACGGCTTGCCAGGGAGCTTCGGCCCCACACGGACCCCGCACGAGCCCGGCCGACCCCTGGTCGCATGATTCCCTGAATCGCTAAATGTCCCCCTTATAATTTCTTTTCTTCTCTCGGCTTCCACCAATTCGAAAGGGAGCTTAGCTCAGTTGGTATTAGAGTGTGAGTCTCATAGTAAACTATCGAGATATCTCAAGGTCGTGAGTTCGATCCTCACAGTTCCCATTCACTTTTGCCGCCCTCCCGAAGACTTGTGGGCTGGGCCTTTCCACTCTGCGGGCTCGGAGCCGCTTGGCTCTTTTTGCAGGTGCTTATCTAGCTGTATAATGTGATGGCTGGCAGTGGGTGGTCGCTGTGTTGCTGTTCGAGTCCAACTCTCACGGGCACTTACACCGTTCCCCCTGACTCGGTAAAGGTATGGTCAAGAAGTTGGTTCACACGCCGAGGCAATACTTCAAGAATGGAAAGGTGCTCACTTAAGGACCGTTCTACTAATTATCCTACGCTCGCGACATTGTCAGTGCCTGTATCTGTTTGACCCTGTCTAACCATACCCGGATGAAGTCTTACATGGGTCGGCCACACCAAAGTTGCTGGCACCCGCTATGAAGTCACCACATCACCTTAGGGTCATTGCGCATGCAAAGCACTGCGCACTCAAAGTCCGATTGAACTTCCAAGAGCCTAGCTCTGACCGAATTGCTCAAAAGGCAATCAACTAAGCGCCAGTCTACCGGAACCAGTCCGCCGCCCGCGAATCGACTCAGTTCGGTTGCCGACGTGTCGCCCGTTGTAGGGTCTCGCTGCTGGAATTCGAAGTCGTCGCGCTTAGACCGGTAACCGCATTGTGTGTTGCCGCGGGTGACAGTCGGCCGCGTATGGGCGGGTCCAATAATCGGATTGTCACCTCTAACACTTGGGCAGAATAAAGCAGTCGTCTTTTCGCTGCAGGAGGGATGCGTAAAAGGGGAATTAGGAGCATCGTCTGGGGTTTGAAATGTGCTGGAGCCGCCTCTCTGTGTTTGGTAGGCAGTGCGATACCGACACCCTCTTCTTCCTCGTCCTTTGCTTTTGTTCTTTTGGAATTGATTCCATTTGCTTGACTACGTACTTGCTGCTTGTATTGTCGGGGCAGTCTGGTGTACTGGTTCTTTTGACTGTGGGGTGCCTCCCAATCTACACATTTATATCTTTCCTCCCCTACCAATACACACCGCCCCCTTTCCCATCCCTTCCCCCCCAAAGCTCGAGCCCGCCTTTCACCCCCTCATCCCCTTCACCTTCCTCCCCTTCCAGTATCCTAACCAGCCCTCCCCGTCTCCTCTCCCCCATCCACCGGTCAATCCACGCCTTCATCCTCCGCCTGCTCGCCTCGCTGCCCACATTGACAGTCGGCACGACCCGCTCGATCCGCAGCGCCATCAGGAACAGCGCCAGCTCCCGGAAACTACTGTGCTCGCTGTACGGCACGCCGAAGCACAGCACCTCCTTCCCGCTGCCCCGCTGCGGCACCAGATCCCGCACGCCAAACCGCGTCCGCCACCCGGGGCCGTGCAGCAGCTGGGTGGTTGGGAGGGAGCCGGGCGCGAGGTTCGCGGCTACGGCCGGAGCGCCAGCCGTGCCGCCGCCGTTGCCTTTCCCATTCACCGCGCCGGGTCCCGACGGCCGGTAATTCCACCCCGACGGCCGGAACCCCACGATCCGGCCGAACTCGCCGCGGACCTTGTACGCTTCGAGATACTCAGCCAGTGTCTCGGCGCGAATCTCCATGATCATCTGCATGTGCACCTGTGCTTCGCAGGGGTCGCAGGTGAGGAGCGAGGAGAGCTCCGGGTCGTCGAGCTGCTTGCACATGCGGATCTTGGCGGGCGTGGCGTAGATCTTGGTGTGGAGCGCCTTGGCGATGGCGACGCAGATGCGTTCTTTGCCGATGCTATAGGTGCCGCAGACGACGAGGAGGCGGTTGGGGTGGTGGGGTTTGCCGTTGGGGGCGGAGAAGGCGTTGCCGGGAAGAAGTGAGGATGGAGTGGCTGGGTTGTTGGAGGTGGTGGTAAAGAACTTGGTAACGCTCTCATTGTTGGAAGAGCCGTTGCCGCCACGTTCTCGTCGCCGCAGCAGGGCGTCCCACTCGCGATTGTCGTTCGCTAGGAGGCCTTTGTTGAGCAGGGCACAGAGTTCAGCGCAGGCACTGATCACATCGTGTTGCGGAGGGAATGAGTAGCGAGGGTTCAGGTAGGTGGTGTCAAGGTAACACACATCGATCTTCTGCTGCTTCGTCCGGCCAGAGAGCGCATCGACCATCTCCGGGCGCAGTTTCGGGTGCTCGACGTGGGCGGGACAGGCACGGAAGTCGCCACAGTGAAGGATCCGCTGGGTTTTCCCGCCAGTCGTCTTCTCAAAGAGGAAGAGGGAGCTTCCCGGGCAGTGGTTCGCTGGGATCATGGTAACCGTAACGTCCTTGGCTTCTGGGACTGGCACCGTCTCCTCAAACTCCAGCTCGACGACGTACTTTGCTGCCGTCCGCAGCTGCGACTTGACCAACGACCCAGTTACCTTGCTGCAGTAGATAGGCCCATGCGTCCAGTTCGCCGTCAGGCCCATGTAGTGATCACTGTGAAAGTGGCTAAGGAAGTACGCTTGGCAGCCTTCAACGGCCCCATAGCGGAAGGCATCAACACAGATGGAGAACCCGGGCATGATCTTGTAGAAGGGACACGTTCGTTTATACGCGGGCATGCCCTTGGACGCGTTCTCCGCTGCGGCAGCCGTTGCCCACGCTGCATTCTCGGCATGGCCGGACATGAGCTTGGTAAACGCCGAAGTTGACAATCCCTCTCCCGCGTCGTCCCCAAGGCTGATGGGATTTGACCGCCCCGGGCGTGCCACAGCAGCTTTGACGAACCGCTTGCTCATAGTTGCAGCCTCAGTTTCAGTCTCAACCTCAATAACAGTGCCTGGCGGATCCGGCAGGGGCGTGGGGTTGCCATCGAGACAGGAGTTGACGTGCGCTGTCGCCTCGTCTGGTGTCGCACCAGCCAGACTACCGTTGCAGACTGGACAGCCCTCCGCCATGGCGTTTCCGTTGCCATCGCTTGTATCGTAATCTTCTCCTCCCTCTTCCGCCTCCAACCGTGCCTGCTCTTCCATGTACTGCATCATCATTAGCTCCTCGCCGGTGAAATCCCCGTCTTCGAATAGGTCGACATCCTCGCTGTCCAAAACGCCTCGCTGTGTGTCGTCGCCATCGTCACCCCCGAATTTGGCTCCTGACGTCTGCTGTCTCAGAAGTGGTACCCTGGAACTTCTCTCTCTGTTGGTAAGCTCGGCCGGCCCGGAATGCTTAATCTTCTCGCTGGAATCGTTACCCAACGCAGACTGTGGCGGCCTCACCCTTGCTGTAGCTTCCGCCGAAGCTGGCTCGTTTTCCTTGTCGTCGTCTTCATCATCGTCGGAAGAGTCCTCGAGGAACGGATTTCCTGCCTTCTTTTTCCTGTTATTTGAAGCTCCTGAAGCGGCTGGCTTCGTGTTCGATGTTATTTGCTCGACAGCCTCTGATGACTCCGAATCCTGCCTCTGTCCTTGGCTCTCGTTCTCCTGTTGCGCTCTTTGCGGACTGGCACTTTGACCGAGAAGAGCATTGGAGGGACTCAACTTCCTCCTCTTAACGGAGCCACCGTTTTCATTGAACCTCTCCTCTCCGCCAGCCTCGCCCCTTTGCTCACGCGGCGGGGTCGAGCGGTAGAGATCCTCCTCTTCTCCCGCCTCAGGGACGACGTCGATTCCACAGCTATCCTCTCTCCCTCCCTCAATAAAAAGTGCCTCATCTTGTTCAGGCGCCTTCTTGAAGAAACTCAGAATACTCTGGTTCGGCTTCGTTTTGGGTTTCGACTTTGGCTTAGTGCCAGAAGATGACGGTGTAGACTGCCTGGACGCGGGCTTCTGTGGAGTTCTCAGTCGGGTTTGGGACAATTTCGATTTCGTTGACGGCGCCATGATCTGTAATTTTACCCGAGCGAATTTGGTCCGCCGGAGGGAGGGGCATCCGTAAACTAAGCTTCTCAGAGAAGCGAAGTGCCCAGTGCGGACGCGTTGTCAGGTTTGGAAACGGAAAGGTGGGGTGTTACAACGCCCGAGAGCCTCGCGCTGTCACGTGGTCAGTTTCGGCTCAAAGGGCCCCTGGCAGACGGTGCGAAGCACATGCAAGACAACACAGATATAACGGCGGTCACGGAAGTTCCAAATAGTCTCACACGTGCGCTGGGAATGCCCAGCAAGTTGAAGACTAACCCGGCCCAATCTGTCTCATTCTATTTGAGTTTTGACCATTCCCCCGTTTGCCCCCTTATTGTTGTCCACCCCCCGTCCTTTCCGGTCCCTCCTATCCTCATTTCGAGTGTTTATTCCTCCGCAACCTCACCGGCCTCCTCCTCTGCCTCAGGCGCCTCCTCGTCGTCGTCCAGCCCGCCAGCCGGGACCTCATACAGACGCAGAATGCTCTTGTTGGGGTCCTTGACGAGCACGTACTTGCCCTCGTCGCGCTGCAGGCACATGTCGGCGATGGTACGAACGATGCCCCAGCCGTTAGACAGCTGCAGGTTCATCTGGTTGGCGAAATCCTTGGGCTTCCAGCCGATGACGCCGAGGATGACGTGTTTGTCGTTCACCTTGGGCGAAACGCGGGAGACGAAGCTGCAGCACGGTTAGCTGGACGTGGTTCAGGATTGCTGTCGAAAGGTTAAACTCACCCAAGCTTCATGACATCAGCCTTGGCCAGAATGCTCTGCACAGTCCACCGCGCCAGCTTGCAGCTGTTGTTCTTCATCTCCGTGGCGACCACGGCACCCCGCTGCGACACGAGCTTCGTCCGCCAATCCAGCCCGCCGCCGCTGCCCTGGGCCTTGTTATCGAACTCATTCAGCGCATGGACAGTCACAAACTGGTCCTCGCCGTTGATGGCGTTCTTCTGTACCGCGTCGAGCTCGGTGCGGACGATCAGGTACGTCGGATCCTCCTCGCTAGTCGATAAGTCGAACCGCCGGTACTTGTATGCCTTGGACGCGGGCGGCTCCGTTTCGTCGGACGCGCTGTAGAAGGGGTTCTCGTGCGCCATCTCGACCTTCTGGTTCTGGCTCTCCAGCAACACCTGGTTGGCGAAGTTGTGGTTAATGTAGGTGGCCTCCTCGGCGAGCGCAGCGGGCTGGTTGATGGGGTCCTTGGAACCCTCGGATGCCTCGAGCGGGGCGTCGTGGGCGTTCTCGTTGACCGTGACCATGTCGAGCGCGGCGTTATCGCGCTTGTCGAGGAACACCTTGTTGCCTTGCCGGACGATCACAATGTCCCAGGGGTAGACGGACCGTGGGGCGCACATCAGCATCGAAAGGATACTATCCGTGGCGAAGATGGTGGCCTCGTCCTTCTCGGCCAGCTCCTGGATGATAGGGTCGGACGAAGTCGTCACATTGTACACGGCGCGGTCCACAACCGCCAGCTTGCGCTCGGCGCTCTTGACGGGCTGCTTGTCAAATGACCGGTCGTAGTAGTACAGGAAGCCGTAGCTGTCGATGTCTTCGCCCTCGTCGGTGTCCAGATTCAGCTTGCTGAGGCGGTTGAAATCAATTTCCTCGAGAAGCTTCCAGTCGGGCCTAACGTTGATGGAGGCATCGCGGTTGCGCTGCGGTTTGTCATAATCCCTCCAGCCGAAGCGACGACCACGAGCACCACCTCCCGTCCGCGCGGCGCCACGGCCATCATAGCCGCCGTAATGTTGACCACCACGACCACCACGCTGGAACTGCTGGCGACCGCCGGTCCGGGCGTCTTGGCGAGCACCACGTTGACCACGGCCGCGGGTGAAGACCGCGCCACGCCCAAAGCGAGTCTTGCCCGTGTCGCGGACGTTCGAAACGACGGAGAAAGAGGCCTCGTCCTCTGCGACGGGCGCAGCGAAGAGTGAGGCAGAGCCGGCGCCATACACTTGTTGGTCTGAAACAGAAGAAGCGTCAGTAATAGTACATATACCAGAGATAAAGACCCAGTGCGAGAGCCTAGAGTCGCAACGCACCGCGGTAGTTCCTGTTGTATTGTTGCCTCCCACGGCCGTCCCTCCCGTCCTTGGAATCAGCCCAGTCGGCCATGCGGCCTAGCTTATCGCTCTTGGAAAACGGGGCGTAGGGGACGCCATTGAGGGTCGTCTCGTTGGTAACGGGAGGGCCCCAGGTGCCGTCGGGGTCGGGCAGCGAGTTGATGAGGTCGACGAGCGCCGACGTGCCTGGCGCAGGTTCCGCCATGCTTGCTTAGATGGATGAGCGACGCCTTGCGATATGTACCTCGAACAGACGAGCCAGGAGCACTGTCAAAAAAGCCACAGGCGCTTCCCGATGCCTGGCGATTGCTCGTTGACCTTGCGGAGCTTTCCTTTGATTTTGGTCGAAATTCTCTGGTGGTGGGGTTGTTGTGTGTTGTGGGGCAGCCGCCACTTGCTGTGTAAACGTTAACAATGGAAGTGATCAAAATGTGGGGTAAGGTGTCGAAGGACTCGAAGTACTGCCCCTAACTGCCAGGCGTGTCAGGGTACTAAGGTAAAGCTTCCCAACATCGACATTGATGCATGCTACAGTTTGTGGTACCCAGTACCGTACTTATAGCACACTGAAGACTCTGTTCTCTCTAATGACGGCAGTTGATTACCGACATATTCGTAGCGGACAATAAACCTGTCAAAGATTCATGAAAGACGATGACACTAACCCAAGGGTTAGGGTTATGTACTTGTACTGAAAAGAAGGCACGGATCACCAATCGCCTGGAGGAAAGGCTTCGCACATTAAAACATTCAGATTTGACGAGTCTCAGGACTTCGTAGTGCGCCGCAAGCTCGCATCATCGCCTTGACTAGCCCTCGGAATTATCAAAGTGATATGGATATGCGTGACCTTCCAGAGGCGGTTCGTGATGTGTGCCTTCTCTTCAGTATGTGTAACAGGCAACCAGGTCCCAGCAATTGCCCTGCAGCTTGGTTTGATGTTGGTGTTGAGATTTGGCTCAAATGCTCCAAATTTATATCCGTGAAAAAGCTGAATTGAATAGGGTTCCAAGCCAGGTCAAAATTATAAAGCGCGTAATCTGGCGGCGGCAAGGTATCTGGTGGCGGTACATAAGCAAGAGTCGGTCAGGGGCCCTCAAGGCCGTGATCTGGGGACACGGAGAGATGTGTTGGGAAAACTTCGAACAACCTGTCGAGTGTCTGCATTGACAGCGATATACCCATTCCTATTCCCAGATTCCCCGCAAACCACACAAAAGGAGACGACGTGGCCCATATTGTAGTCCCATGGCAACCACAGCCACATAGAAACAATGAAACCGATTCTCTCACCTGTTCAGTACGCCAACCCAAGCTCAGGCTTGGTGGAAAGCACATTCTCCAGCGCATCCCGCACCTCAAACTCCTCCAAGACCGCACCAAACCTGAAACAAGCCGTCAGTCAGCGAAATCCCATCCCCTTCCCCCTCTTCTCACTGCAACACTTTCCTCCCAGAAAAGAGGACAGGCTTACCCATAACATCGGACCTTCCCACTCAACTCCTCCGTCAGCTTCCCCAGATCCTCCAGCCTCAGCTCCCCCGCCCGCGGGTGCGCAAGCACCATCCCCCAGGCCATGACAGGCGTGATCTCCCCGTCGAGGTTCAGCCGCTTGCTCAGGTTGAGGAGTGTCGAGAGGTTCGCCTTGGTCAGCGTCCATGTGGCCATTTCTTGTTCACCATTTCCGCCTCCATCGGCGCTGCCGCCGCCGTTATTGCCGTTGTTGTTCGTGGTGGTGGTGGCTATGGTGGTGATATTGTTAAGGGCCGCATAGTCGTGACGGTTGTGGTGGGCGTGATGGTGATGGGCGTGGCGCTGGCCAAAGGGTATGTTGGGCGCGAGCTTGGAGAATGGCTCGGGCGGGCACGACGCCATGAGGGCGTGTCCGCAGATATCGTGGTTGCCGTTTTCGGCGTTCCGCTCGAGCAGCCAGGGCAGGTGGTTCATGCACGGTCTTTCGAGACTAGAGTTTTGTTTATTTATTAGCCTTGCTTTCCTATGTTCCCTTCTTTATTTCCCTGCCCAGGATGTTCCGACGTTGATCTCATGGATCCGCGTATTGGGAGCGTGAGAGTTTCATGTCCCCACAGAGCACCAGTTATGCTGTGTTTTCTGCTGTTCCTCTTTACAAATATTTAAGGATCCCACCGTCTTGTATCGTGTTATGAGGAGTAATGCCTGCAGCGGCGCGGCTGGTAAAACATGACGGGGCATCGAACTTAAAATGCGCCGCTGGGTCAGGTCTTCAGGGGCTTTCGTACGTTAAAACAAAGTCAATGCCAGCCTGTTCGTAATCCAGGATTGGATTTTGGTTCGGCTGGCCTCCGGTATCCAGACCCGTGCTTAGTTGGCCCTGCTGGGAAGGTTGACGATGGTGGTGGTGGTGGCCGGGCTGGTACGCTGTGCTGTGCGGCGATAAATCATCACCGCGACCTCCGATGCTTGTCGACATCGGGGGCGTTGTCGACATCGGGGGCGTGAAGGCATTCGAGTTGCTGGATGCCGCCATATAGCTTCCCACCATACTGGCGTTTGGCGAGTACCCGACGCTCAGATTGCTCATGGAATCCTCCAGCACGTTGTTGCCGCCTGTCAACGCTGCCACGCCCAAGCCATTCTGAGCCAGAAGGGCCTTGAGCTGCCTATTCTCCTCTGCTAGCTGGTCCTTGTCTTTTGAGATGTTGCTGAATATCTCCTTCAGGCGGAGCACCTCATCTTCGAGAGCCTTGATGTAGAGCTCTTTGCGCTCTCGGTGGGTTCTGTCGGCAACGGATCAGCTGGGATGCCACGATTCTACAAATCCAAGTCCTTTTCACCTCTGAGCCTGCCGGTTCAGCTCTTGTCGCCTTGTTAGGGCTGGCTTGCTATCTGGCTTCGGACCCCGCCGCTTTTGAGGTTGTCCATCTGGAGTTGGAAGTCAGGTTGGCTGAGCTGTCCCGCTGTGGTAGAAGCGCTGGGACTCACCTCTTGTTACTCTCTTTTCTGCCAGGGTTCTGATGAAGTCGATATTCAACGTTGATAGGGGAGTCCCATCGTGACCGGAGGGCCCGTCACCAAAGCCTGGTTCAAGGCGTTGGTTTGCGGAGAGAGAAGTCATGGCTGCTCGGCCGTGGAGCGAGGAAGGAGAAGCCTCCCTCTGCGGAGGCGCGTAGCCCGGCGGGGAGGGATAGGCCGCAGCAGCTATAATTCCCAGGTCAGCAGTCATCTTGATGCGCGTACCGTATATTCATAATCAGAGAGCCGTAACTGTGGTTGGCGTGCTACGAATCGGGTGACGCTAGCAGACACGCGAAGGATTGGAAGGCGAGGAACTGCCCCTTCTCAAGAGGGCTTGAAAGTGTGAAAAGAGAGCGCGTGGGCGCCGCGTACCTAGGGGAATCGTTTTTTGACTCTGTTGTGACTGGTCTTCTCAATGCAATGCGGGAGTGGTGTTCAATAAGTCGGAGCGGTGCCACGAATGGGGGTGCTCGCAGTGACAACTCGGGCCTGGTCCGTTCATGCAGTCAAACGGCAGTGTTGGCTTGGCGCGGGATAGGGCGTGGCTCGAGTGACGGGTTGGAAATCATGAAACCGTTGCGCACAGAGCAATGTATGGGAATCCCGTTTGATTCTTGGGATGATGCGACGGAGAGGAATATTCGATGTATTGACCGATTGTCGCTGAGTGGATGGCGATGGATGACGCCGGTGACCTCGAGGGTGCTAGATCTTTTCGCTCCCGGCGCAGCAGGTCAAACTTTGGCGATGAGCTGCCTTGATCCTCCTTGCCGTTGTAAGAACGTGTTGCTTCAGACGAACGTTTGAGCTCCGAGAATGCCCAGTGGATGTGAAGGATGATGAACGGGAGAGTCTTCTTCCTAGAAGACCTTATATAACGTAACCTTCCACACAGAAATCTGACATGCAGGGGCTTCGCCACAGGAGGAGGCACACTGTTGGTGTATTCGAACCTTGACACACTCGAAAAAGAAGACCCATTCAGAGCCCAAGTTCCAGCTTCCGCTCTGTACCAGCGATCGGTTGAGTGCAGGTATGGGTGAAAGAAATCGAGTACGAACTATATATCAGAGACTTTGTCAAAAAGTCGGAAGCCAGAGATCAACTGCAGACTTGAAGTGCATCTGTCTTTTGGTTTCGGCAGGAGTTTGATGGTTGTTCCGGTACTGCGGGAGCCCCACACAATCTGGGGCGCTGCGCGAGCCAAATACGCTGTGGACGAGCCGAATACGCCCTTGCATGTCAGGGGTTTTCGGAGATCGCTGAAAAGCCGGTGAGCTTAACTTTACAGCAATTCTTATCACCGAGGACCAACCGCCTTCTACAAATCTACATTGCACTATGCGGTTTGTCCGATCCATTCTCGCCGTTTCGGCGTGACTCCCTCGGTTTGGATAGTTTCTGACTAAGATAGCATCGAATTGGGTAGTGACCGCGACCGGGACTGCATGCTGAAGCCTGACGGGAGGGCTCGAATTGATCAGCATGATGGGCTCCTGCCAGGCGGAGATGCTCCAAAGCAAGACATGTCACTAGGTACCTACCTATATCTTTACGAGGTTGACTGCCTTGTCGAATGCCGAGTCTTGTTGGCTATAGGCAGATTGATTCTGTCTTTGCCATTCTCTTTGAAATTTCTCCTCACCGATGTAAAGATGTCTGCGGATTGCTGTGATCGGTTGTAAGCCCAGGCCTCTCACGATAAAAGACTCATCTTGAAACCTACTCCTCATCCCTCCAAAGTGGCCGATGGTCTGCACGGCTTCGAGCTCTCGGGACCGGAGCTATTACTCGCATGTACTGGGCCTTACCTACCATCCGACGCGAAGCCCCGGTCCGCATCTCCACTGCAGGGTCCACAGGCTCCGTGTACCACCGGGCCGGTCCGGCCGGAACGAGGTCCGAAACGAGAGTGGCAAGCCGTCAGCTACGAAGATACTCACCGTCACTCTCCTCAAACGCCCCATGTCGATAAATGTTTCTAAATGTTTCCGGGCTTTGCTTCTCCTAGCCCTTCATCTCCCATCTCACCCTCAGACCCTTGATCCGCCCGGGTCCGACGAGCTCCCCCAATTCGCAGTACATTACACCGGCGCATCCTGCCTCATACGGGAGTGGGAAATATCCCATCTAGTGAGAGCTCAGTTCTGAATTGTCTTTGGAAGGGCTCGTCCGGGAGTGATAGGAGCAACTACTGTACCTAAAGTCAGTATGTGTATCCCGTCTTCCTCTCCCCACTTCCCTCTCTCATCCTTCGTCGTCTGCGGATGGGTCTACTGGTGCGTATTACTTGCTTCAGTGCGTTAAACTTCTTTTTGCTTTCAATATGCGTACCTATGCTTTAATTCCAATTCAAGGTACTAGATTGGTTGCCAAGTAATATGCTACCTAGGCCGTTCAAATACACAGTAGAGGATCCTACCTGCGATGATGGGGCAAAGCCGGATTGAGATGAGTTACTGGAGCGCAGATAACCGTTTGAGCATATTGATGCCGCTAATCAGAGGGTCAGACACTTTGATAACTCCTGCATGCTAACTGTCGTCAAAGCCTCACGGCCGCTAGAGAAGATCACCCGCCTAATGGGCTAAGAGGGCTGGTGAGCGGATGGCATCATAGACTTGAGGCTTGGTATATGATGTCTCCTCGCCATACATGCACGCACCGCGAGCGGGGACAGCCGTGCGGACCAAGGCATCCGCGTCGGAGCACGCGAGAAGGTTGATCAGCCACTAGAGCTGAAGGTTTGGAGAACGGGCTGTCGACCTATCGGGGAACAAGCTCAACGACCAGCATGCCGACCCACTTGAAGCGGGCGAGTGTCCGCAGCCTCCAGTCTACTCGTCAATGCTCCGAAGTAGTGTGCATGAAAAGCATATGATCTCCCCATCATCCGGTGCCGTTTCGTCGACTAGCACAGCAGGAACGACGTCTTCGGGTGTGTTTGCTGCATGTTGAAGATTCGGACAGGTGCCTAGCTAAACACAAGGATAAATGACAAACAGAGAGGCATGACGGAAAGATGACGACTGTGGTTGCCGGGTGTTAATTTCGTCACGGGGTCAAATGTCTCACCGGTCGGTAAGGGCACCCTATGAGTTGTCGTCAACATGTTGCTTCGCAACGAGAGAGGAGGGGATACTCTCCCTCGGGGGTTACAATGGGTTGACGCAAAGCAACCCCGGCGATCGAGATCGAACCATTCCTCTGAGGGAGCTTGCCAGCCCTCACGTGGTAGGTGGTCCCACACTTCCAAGGTAGTTGCGGTGAAACGTCGAACCGTTGGCTGGGAGAAAGGTCGTCGAATCGGGAGCCAGTAGGCTTCTGGTCGATTGTCCCGGCAGTACCACGATGTGTATTGTACTAGTTACCACAGTAAGCATTTGCGAGCTCCGTCATAGAACCCTCCATGGAGATCGGAGGGCTGCGTGGGACAATGCTGCGGTCCCGGCTCGAAGCGGGGAATTCGCTGAGTTGTCCGTACCGGAATCTGAAATTAGGGGTTGTTGTGATGGTTTGTCCGGGAGACACCGTTGCTGTTGGCCTGTCCCGGAAAACGATCACGCCTTTTAAGTAACCGCTGGTCCATGCAGCGGAGTTGTCCTCCTACTACAGGGCTGGGGTTGACAGTCAACACAAGCTCCTTCCGGGAATGCTGTCACTCACCACTAACGAGTCCAGACCCTCAGCAGCAGAGAGCGTATATGTGCATACATACCTGTGTATGTCCCCCGTCCTGGCGTGGTGGGTGACATGGAATCGTTAGGGTCAGGGTGGGCTTGGGAGCTTCAAGTATCCTACCAAATGGACTAAGCCGCCTCTGGTTAGCCAACAATATACCTTACCGAGCTTACAATACCACGGTGTTACATAGCAGCTATGTGGCAACATGGAGTGATGCGGTTCTGGGGAGGTGGGGAGCGATCTTGGCATGCTATGAGGATCAGAGGGTTGCCCTCGCCGCCGTGAGCAAGCGCGTATGTGGGTCGAAGCAGCTGGGATGTCGGGCTGTACTTCAACGTAAATAGCGTACCTAATGTGATGATATTATCCTGGCGTGGTGAGGAGACACGCTCTGGTTGGCGTTGGTGAGCTGAGAAGCGGGACGAAACCGTTAGAAAGACCGCGGTGGACATGTTTGCATGCGTCTCGAGCATATCTTCACCGCGCCTTCTCTGTGGCAACGGAGGCTCAGTGGGCTCAGTTGTCATCCAGCTGGACCAGCGCGCCAGGACTTGGCGTGCAGAATGATCAGTACGGTACACAGTAGGTATCCCGAGGCGAACGCCATCCTGTGCAGATAATCCTACCGAGCACATGCAGCTCGTGAGCCCGGGAATCCTCTGGTGCTGTAGAATGTTGGTCCCCGTCCAATAATACCCTGACGTCTTCGGCATCCCGCATTGAACTCGTTGTTCCTTCTGCAGACGATCTGGGGTCTCTGATCATTCGGGTTATCACCGCGGTTTCCACAGCAGTCTAGCAGATGCCCGCGATGAGCCTGGGAACGCAACATGACCCTTCCGAGTGGCCATTCAATTGCTCGTGATCTTTGGAATGCGGTGGCGTCGAGCAAACTACAAGTAGTGAGCCTTCAGCAGAAAAAGGACAGGGATGAAGCCAGCTGGTCGACCGCTGTCGCCTTCGCCCGTCCCCCATAGATAAAGCGATCGAGTGAGATCTGTCAGCGATTCAGAGATATGAGGTCACTGTGGCTTGATGTGAGATGCGAGTCAGTGTGAGCATGGGTAAATAAGACAATGTAGAGGTTGGACGGGTTCAATGTCAACTGCTGGAATAAGGATATACTGTGAGTTGCGTGCGTCAGGGGGTCCTCTTCCCCGCTTCAGCGGCAGTCCCTGGCGCAATCGTCGGCTTCAAATCCGTGGCGACTGACTGGACGCGGCCTAGACCGTGGCATGCCTCCGGGTGCGAAGTTGCTAATGTCATAGGGCATCTCGTGCGACTTGGCTCTTATGCAGGAGGAACAGCCAGCTAACGAGTGAACCGTTCCGGGGCACTGCGGGAGGATTGGAGGAAGGTCACGCTGATTGACGATCGGTCTGTCGGCCTAGCCGAAACTGCTGAATGAGCAGCACAAACTGTTGGTAGTTTGGCATCATAGAGGGAAAATAAAGGGCGTTGAAGTCCTCGATATTGAGGATTCTGAGGAACCTGAGAATAGTCGGGAGCCTAGTCACCTAGTGATCGGACGGCAAGAGACACGGTATACGCGACTGTCTAAGTACAGGAAGGTACGACGTATCGGTGAGGTGGGTCTCTCTTAGCGTTTCGCTCTCTCTTTTCTTCCATTGCATACCCGGCGTTCCTCAGACCTGAATCTTTCGGAAATAGAGCGAGGCTCTCCTCGGTTCGTGCTGACCTGAACTGACTTGATTACGAATTTCAAACTGACTTGAAAGCCGAGATCGCAAGTGAGTACAGTAAAGCCAGCGCGACCTTCCTCCCGGAATGCGGCTAGCCACAATCTGGGTCGTCAGTGGTCGTGTTACCAGACCATAGCCCGACACCCGCAGCTCTCCCATTGGTGATTGGCCAGCTCTTAGCTCTCCCCGCTTTCAACGGTACCCCACAACGTGAGCGCCGCGCACGATTTCGAGGGACAGACACCACCACAGTGTGATTTCCTTTCCTGCACCCAATCCCCAACGTTTGAACCGGTCGGGTTCAGGCGGCTCCCCCCTCTACTCCTCCACGCCACAAGTGCAGAGCGGCTGGCCTTTTAATCCTACCCGTTGACGTCAAATTCCAACCCAAAAGAATAAGACAGAGCTAGCTGGACTTCCGAATTAAGTCCCTCTTCGACATTGCCGACGCCGGTGGCTGCCTGATCTCGGCTGCCACAGCAGTCTCTCGCACTGAGCAGCGCGGTGCCAAACAAAGAAATCCCCACTTTAACATTAAACTTTCCAAGTTGGCTTCTGGAACAACAAAATCCGCCCGAGCGAGTTCGACGACGATAACACCGCCGCCGCGAGGTATTCCTTGCTTTGGCACCGGCGACACGCTCCCGTGCCGGTCTTGCCCGTCATATCTCGGAATTGCTGTGTCCGGGCTAGCCGCAGCCCTAAAGTCGCCTTTCGTTGCTCTGACCGACGACAACAACACCCGGCCCATTCGCACGAGCAGCCGCCGAGTTGCGATTGACAACGCTGGAGAGCGACTGACTGCGAGCTACTGCTCCTTCGAGAGCGAGCAACGCCCACCCTGGGCATACAGGGCCCTCCACTGCCGTCGATGCACCCGTAGCGACCGAGACGCAACATCGCTTCCCAAGACCGACAGCGAGACAGTCACGTCAATCGCACTGCATTATGTCTCAGGGTTGTGCCGTGCTCTAGCTTTCTGGCATCTTGGCCAGAAACTCTCCTGGCTGGTTCCATCCGGACCTCCGGACCACATTCTGACTCCGCTCAGAGAGAACGAGTCTTCTCCATAGGCTTGGGTGCCCCGAGAGAGCCGCGATAAGGGCCGTACCGTTCTTGTGTCTCTGCAAATGGTATTGGAGGAATTGATCGCTGCAATAGTTAATACGCCACAATGGAGGAAGAAACTACTGCTGCGCCTAACTTACTCGCTCCCCCGGCCGTGACCTCGCTCAGGGCTGCTCCGATGGAGCGTTCGCTCAGCGAGGATATCCGAGAGGAGAGGGAGGAGCTCCGCGAGGCTGCTGAACAGACGCTCAACGTCATCCTGGATCTTAACAATGACGGGACAATCAGATGGGTCAGTCCTTCATGGGTGGATGTTATCGGAACGCAGCCAGATTCGGTTGTGGGCACCCCGATCGCCGACCTCATCGTCAGCGACAACCCCAACATCTTCTCTGAAGTAGTCGAGGGCATGACGCAGGATGATAGACGAAGCCAGTTCATCCGCTTCGCCGTCAAGCTCGGCCCTCTGTCCAAGCTCCTTCCCCCGGAGATGGTCAAGGACCCCAAAGAGACTGTAGAGCCCATTGTTGTCGACCTGGAGGCCCAGGGCATCATGGTCTATAGCGGCCCTTCGGCCGGAGAAAGCCATGTGAGTACCTTTCGGGCGACGTTTACCGAGTTATGGGGTGCTGATGCTCGAACCCTAGACTATGTGGATGATACGGCAATGGGCCGCGCCGCGTGAAATCAAGATTGATCTGCCCGCAGTCATTGTTGATTCTTTGGGGTCAGGCGCCCAAGTGCTTGCAAGCTATCTCACACAACTTGCAGAGTCGGGTCTGGATGACCCAGCACAGCACCCTCCGCCACTGCCCGTCCTTTGCCGGATATGCGAACGCCAAATCTCGCCATGGTGGTTTGAGAAGCACACAGAGCTGTGCTTGCAGGAACATCGCGCTGAAATGGACGTTCAGATGTCCCAAGAAGTTCTGACGGAGCATCGTCATGCCATTGTCAAGGTCCTCGATGCGCTCGAGGCAAGACACAGCCGGTCATTGGCGGGAGGGGTTCAAACGAACCTTCCTGTCGCCGAGTACAAGGGCCTGCCAATCGGTCCTCCAACGACCTCGTCAAGCTCGTCGTCCGGCAACTCGTCTCCCGTCCCCGGTTCAGCCCCGGGTCGGTCGCGTGAACGCTCTTCTGGGTTCGGACACGCGCGAGCTAGGTCGTTTGCCATCCGCAGACCGCAGGCCAGAATAGTTGAACTGCTGCTTGACCTGTGCGACACGGCCATTGAGATCAGTACGCCTGCCATCAAGGAATCGTCTCAGGCGCCTGGTGAGTTCCGCACGCAGTCGCCGCAGTCCGAAAGCCGGATCACCCAAGTGTTGCAGTGGGAGACGCCGGGAACCAATACTCTGGAGCAGGAACAAGGTCTCGCACTGCTCTGTGCCGACACGGAAAAGGTTGCCAAGGAAAAGGTCGAGGCTGTCTTCCGCCACCGCAGGATTCTCGAGTATTCTGAGCGAATTCGTATCGAGTTTGCCTACATGGTGCAGGACTGCATCGATGCCGCTATGCGCAAGGCTGCCAAGATCGCTGCTGGCCGTCTCAGCGATTCCGCCGATGAGGAAGAGGAAGAGGTCCAAGTCCCGCCGCCTGCGGGTGAAGAAGGCATCTTCGCTGGGTCATTCGATGCACCCTCTACCTTAGCGTTGGCTTTGCAGAATGCGGATATCAACGAAGATCCCGACAAGCGTCGGTTGTCAATGCCGCTGCATTCTCCAAGGTCAAGTAGCCCTAAGGAGTGCCCGACACCCCGATCGAACCGTGGCCCTTTCGGCAGCCTAACGGGCGCCAGCCAGTCCCGACGAGAGTCCATGATCTTTGAGAGTGACGCTGGAGATAGTGACGGCAGTCTCAGGTCTTCCTCGGTGGCCTCTAGGCCACCACAGCGGACAGATTCTCCAATGTCTGAGTTTGGGGATCTTCGCCGCCAGGCGAGCTCGCGGCAACACCACCGTAGAAGCCTGATTCTCCCGGGTGCCGTGTCGCCGCGCAGGCAAGAATCCCCCTCGAGAGCTGGACACCCGCCATCCTCACCCCTCCGGATTAACAAACCACGGAATCTGCCATTCCTGCCTTCCGATGGTCTGATCTCGCCGGAAGCGTCGCCGATGCTTCCAAACAGCGAATTTACGTCTCCCAGCATCTCGCACGCGTACCACCACCATCGGAGACAATCGTCGGCGGCGGTCTCTTCGAACCCTGGTGAGGTAGGAGTGAAGCCCCCGCCTTCGCCCCGGCTGAGCGCTGTTGTTGGTGGTCCGCAGGCCAAAGCGGTCCCCCCGTCGATTAAAGATTTTGAGATCATCAAGCCTATCAGCAAGGGCGCCTTCGGCAGCGTCTACCTCTCAAAGAAGAAGTCCACAGGCGAGTATTTCGCCATCAAGGTTCTCAAAAAAGCAGACATGGTCGCCAAGAACCAGGTCACTAACGTCAAAGCTGAGCGGGCCATCATGATGTGGCAAGGCGAGAGCGACTTCGTGGCGAAGCTGTACTGGACCTTCTCGAGCAAGGACTACTTGTACTTGGTGATGGAGTATCTCAACGGAGGGGACTGTGCCTCACTGATCAAGGTGCTAGGAGGTCTCCCGGAGGACTGGGTCAAAAAGTACCTCGGAGAGGTGGTGCTGGGCGTCGAGCATCTGCATAATCGGGGAATTGTGCACCGGGACTTGAAGCCAGACAACCTGCTGATCGACCAGAAAGGCCATTTGAAGTTGACTGACTTCGGTCTATCGCGCATGGGGTTGATTGGGCGGCAGAAGAGAGCTCTGACCAGCGGTGCTGATGCGGCTCCTGACCTCCTCAAGCAGGGCCCATTTGCTCGATCTACCTCTATGGCATCGTCCCGATCCACTTCGCTTGATCTCCACGGGCGAAGTCAGTCCCCCGGTTCTACGCCGCAAATGACGCCGAGCGATTATGCGACGAGCCTAGGGCAGCCGTCGTACTTCAGCCTGGGAGGCTTCTCACAAGAGCCGCGTCGTATCTCGAACCAACGCAGCGATAGTGGCGGCAGCGAAACCATGACGCGGATGCTCGGAGGCTTGTCTCTGAATGACCCCCAGGTGAACAACTCGCAGGCTATTCTGTCTCCCGCCGAGGGCAGCGAGGCTGAGGCTGCTGGGTCCCCGGATGTGATCTCGCTTTCCCACACGACCACCCACAATAGCACCGAGTCCAGCAAGGGAACACCTCCACAGCCGCCTATGCCCCCGCCAAACTGGGCCCTCTTCGATCCGGAAGACACGAACCGTCGATTTGTGGGCACGCCCGACTACCTGGCCCCAGAGACGATCAAGGGCGAACCACAAGACGAGACGAGCGATTGGTGGTCCGTTGGGTGCATCATGTTCGAATTCCTGTACGGCATCCCCCCGTTTCATGCCAGCGAGCCAGACCAGGTCTTCGAAAACATCTTGGCACGCAGAATCCACTGGCCGGAGGAGGACGAGGACGAGGTTTCGCCGGAAGCCAAGGATCTTATCAATAAGCTACTCTGCTCGGATCCTCATCAGCGCTTGGGAGCCAACCGCGAAGAGAAGTTCCAATCCGGGGGTGAGGAGATTCGCAACCACCCCTGGTTCAAAGACCTGAATTGGGACACGCTGCTCCAGGACGAGGCTCAGTTCGTCCCACAGCCCGAAAATCCCGAAGATACCGAGTATTTCGACTCTCGTGGAGCCACCCTGCAATCCTTCGCCGAGGAGATCGAAGATCAGCACTCACCCCCCTCGACTGCACCCGCTGCCGATTACCCTGATCGCCCGCACGACGCCCTGTCCCGTGTCAGGGCCCAGGTCAACTCAATGAAGCGCGGCCTGATGCCGTTGCATATTCCCCCGCATGTTCGAGACCTGAAGAGCAGAAGGTTGAGCGAGCCAGTGGCGGGTGACGACTTTGGCAACTTCTCGTTCAAGAATCTGCCCGTCCTTGAAAAGGCGAACAAGGATGTGATCCAGAAGCTTCGGGCCGAAGCCATGGCAGCCCAAAGCAAGCCAGTCAGTCCCAGCGGCTTAGGAAGCCTCACATCCCCGTCGGTGGCCCTCGAGGGCAGCCCCGCTATCGCAAACCCGGTCCAGAGAACGCTTTCGAATGCTAAGGCATCCCGCAGACCGCAGTCCCCATCCGGCGTAAGTCACGCCAACTCGTCTCCCAACCGCGCGTCGCAACCATCGTCCCCCTTGCTGGTTTCGTTTGTCGCTGGCCCGGGACCCGATAGTCGACGGAAGACGTCGAGCACTTCTTCGAGCATTTCCCAACCTTCCGGAAACTCGTTGCAACCGGGAAACTTCTTCGAGGTGCCGCGGGTCCCGCCTAGTCTGCAGAAAGCAGCTACCACGATTGCCGCCACCAATCCATCATCTGTCAAATGCCGGGGAGGTGCACCCGTGTCATTACCAGTTTCGTCGCCGCAAAAGCCCGTGCCAAACCATGTGGTGTCTACTCCGCGGCATGGCAGCAGCTCATGCGGTGGCCGTTCTCGTTCGCTCACGGTTGGCTCACAAGACGGCAGCCCGGTAACGACGGATATCCTGGCAGCTCATCATAGGAATCGCCGCAGCCAGGTGTTCGACATGTCACCGTCGTCTTCCGACAATGAAACTGACAAGGCAAACGCGCTGCTCAGAGTCCAACGACGCCGTCAAAGCGCAAGACGCATGTCGTGTATCGGAGCAGACGGTCCCGTCTTCCGCCCTCTGTATGTGCTCATCTGCGATGACCATCCGGTCTCCCGGATGGTGATGGAGAAGTTGCTTGAAAAGTTACGATGCCGCACCATCTCGGCCGCGACAGGCAGCGAAGCGATCCGATATGCCATGAGCGATATCAAGTTTGACATCATGTTCTTGGAGTTTAGGCTCCCCAAGCTCTCCGGGTCCGATGTTGCGCGCATGATCCGCGATACTAAACACATAAACATGCACACCCCCTTGGTCGCCATCACGTCTTACCTGAAGGAGCTGCCGGCGCCTCAATACTTTGATTCACTCGTGGAGAAGCCCATCAGCTCGTCGAAGCTCACGGAGGTGCTAAGCACGCTCTGCCACTGGAAGCCTCCATCGCCAGGCCAGACCAACTCACTCTCCCTGACCCTGCCACACCCTGCCCCATCTGGCCTGCGAACGGAGAGTCTGCGTCTCGAAGACAGCCCGACCTCGGCGTCGTCCGGATACGCAATTCGGTCTGGGAGTAGCTTCCGCGAGGACTCCATCAGCTCAAGTCTTTTCGGGGACTCCGAATCTGTTGCCACTGACGACATCCCCGTCCTCATCAGCCGTAAAGCCACGGGTGACTGGGACGAAGGTGGCCTCTGCATTTCGGGTGCCGAAGATCAGGTTCTCCTGGGGTCCAACAATCCGCCGGGGTCTCCTCTCCAGCCTCGCCTCATCACGCAGCAATCGGCCCCGCCGCAGATTGAGTCCTCACCCGTTCGAGCGAAAGGACCGGTGGCACAGCGATCACTCGAAAAGCTAAAGGCGAAACGCGAATCGATCGAGAAGCGCAGGTATGAAGGCAGCGTTGACTCCGCCGACGACGAGGACGATGAGCTCGGTCTCGGCGCGGCACCCACCCAGACAGTCGGCGGCAGCAGCATCTCCAGCGCTAGTGGCAGCAACCCTGGATCTCCGTCGGGTCAAAAATACCGCAGCAAGTCGGTCCTGCCGTCGTCCAAGCTCGGGATTGAAATGATGCGCGCGAATAGCCATGACAGCCTGCTTGCTGGGTCGGAAGTTGCAAGTACCCTGGAGCCGGTGACTCAGGTAGTAACGCCAAATCAGGAACTGCGGCTGGATTTCCCCGAGCAGGAGCCGACGGTCGACCCGGTGACGCCGGCGCCGCATACCATCGCCGAAACGCAAGGTCAAGCTCCTGCTGTCGTGCGCACTCCGCCGGAGCTCGAGGCAGGAGCATCACCCGATGGCGACGTCGACGAAACTCCGCGACCGAATTCGTCTCTCGGGCGGAACCCGATGGAGGACGAAGACCCGACTCCAAGACGGCCGCCTGTGAGGACTGCAGAAAGGGACGATACGATGTCGCCATTTCCCGGAGGGATCTAAAACATCATTGGGCATCTACGGTACCTTGCTCACAACACTCCAACTCAATCCTGTTGAGCATTCGGCCATTCTCAGCCACGGCATGCCATATCATGATATCACGCTTTCTGTTTTCCTTGCGTCGGGCCTTCTATTTCTTTTTTTTTTCTTTGCTTTTTCTCCCCTTACAGCAGTCCAGAAGCGCGGCGTTTCTGGGCCAGGCAAGGGCGGCTGATGTGCCGAGATCGCACCGCTACCAACATCGATACTATTTCCTTTTTGTCATCTGTCCAGGAAGTCCGGTTCAGCAACGGAGGAGCTAGCTGAACAGACATAGCAAGGCGTCAAGCAGAGGTGTTAAAACCAAGATTAGAGGCGTTAAGCACGGCTGCACACAATTTGAACCAAGACTGGTTGGTTTTTCGAGGAGCGAGGAGGAAGGTTGTTTGTCTGTTGGGTGCATTGGCTCGCTTCTGCTTGGTTGCTTGGTTTCCCTGCGCTAGGCCACTTCTCTGCTATGTATCTCTTGTCAATTCGGTGTTATGTTGGGGGTCTGGAGGAATGGAAGTTGGCGGGCGCGGCAGGATTTCGACCTGGAGTACTATTTACTGCGCTCGAAAATAAACTTCTGTGTCTCTTTCCAATTTGCTTGCCCTCAGCGTTGCGCTGGAGCAGAATCTCGGTACACAACACATCCGGATAATCCATGAGCGAACTTATTCGGCAAGATTACCTAGATATGTATATTGAGCGGCCACCGTGTCATGCTGTGTGTTGTCTATGTCGTTCCTGGTTGGCTCATCTTGCTTAGCATGCAAGTTGGGTGTCGACGGGATACTATTTACGGAAGTGAGTTAAAGGATAAATTCGGAAAGCAAAGACAA
Source organism: Achaetomium macrosporum (assembly GCA_033296875.1). Classification (NCBI taxonomy): domain Eukaryota; kingdom Fungi; phylum Ascomycota; class Sordariomycetes; order Sordariales; family Chaetomiaceae; genus Achaetomium; species Achaetomium macrosporum. The sequence continues at coordinate 66,709 of MU860042.1, read as the reverse complement.
CTGCCAGTTGACAGCTCCCACCGAAAGAGTTCAGCGAGTGATTCTGTTAAGTAACAATGAATGACTTTGGTGGCCAGACTGGTTCAGGGCGTTTCAGGATACCGTGCCAAAGGAGTGTACCAACCCCCACACCAGGTGCGATGTTCATCCCTCGCGGCCCGGGTCTTCCCACACGACACGACACGGCCGAGACCATTTCCAATTTCGTTGCCCCGGTAAGTGCGGGGTTTCAATTCAGGAAAAGAGGCGCATGCTGCGATCCCGGAGCCGAGAGGAGTGGGATGAGTAGATGAGACAGCAAAGCATTAACAATTCGCCTCTGCATTCCGTTATTTACCTACATAGGTAGACACAGCCCCGGAGCTGGGAGACATCGAGACCTGGGCTCGGCCAGCTCAGCTGTCCGAAACCATGTGTGCAGCAATTCACAAAGAATGTAATGTACATTAATTCCCACTACGTGCTAGGAGTATCTGTCTCTGAAAATCCCAGGAGATGTGGTAGGGGGCGAGTATCTGGATTCGAGGCGATGGTTAAATCCGGAAGGGAGGCACGCGACACTCGCAGACGACATTGGTTCGCCAAGCAGCCAAGCAGCCGGTAGCTGCAGGCCCTGCGGAGCGCTGCTTGGCCCAGTGAGCCTCACTTCTGCAAAGCGTTGATTTTTATGACCAATCAACGACATCCGCAAAAGCCGACGCGCGGGAGGGGATGTTGGCAGCTTTTTCTTCTGGTTCTGCCCCTCGGCCTTCGAGATCCCCAGATCCAATCGTCCGCCCACGTGTGTGGGGTGTCGTTCCTGATTGGCCAATTCAGCTCCATGGGCTCGGTGCACGGCAAGAACGATGATCTGCGCCTCTTACCGTCCAGGGTCGCAGATGGCGATGGATCTCAACCCGGCATGGGCCGGGGTCACACATCGTTTGACGTTGTCCACTCTAACTACACTAGTGTAAAGAGGGCAGACAAATTCTGCCAGATTCTGCTCGGGAGTGTGTGGTTAACATCATCGTCGTTGATCTTGGCTGTCGTCACGGTCCAAGACAGCCAAGGAAGCTTGGTATGTTTGGCTCCCGCGATCTGCTAAACAAGCATTTCAACTGCGTAGGTTATCCTTTCTAGAAACTTTAGAAGGATGTCGCGGCGTCAAATGCAGTGATGCAGAGAGCAGACACGGGGCCGAGCGGAGGGGGCGGATAGGAAGGCGGTGAAGGTCTGGCTGCCGATGGATCCAGGTCCGCATTTGAAGGTTTGACGGACCCATCCACACACTGCCCTGGCGAACAGCGGCAAACGGCAAGGAGAATCCGTCCAACGAATCCGTTTGGAACTCGATACAGCCAATGGAACAAGACGGTCTCGGCGACTGAGGTGGTGCGTCTCTACGCTACGTACTGGGAACGTCACATGTGAGTGATTGCGTCCTTCCAAGATGCAAGTGGGCAGAATTGATACCGTTGTGACGACAAGGGGCCGAACGACCGGAGATGATGGGGAACACACCCCCTCTTGGGACAGCGAGAATCGTGTCAACAACTCGGCTTCTCGCGAGAGCCATGGGGTTGGAATATCAAGAGCCATCATGGACGCTATGCTACGTAAAGGTAGGTGGCGATGGTTATTGGCCGGGTATGAAGTGTTTTCGAGTCTCGTCCCATCCGCTGCCCCTCCGCCTCCACGACTCCACTGGCAGCAAATCCACATCAGACTTCCCACAGTACACTAGTATAAACGGGCGACACTCGGACCCATTCCAGCTCTCTTTCGAACTCTCGAGCTCTCGTCCTCTTCCACACACTTCGCACCACGCCGCACTCTCGCTTTCCCCTTCGCGTCTCCGGGCTTCATCCCCAACTCATCAACCGCGGCTTGCGTCGTCGTTGAACATCCCCTTCACTTTCCGGTTTGCCACTCCGCAGCAACTGGCCGCCCACAACATCAACGTCCTTCCAACGCCAGTAAACACCGGGAAATCTCGCCTCTCCGTGCCGGGATCACTCGGCAAACCAGGCAATGGCGGGCCTCATTCGGCATCATCACCGCCATGATCCCCCCTTGGGCGAGATTCCCGTCCCTCACGGGCCCGTCACAGGTGCAGAGCACGAGCACTACCCTGCCACGCCCGGCGCCACAGAACAGGAACGCGAAATCTTCGGCTATCTGACCCACCCGGATGACTGCTACACTGAGGACGGCGTGTATTGGGCGGATCTCCCGTTGAGGAAACGCATCGCCTTCGTCAACAAGGTCCAGAACGACGAGGCCAAGAAGGAGCTGCGTGCCATTGGCAGCATGATCAAGGCCGACCCGCTTAGTCCCGTGTCATGGTACTTCCGCAACGCCGTCCTTCCCGGCGCCGGCCTCGGTCTGGAAGGCTACGTTCTCTTCAGCATCGGGAACCTCGAGCCTCTGTTCAGGTCAACCTGGCCCTCCTGCTGGGGGAAACACGCGACGGAATGCAGTGCCAACTGGGTCGCGTCGGTCACGTATCTGGAGGTCATTGGTATCATGGTTGGTCAGATGGCCGTGGGCGTCATCGGAGACTGGATTGGTCGTCGCTGGGGTCTGATCCAGGATGCCGCCATTATGTTTGTGGGCCTGCTTATGATCACGGCTAGCTGGGGTCTGAATCTGAACGGCTGGGTCATCTGCTACGCCTGGTCTCTGTTCTTCTACGGTACGTCGACTCTCGGAATCAGTAAAAGCCTTTGCCTGTGCCATGTGGATGCGTTTCTAATCTGTTTCTCCAGGCTTCGGCGTCGGTGGCGAATACCCCATCACCGCGACATCGTCCATGGAGAACGCCGTCTCAGCCGGGAAGCTCTCAACCCGCGAGGACCGCTTGCACCGCGGCCGCAAGGTCACTATGGCTTTCCTGATGCAGGGCTGGGGTCAGCTCATCAACCAGGCCATGTTGATCATCTTGTTGCTCATCTTCCACCACGGCGATGGGAACCCCCCTTACGGCACGACAGCTGTGCAGTGGATTTGGCGCGTGTCATTCGCCATTCCCGCCGTCGGGACCCTCTGGCTCGTCTACTACCGCGCGTACAAGATGCCCCACGCTAGCCGCCAGCTCGCTGCGGCCAAGAAGAGGAACAATGTCACCGGCTACGACGTCGACTCGCTCCGCCTGACCTGCACCTTCTTTGGCGGCCGCCTGCTGGCCACCGCCGGCACCTGGTTCTGCAATGACGTCTTCTTCTACGGCAACAAGCTCTTCCAGGCCCAGTTCATCGCCGTCATCAGCGACAACCCGTCCTCGGTCATGACCGGTTGGATTTGGAATCTTTACAATGTCATCATCTCGCTTGCCGGCTATTATCTCGCCTCGATCCTCATCGACAACAAGTTCTACGGGCGCAAGATGATGCAGCAGGTCGGCTTCCTGATGTGCTTCATTATGTTCGTCATCCCGGCCTTCAACTACGAATACTACACCTCTCCCGCTGGTATCAAGGCCTTCCAGGCGATGTACTTCCTCTCGAGCTTCTTCAACCAGTTCGGCCCCAACAGCGTGACCTTCCTGGTGGCCGGCGAGGTGTTCCCGACCCCGATCCGCGCCTCAGCCCACGGCTTTTCCGCTTGCATCGGGAAATCGGGCGCCCTGCTCGCGTCGGTGCTGTACAACTACATCGACACGCAAACCAAATTCTACGTCGTCCCCTGGTTCGGCCTCGCCGGCATGCTGCTGACGTGGCTCTTCCTGCCGGACACGACGGGGTTGGACCTCAAGGAGCAGGAGCGCCGCTGGACCTACATCCGCGCGGGGCGCGGCGCCGAATACCGCGGCATCGCCATCCACCCGAAGCATCTCTCGCTGTGGGAGCGCATCACGGGCGTCGGTAAGAACTACGACCCGGAGCTCGACATCAAGCAGAAGATCGAGGACTTGCGCGAGGAGTGGGCCGGCAAGGAGCGGCTCCGCCGCCAGAACGAGGCCTGCGGCGAGCCGCTGGGGCCCGAGAGCGTCGATGACGAGGAATGGACTAGCCAGGTCACGGAATACTTCCGCAAGACCACCGACGCCGGGCTGTTGATGCCGAGCGGGAGCGGGAGCGCAAGTAGTAGCACCGCCGGAGACCGTGATGAGAAAACACAGACGACGAGCGCGCGTGGTGCGTCGCGGCTGGATGAAAAGTCGGGGTCGTTGGATATTTCAAGGAGTTAATGGGCAATGATTTTTTTCGTCTCTTTTATTTTGTTTTTGGCTCTGGCATAGCTATTGCTATCTAGACGCACGACTGGCATAGGAGTTCAGGATATGCATCTTGCATCATGGACGGGCGGATAGAAAAGTGCTACAATAGTAAGACTAATCTTGAGTCGACTTACTAGTAGCCAGGTACCTGCGAGTCCCGCACAGTTCGTGATAACCCTAATCACCACGTCCTCCTGCTATATATGATGCCACATGAGCAAGCGGCTTGCTCCCCCCAACGCATAGAGTTTGACTGCTTGCTCCGTGGAACATCAAGAGAAAGAGAAAGACGCTGGCTGGTGAAGAGCAGACGCCGCATATAAAGAGCAGGAATTCATATTCCTTGCCAACCAGCCAACTACCTGTGCTTCCATGCGACCAAAACCACCTTCCCTTTCCGAACTCTAACGTAGTACAACCATGGCTCCGGTTCGATGTTCTCCCAAATATCCCAAAACTCAGTCGTACAACCATGGCTCCGATTTGATGTTCTCCCAAAATATCCCCCAAACTCCCAGTTCATGTTTCTAAAATGCAAAAACCGTGTTTCTCTCATTCCTCCAATCCATACACAGCCATGATGATATCCCACAGCCACACGGTGGCGGCATCCACCTCCTTCAGATCCCTCAGCCAATCCACGTACAAGACCACCGTCTCGCTCGCGTCCAGCTCGAACCGCTCGCCGCACAGCGTGCTGCGGATCCGCCTGAGGATGGGCACCGTCGTGCTGAGGTGCAGGAGCACCAGGACGCCAAAGAAGTTCCTCGTGAAGAAGAAGCTGCAGGGGATGAGCCGCTTGTTCTTGCAGGTGGGCGACATGGCGACGGGCCATTTCAGGCACGCCTTGAGACACTCGGCCACGCCGACCGCGTCGTCGTGCGTCATGGCGTCCGGGTGATGCAGGGCCTTGTACAGGAAGGGGCGGTGGATCAGGAGCTTGGTGTAGTAATACCGCGAGCGCAGGAGGGCGACCTGGATGTCGAGGACGTATGGGTATCGCGGTGGCGGGGCGTCGAGGTCGGTGGTGAACATGAGCGGTGCTGTCACGGTCGGCGGGACGGGTGCTGGTTGTTGTGCGGTTGTTGGGAGGGCCGGTGATACCGGCGTGGTTGCTGGAGTGAAGAGATTCGAGTTGTAGGGGTCTGCGTTGGAGTTGGGGAAGACCCCGGGGTTGCCCTCGTCCCATCGCAAGTGGACAGGGAGCATGCCGCGCCATTGCTCCAGCTGCAACGCAAGCTGGTGTATTATGATTTGATTGACTCCTGTGGCCGGCGTCATTGGCCTGAATGGCGTCGACATCGGCCCTAGCGACGAGGATGCTGTCGCGCCTGGATAGCATTCAGTTAGAGACAATGCAAAAGTAGAGAAGCGGGATCAGGGGCAAGGCCTACTCTGGCTCAAGACACTGTGGAAGTTCACCAACAGCCGTCTTAGGACGATCTGGGAGGCGGAATGCTCCTGAAAATGCGACTCCTGGTTGCTGATGTAGTCTTCCTCCGAGAAAGGGCTGCTGAAATCAGGTAGCCCGACAATAGATTCCATCTTCTCCAGCCCCGTGAGCGGAAGCCCGAGTTCGAGATTCAGTCCGCTGGAGAAGCAATGCGTCAGATACTGCCCCATGTCTCTTAGTGAGGTTTTGAAGGGGGAGGCTCTTACGTTTCCATGATCGCGATGTGCCAGAACACTCTCCGCGTCAAATCCGCCAGTGCCGAAGATAGCACTCTAGGCTGGCTGTCAACTGTTAGTATCGTAGAGAAGGGCAGCTTCAAGACTTCGTCGGTACCTCCTGATGAGCGCTTGGCAAGCTAGGGACGCCGAAGTAGTCATCCTCCAGAAGTCCTAACGTTTTATCAGCAAGAAAGGTCGAGGATGGATGTGGCGCCTCAGCGATTACATACCAGGGGGCGAAAGCAGGTTCCATAATAGATACTATTTGATGTGCTTAGCAAAAGTAAGGGCGCCATGCTTAGCCAGAAATAAATCCTACCTTGCGAGCTCAAACATCTGGGAATTCTCGATGCTGCAGTCTGTTAAATGGAAGCCGATGCGCCGCCTCGCCTCGTTGAAGAGTTCCAGTCCCGGCGGCCGGTCCTTGGTGCCCCCTTTTATACCGCTCGCCCGGCCGTTGTAGACATGGACAGGAACACCGGAAGAATTCGCGACGGCGACCTCTCCCAAGGCGAGGACAAGAAGTGCAATGGTCGACGCCATGTCCGTACTGAAGCCGTTGCTGAACACGGCAGGCAGCGTGTCGGACATGAAGGATTGGCGGTTGAGAATGGGACAAAGAAGGTTAAAACTGTCAAAGTAAGCTTTGCTGAGCGACAGCATGGTCTCCCAGCCCAAGTCTGAGACGGTAATAGGGGGCCGGCCTGTAACTGTGTTGTGCATGCCGATGACGGAGCCTCGCCCGAGGGGAGGGGGCGTGGCGGTTGGCAGGTTTGAAACGGTCGAAGCTTGATGGGCGAGCAGGCTCGGCGCCGTCTCCCTTTCAAAGGCAGAGAGGTCAATGCTGGATATCTTCGGCTGCACCGAGGCGAAGAGCTGCTGTATCACCGGCCATCTCAGCATCTCATGAACGGAAGAGACATATTGGTAGTAATTGTCTCCCCTTGACGCGACGCTAGAGCCATCGTGGAAGTTAAATGGCGAGGCCGCAGCGACGGACGGGCCAGCGGCCCCCTGAGCGGTTGGAAGCGGAGAGGGCAAAGAGCTTGGCTGCGGTGGATACCCCGCTGTCGATGGCGAGACGGCCGAACGCTGGCTGAAGTTGTCGATCTTGCCCTCCAAAGTCTTGATTCGGTCGAGGATTTCGACCAACGTCTTATCTTTCCTGTGACGGCGTCAGTGCAAGGACCCAGACAATGAGACTGCGTGGACAGCGTACTTGGTCGGCTGAGGTTCCCGGTAGTTGCACTCGAGCCGGAACTTCTGGCATGTGCCACACTTGGGGCGTTGTTCGTCGCATCTCTGCTTACGGCTTCGGCAGGTGTCGCAGGCCTGGAGGTGGTCAGACGGTGAGCGTAGTGGACGACTGGACGGCACTGGACTGACCTGAGCTGCTATTGCCCCCCTCTCCTTTCTCGGGCTCATCCCGGGCGGAAGCGACGGGGGGCTTGCCATGGTTCAAGGTTGCCTGGGGGGGTTGCGAGGGCTGCTTCGTCGGCGCGTCGGGAAGGCCGTTCATTTTCCTGCGTAGGCGGCTTGATACAGCCGGCCGCGCGGCTTCCAGACCGTCGTTGACAGCCAGCTCACGAGGCACGTCGATGCAAAAGCGCCTGTCTGTGGTAGGTTCCTCTTCACATGGACATGTGTTGGCACGGGACGGGCGGAAGCAAGGGGCGAGTCGGGATGCTTCGTCTGTTCAAGATCATGGCATCTAGCTGACCAAGATGCAAGAGGTCAAGGGACGAACCAACCATTGACACCCCCCTTCACCTCGGAAGACGGATGCGGACGGCAGGCAGCTGGTCAATGGCGGCTAGAGTTGGTGTTAGAGTGCAGGCCAGGGCCCAGGCGCGGCGATGCAGGAGCCAGGAATCGGCCAGTTCCAGTTGGCAGTCAGGGTAGTATCACTCAGGAGACGAGAAAGCACGTGTCCGGACCGCAGGGATCGGAAGTTGTGTACCTATGCTTCGAGAGTTGCCAGGGCCGTTTTTGCTCTCGGAATACCGCAGAACCGGGAAGAGCGTAGCAGCGGGAGAGAAAAGCCCGTTGCACTGCTGGGGCAAATTACCTCGATTGAATTGTGACGGGGAATGCGGCACGGAACTGACGATCCGTGAACTCGAGGCGACTGGATGCCCAAAGCAAGTGCGTCGCAAGGCCTTGGAACTGGCTGGCGGGCTACGTCATCGAGCATGGCAGGCGAGTCGCCAAGCGAGCGTTCGACCGCCTACCTCAGTCAGGCCTGTGGAGGCGGTTTACCATGCGCCCCTTCCGTCTGAACTGGGAAAGTTCTCGAATGAGCAGCACAACTTCAAAATCCCCATTCTCATTGCCGCCGGTCTTTCATACCGTTCCGATTTAGTTTTCTTATCACGGTGACAGATCATTGCCTAAAGAAGCACTCGGGTAAACAGCCACGCTGACGATTCCAGGTTGAGCTGCCAAAGCCTTTATTGCCCAGGCGACTCGTCCTACGCATCGTCGCATCTTCCAGGTCCATAACCGTGTTTTCCTGGCACAATTGTGCCCTCGGATAGATGACGAGGTCACGAGGACTGCGTGAAGCCTGGGAGGCGGGAAGTGATGGAAAATCGGAATCCTCCGTCAATTCTCCGCCAAAAGCTCACACGATGATAGGCTGTGCAAGCGCGCAGTCCAGCCTCTCTAATATCTGATCAATCTTATTGATCGGAGCCCCACCAGGCGGCCGACGTCGGTCAAAATGGTCAAGTTTGGCTGTCGGGTCTAAGAAAGACAAAACTCGCTGAAGTGCTACCACTGTTACGTCTCTAACACCAGGGTCTTGCAAGGACTTTGCTTTAGATCGAAGGACTCGACCCTACATTTCGCCCTACCATCATCGCGGGGCGTCGCTAGATCCTCTCAATCAGGACAGAACTGTGACAGGCAGCCGCTGTGAACGAGGCATTTGCCGCGCAGTATCTTGAGATGTTCTAAACCTCATTTGACTAAAATGGTTCTGGCGGTCCGGTGAGGGCTGGTAGAATGAAGTTAGTGGCAGAAGGATGGAAGGAAGGAAGGCGAATGAAGAGGATAGAAAAAGAATAAAAGGTAAGATAGAAAGGGAAGAGAAGAAGAGAGAAAATAGAAGAGAAATAGAGGAAAAAGCAAACGGAAGAGGGTTGAGGTGTGAAATAGGTATCAGTCAGGTTCCCACTCTGCTCCAGGTTATATAGGTAGGTCTGATAACGTTATGCGAATTTGATCAGTATCGGGGGACATTATTTTCTAGAAGAAGTGACTGTGATTACAACTTGATTTCACACGTGATCACCGCAGCTACCCTGTAACCGCTTGAGTTGCAGAAGGACGACAGACTTCCAGGGATCAAGAGTCTACCAGGGAAATAGTTAGCCTCCAAGGAAAAGATGGGTCTTTTATATTGGGGCTAGCTAAGACTAAAGACAACCCAGTGGTGAATGCATGCTCAGTGATTGTGTCACCGGGAACTCGATCAGTAGAGATGACACCCAGATTCATGCAAGCGTGCGGGTTCGCAGACCAAGCCTTGAAAATAATGTCTTTGATCTGTGGATGTTGATAGTAAAGGACCAGAGGCCAGGGGCTCACGGGTCTCACAGACTCGGCGCTAACAAGGTGTCGAAGCACTCCTTTCAGGGATGTGACGCAAGTTCGTCCCGCACTGCTAATGCTGTGCCGCAGGCCTGTAGGATCATTTGACTCGAAGCAGTAACGCTAGGTTGAGAGAGCTGATGTTGAATTGCTGGGAGAATATCTGCCTAATGTACCTCGTCGTCTGTGGCATCTGGTACAGATTGCAATCTCGCCCGTTTGATTCTTCTGTTCGGAGGCTCCGTCGGCTTGTGGGCGAGCTTGCGTCGAAATCAGAAACTTACGGTAGTCTGCAGCGCTTTGGAATCCCTTTCTAGACATCATCGATGAACTTCAGGTCCCTAACGCCCACGTCCGAGTTACTTAATACTAGTTAGAGAAGCAATTGGTTCACCCCCATTGCGGGGCGGTTCCATCCTCTTGCCGGGTACGACGGCCATCCGTTTATTGAAATGACCTGACCTGCTCACTATACTCATACTAGTAGTAGTCCGCTTCGGGAACTCGTTGGCCTCCTCAGCTCGTCGAGAAAGCCTCTTATTCTACACCATCACATTTGCCCGTTCCTGGGTCCTTGTAGTTTGAGCGGAGGATGTTTGAGAAACGCCGGAGTTGCTCGTAGTGTCTAGGTCGTCGGTTCTGTCTCCAGTGTCTTCTGCAAGAAGCTCAAAACTAGAATCAAGCTCTCTACAATTCGCTCAAGGGGCTGGGGATCGTGAACATGCACGTCAAAGGAGAGGATGACCGACGGGTCCCGGCTCGGAACATCATTCTGGAGAAGCGTCTTGAGGAAGAGATGGGCAGCAGGGCGGCGGCGGCCGGTCAGGGTTGTTGTGTTGGGGGTGGTTAACCCAAGCCAAGGTAGCCAACGGGCCTCGAGGCAATTCCGAGAATACCTTTTTTGGTAGCATCTCTAACTAATTGTTATCCTGGCTGAAAAGACCAGTACTCATGCCATCAACCACCGTCGCGCCATATTGCCCTATTCAACTGGCACGCGTTGGGGGCGGGTGGGGAGGTGTGGGCAAATACTTAGTACCTACCTAACTAGGTACCTAGGTGTCTTACCTACGAACCGAAGACTGGGTCTGTGGAATTGTTGGGGCCTGCTGGAACTCTTCAAAAGAGTATCACACTTAGTTATCCTCAGTGTAGCTAGCGGGCCATTTCGCCGAGGTTGCTGGCAAAACAGGTCATCAATAGAATCAATAAAGGGAATCTCAGACATCAGTATATACTCGTTTGCCAGGGCGTCGATGCGATGCTTAGTAGCAGTGGCGGCCTGCTGTGAGGCCCAAGCAAAGTCTTATTCAACCATTAATAGAGTCAGTAAAAGTTCTTCCCGATCCCAAGACTCCTCTCCAACCATCAGAAGCTTTCTGTTACCCAATCCTCGAACTCCAATAGACCCAGAATCCAACATCTGACCGCCAAATCCCAGACCATTCCTCCGTAAATCGTCGAACTCGTCGGCCCAGCTAAAGCCGGACGAGCGCTTTGTGGCCGGGTGCCCCTCCGAGTCTGTCCACCCGGATACGGCACTCCTCGCTACGGCGGCGGGTGCAGTGGGAGCCCTCCGGTCAGAAAGAGGCGCAGCGGCGGCGGCGGCGTCGGGAGTGACGGGACGGGCCCGCGGCGATTGTTGGGGTGGCTGCGGTGTTGGCATGGGCGGCGCCCGTTGGGCCGGTACACCGGGCCCGGGGTGCCCTCTGTGCTGCAAGGGGCCGGCAGGTGCTGTGAGCCCGGGCCGCCGTTTCTGCTGGGAGGGCGGCGCGGATGTGTTGGGCTGCGGGCGCTCCTTGTGCTGGGAGCGGTCCCCGGATGTGCTGGGCGGAGAGGGCACCAGTGCGTTGGGCCCGGGTGATGCCGATGTCGTGGGCGGCCAGCGCACCGGTGCCTTGCGACGACGGCGCTCTCGGTGCTGGGAGGGCAGGGGCGGGGTTCCTGGCGACAGTGGAGGTGAAGCTAGCGGGCTTGGGTTGCGCGTGGCCCAGCAGGAAGCAGAAAGACCAGCGGCGGACGTAGAGATACCGGAAGAATCCATGGTGTCTAGCCTCCGAGGTCGGGCGCGGGAAGGTCAGAGAGTAGGAGAGGTCCTGCCTATATATGGTATCTGGGAGGATGGCCCGAGCAAGTCTGATTATGATACTCAGTGTAGACCATGATCTCATAAGAAATGCTGTGCTCTTCATTCCCCATCGTGGGAATTATCGACCAATCGTGAAAATGGAAAATGGAAAATGGTCGTGTTGCCGTAGCTCGCACGCTATCTTTCTCAAGAAAATCAGCACTCCTGGCGAGGAACTTGGACCACCAGATATGCAGTAAGTGACATGAGTCTTTGTTGCTCAGCCTGCGAGAGTCGTAGGAGTGTGGCGGCTACGGCCAATATGAGACGATACAGTGGCATATGCAAGTGTTCGTGCGTCGCGTCAGGAGACGGTACAGTGCAAGAAGGTCCCGGGGCCCGTTCTTTCTCATACCACTATAAGACTCGCACCCGAAGATTAATCCGGTAACCGAGATAATAGCCCAGTGACCAATTCACCGAGAATTGCAGCATATAGCGTGACGCACAACCCCAGTTGAAGAGCACATTCAAGTTGAGAAGTCTTCCATTCAAGCGACGTGGACACGTGGATCATAAGTCTGGGAGACGCTAGCATTTATGCTCCGTGAACAAGGATCTAGGAGCATTTCTCTGCCTTTAAACGTACCTGGTAGTTGATAAGCATTGTTTCTGGCAAGCTCGTGAGTTCCCATGACTACAAGCCAAGCTTTGAGAGAGCAGATTATTGGCTACGGGGTCGCAGTTAAGTTGGGATTCAACCTTCTCTCTCCGAAGAAACGCATTTTTGTTTGGGACAGAATGTGCATTCTACCCAGCTAGTTTCCCCTGCGCCGCGGTCCTGTATTTCGCTTGAATTGTTACCCATTATCGCAGGGCGCTGGTGGGTTACACGAAGGCTGACGATTTATTTCCCTCCTGGACACGACAGGATGGTAGGTAGGGTAAATACTAATAATCTATAGTTAACGTTAACGTTACTCAGATTTATTCATCATTAACATAGGGAGCCATTCGTAGCTCAGAGTCAATAGATCCTCATGATTTTTTTCGCTTATCAGGGTTATAGCGAACCCCCCCTTCTGTCTTTCTTTATTCTTTTCTTTTCTTTTCTTTTTTCTTTTTTCTTTTTTTCTTTTTTTAGCCCCATTCTCCTGTGCACGTTCTCCCTTCTGAAACTATGGATCTTGGCCAAAGAGATCGTCCAGGACTTTGGAGCCAAGTAAGGTACCTACGCCGTCTGGAAGGCTCCTTGGTTTAACGGATGCAACTACAACTCGCCCAAGAACGGGACCAAGTTCGAGAACAGCCCATTTGTCGTACAGAAGCTAACAAGCCGCGCGCACAATATCACCCTGTGTACAGTGTAGTGAGTGTACTGTATGTACACAGTAGGATCGGTGGGGGCGGCTCTGCTCTGTCTCTTGGCGGCGGGTTCGAGAGCGGGAACTGGACATGGGTCAGCTGCCGGAACTCCGAAGGAATGCGGAGATCCCGCACCGTCGCAAGGTACGGAATGGGAGCTTCGTGGCTTGATTGCTAGCATATTTCATCAGAGAATAAGCCCGCCTGTATGGAGCTATGCAGTAAGGCTTGTGTGGGAGCCGGTCTCCGTGGGCTGTATTGATGCGTGCTTGAACCGACTTAGGGAGATTTTGAGATCTGAATCTGGGTCGCCCTCGCTGAAGTTACTGGCTGCCTAGCCCGACAGACAGCTCGGCTTCCCTTCCAGAAGACAGTTGAGCCCACGCTCCGCAGTCATGCAGAAGCCTAGCACAACAATTCCATTTGGATATTCAGATCGAATCTGCTCAATTGGCGCGAGCAGACTGGCCGAGCCATAGCCGGCGACTCGGGAATCGATGAGGAGCAAGCTGGCTGCCATTTCGGGAAGCGGCCAGCAGCAGCGGATCCGGACTTCCCAATCGGGTGATGCGATCTGCAGGTCAAAGTGCTCTATGTTTTGCACAGGAGAAGCAGCATGATGCTACAATAACTCACCTACCTGATACTCGAGCTTGCCAGTCCCGCGTCGATGCCCAGTTGGGCCAGGCACTAGCCAAGTTGCTGTTGCGTGTCGATATCAGGGATCTTATGGACCGTAATATTGGATAGATGAGGTTGCTATTTCGAACCCATCTTGTCGATATCGCATCTCTTACCAGCCAGCAGGCTTGCCAACCCAGCAACCCCATAGCAGGCAGCCCTTGGGGTCAGGTGGGGGCCAACCCCACGGCAGAGGACTGTCCTGTTACTATATGGAGGTCAGCCGCCCACTATAGCCAGAAGAAGGTATAGTCAGTTGAGCTGATCGGCCTCCTGCATGTTGCAGTCGTGGCATGGTAAAGACGAGTCGCGGTATGCCACCCCTTAGTCCTGGCCCAGATTGGGCATCTATTTCGTTGCAGTGGCCACCGAGCGTCACATCCGCAAACAGTGCCCTTGGGCAGCACATAATCTTCCTGGTCGAGGTCATTACCGTCTCTGCTTCCCGGCCCATGGGCCCGATAGTCCGCCACCTTTCAAGATTCAAGGCAGGACGGCTTGGAGACGATATCGCAGCAGCCCAATATGCAGCAGCTGTTCAGCAAGATCGAATAGTGAAGTGGACAATAAGACCTCAGAGGTGAGACGCAGATCATCGCGTACATAGACTCGTAAAGGACGCTACTTTGTACGAAATAGAAAATACGGTGCTGATTCCATCCAGATATGTCGTTATACCTTATGGAAAGGGGCGGATAGAAGTGGAGATGCCTGAGATGCCAAGGGTACGAAAGTCTGCGGGGTACGGCTCCACAGTCCACCAGACTCCTTCCTGCAGGAACGCATCCACCCATGCTGCTCCATTTCGGGGGAAGAGCGGAACAGCATCACACCATTTGAACTTGAATTTGTCTTGAAGTGGTTCTGATACCTCGACGCCATAGACAAGGATTATGCCCACTCTTCCTGGCCTCAGACAGCACGGTACCTGAGTTAAGCACCCCACAACTCCCGGCGAAGGTGTTGATGAACCACACGGTATCGGTAAACTCCCGTCACCCCTTTCGAAACACGGGAGGTCACAAGCATCACAGCCACCACCCGATTGCTCAGATATTCCATGTGGCTCCGCTGCGTGCGCTTTGACCTCTCTGTCAAACCTTCGCGTCGGAGCTGAGTGTATAAGGCAGTATGAGCCTGGGCAGATCCAACACAATTCCCGTCATCACCTCTCACGCGGCAGTTCCCGGATCTGTCCCAGTTATCGGCTGATAAAGAATTTCACTGATCTTGTCAAATTTGATGATGCCGGAGTTGCCCATGTGGGGACGGCATCTGTCACGTTTCACAACGGCTCTCCCTCATCGTCATCCGACAACCGGGACCTTTGGCGACGCCGCTACCGACAGAACAGTCAGCTGGCGTCCAGCCGCTATAACAGCCAAGAGTTATAACCGCAGCACGCCTGGAACCGCGAACCCCACAAAACCAGGCAACGCCCAAGAGACTGCGGCCAGCCGGCCACAATTCACAATGCCGCCAGAGAACATACTGGATCATCGACTTGCGGCGGCAGACACAGACCCAAGTTCAGGGAGTCGAGAAAGAGCCCGGGCTATCTTGTACCCGGATACGGATCCTCTCTCGTCTAACCGCCAATGCAACAGATCCACTGTCAGTGCGCGAACAAGGTGTCCTGGCCCGTCGGTGGATCTCTGTCGATCCGGCGCCCAAACTTCTGGTGGGGTGGGGGGATAACCCTTGTTGCTTCTCCGGACACCCGGGGGGCATTGCAAGCTCTCACTGCTGAAAGTTCATCGTTTCCAACAACCAAAGGAGGATGAATGACACCCCGGAGTTAGTCCGTGCCTCCTGTCGCATCTTCAACGGACGCTGCGGGTTTTATTAACCCTCCTTCTTTTTTTGTCACTTACACGTACACATCCTTTTCCCCTTGCTCTTCATCCGACTGCCCCACAACCCCGTCTTTTCCCTTCCTACTGAGTGTAAGGGGCTTCACTTCATGCTTCAGCACTGACATCAAGGCCTCGTTGGGATGCAAGGTCGCACCGATGCGGCGAGAGGCGGGTTTACCTCGCAGCATGCACAATGTTCCTGGCTGAGGAGGAATGCATGCTGCGCAGAAGGCGACGAGGACATATCGTACCTGAGCCATCAGGGTGCCCAACTTTAAGGGGCTGAGCAATGTTTGGCACGAAGTACTACTGCCCAATCTGGTTCATGTATTTACTCGCCGAGAGCGCACAGATCAAACGGGGTCAGTGGCCGTCTGGACGGTTGGAGCTCTCTCCTCTTCAACACAACACCACTTACAGTCAGGCAAATCGGGTCTCCGAACCTAACCTGGTGCTCAGTCAATCGGTCCGGCAAACTTCTCGAGAGTCGGCTGACAACACAGTTCAACCGTCAGCTCTATCCAGCATGTCTCGTCTTCTTGATCCTACTCTCCTGACCTCGGGTGTGCTCGATTGGCTGTGGGGAAGAGCACAGAGCACAACTAAGCCAGAGTTATTTCTGTTGCACCCCGCAAATTCATCATCCGCTCGGAGATCCAGATCAAAGGCCAGTGCGACATGACGCCGTCCTGACGTTTCAAATTCTCGTCCTCGTTGAAGCAGGAAATGTGGTTGCTCATCTGTGGCTGTCAAACATCGAGCATTCCCGTTCCCTTCCTTCTAGCAGCACGGCCAAGTCGCGTTCTAGTTCCTTGGCCACAGACTTGTCAGCTTTGGCAAGCCCACCCCGCCTACTCCTGCCTGCTCCGTTTCCCAATATCTCTGGCTCTCTTTTCATGCTCGCCGTATTACAGGTCATTTATTGCCTTTGCAAATGTGCGGTTGCTGATGGGGCTGTCTAAGCGCCCGAGCGCCGCCGATGCCCTCGGTTTCGCAATTGCCAGTTCGTTTTCCCGGCAACCCCGGGTAACCCCGCCCAAAACCCATTATTTATAACACACGCAGTACAACTCTTATTTCTGTCAGAAGTCGGACCATCTGAGAGACCCAAGGTTACCCTGGACTTCTTGTGTCTGGCCTTTGGTCTTTGGTTTGCCGGCCATAGCAATTTAGCCCAACCTTCGCGGAGTCTCCCGCATGAGCACTGGGGAGCTCTATGAGTTTAGCTTGATTCGCAGCTTATCTTGCTTCACATGCCCCATCTTGATCTCTTGGGTGGGATTCATATATCAACTGTTGTCTGGTACATTAACGGGATTAGGTTCGAATCCTAACGGCGCTGGCTCACTTGGTGGGAATGTGGTATAACTACTATGGCTCCATTCTGATATACCCCTGCTGCCTGGTTCTGTTCTCCATATAAGCCAGAGCAGATTACCGGATCCTTCTTCCATCTCGGTCCAAGACCAACTACCTCGTCGTCACCATCAGCCCACGCCTTCCCCTCGACCGTCTGCCGCGGCAACCCGAGCGGGACAGCTCCACCACCCATCCCCTTCAGCTCCCACGCCTCCATTTATCTCTACGTGTCCCCAGGTAGGTGCCGCTCCTCTGGGAGCCCATCCACCCTCCCTCTCTCACAGCCAACCTCAGTCGAGACCACAAACACAACCATTCGCCATCGAATGCCGCCAAAGCCGGACAGCTCCCGGTTGTCCTTCACCATGTGCGATTGGACCAAGAACTACTACATTTACACCACGTGCAGTGACCCGGGACTCCACTTCTTCCGCACCTCGGTCGACGGCAGCCCCAAGCACTCCTGCCGCGACACTCCCCATGAGCGCTACATCATGCTGGTAGGAGACTGTCCTCTCTGCCAATACGAAATCAGCGGCCCGAGGGCTACAGCACGGTGGTGAGGACCGTCCCATTCAGGATCTCGTTGTATGACCAAGTGGACAGATTCCGCCCTCGCTATTTCGATTTCGAGGGAAAACGAGCTCTCGTCAGATCGAACCACCCAGGACCAAACAGATTCAGGGGGGCGGGACGGAAAGCATTCGGATTGGGCCGGTCCTCACTCCTTCAGCCAAACAACTGGATAACTTCCACTCGACAGACCGCTTTCGCCTTTTCCAGCGGGAGCAGTCCACACAACCGCAATGGGCATCGTAATGCCACGAATATATGTCACAGCCGCGGCGTTTTCTCGGCTTCCTCGTTCTTCGTTCGTTTCTTGCGCGCATTGGTTTGGAGAGGAAGGCGGCACCCAAGTTTATATATAAATCGGACCAGCGATTTCAACGAACTAGGCAGCGGATAGGAGGCGCTACAGGACGGAATGGAACGCGAGCGTGAGGGAAGATGAAGTGCATGATGATCAGGGACGGTTGCGTGAAGACGGTGGTGCCGAGACCATACCTTGTATCAGACCCCGGACTTCAGGGGAGGGGTTGGCGAGAAAGGAGTTGCGCATTGGGAGAGGACGCGGAGGTCTCTGGATCGGTTGCGGACCGGCCACCTTGCTCCAATGTCAGTGCATACCCTCAGCTGGCTGCCCCTCATGGATGTGTGGATGGACGGTTGGCCGGGACGTGTCCTCACATGCCGACGCCCCTTCGAGCTCTCAATGGCCCCATCTACCCACCAACGTCTGGCAAGAGTTAATGGAAGGGCGTATGCATATCTTGGTTACAGGGAAGGACGCAAGTGAATGCTTACCACGTACAATGTCCCGTGTGTGTCACTTCTCTTGTCGTCGTCACTCACGCCGATATGAATACGCCGAAGTTCCCGTCCGTGCAGAGGCGAGGGGTTCGGAGAATCCCACCCTTTCCTTGGATGTGTGCTTTCACTTTGCTTTGCGTCTTGGCCCCGGGCTGACCTTACTGTCTGGAAGCATCCCGCTCGCATCCCCTTCCGTCCGGGGCGATCTGCCTACCGGGTCTGGGCAAGGCTATATAGGATGTCAGGAGGGCGCGATGGGAAGACAAACCCTGTCTGATCCCGATGTAAGCCCATGACGATTCAGACACATACGCATACGCGCACATAAGAATGACAGGTACGTCAGTGGACGCAAGCCATGGCTGTTCTAACTCAGATATGCTGCCTGGCCGAGGAGACTTCCTTGGCGGATCTTGAGCTTCAACGACGAATGAGGACAGACTTCTGCTTGTCACGGCGGCAAGGACGAGTGTTTGGCCAATCACTAGGTCCTCAAACCTGCCTGGCGTTAACGATCCGAGGTCTGGTGTGCATGTGGTGGCCCAGGTCCACACACCAGCCATGCATGTCACGCCGTTCGTAGGCTCGGGTCCTGCAGCTCGGGGCCATTCTTACAGACTCCAAGCCTGCAGGCCAGGTTGAGGGAGGGGAAGGGATGGCGAGAGCACAGTCACTTGAATGCCTCGTGATCAGGTTTCCTTCATACATGGATCGGGGCTGATTGGTGGGAGCGAGGTGATATTGCGTCTTGCTGACAGTTCCGGAGACTGGAGTCCGCCGAGATATTGTCTGACCATGACCCTCTTGGCCAACAGCCTTGTTGGTCGGTTGAGGCCAATATCGGAACAGATTGGTCCTGGTCTCTTGCGTGGTCAGTAGCTCAACCAGTAGCACAGTCGGAGGCGCCACACGGGGGGACCATCGAGGTATTCTGTACCACGACGATGGGCGGGCTCATCAGTCCATGAGCGAGTAACCGAAGTTGCCAGGCGTGCGGTTTAGCGGCCGCCGTGGAAGGCTAATCTGCGTGGAGGTATACGGAATAGAGAGGGGCCCAGGGCGGGAAGACCTTCGACTCCGCCTCTCGGCGGATGAGGTACGTGCGAGGGGGGACCGAGGGAATGCTATCAGCAAGAAACCGCCCCATTACCGATGGCACCATCATGAACTGGCAATAGTCTGACCCCAAACGGCACCAAGGTGGTCATGGCGGCTGACCCTCCTGTTCGAGGGCTCTAAGGACGCGGCCTGGTGGGAGTATAGCAGCGCCAAGCTATAGCCGGGCACCATAACACCCACGTTCCCCCCCAATACGGGCTGTGCCCTCTGCTTCCCTCTCCTGTCGCTAAATTCGGAGGGCTTAACATGGTGTTAATGCTGGGGCATTGACCTCGTGGTGACCAAGGCTTGAACCAGCTTTGGGCCTGAGCGTAGCTCCACAGAACCACGATCGATAGCACGAGGACATTGCTCTCGGGCGAGCTCGAAACGGGGGTGGCTGACTCGTCGCAGATCTATTTGTCATGAGATGCATGAAAAACATCTGCACATCATAGCGAAACAGGGAGGAGAGGAGGGGGACTCTGCGGAGTGCTTGCCGGTTCGGTATTCTGCATCTGGTCGAGGAGCCATGCCAGTCATGATGATCCTGCCGGGAGGCAGCCGGCAAAGATCCTGTGACGGCCAGGTTGTGCTGTGCGTCGCGGTGTCTGATAGCAAGGGGGAGTTGGATCTGATTTGGCCCCCTGGGCAAGTAGCATGACGACCAAGAGTAGCGCACCCTATGTGCCACTCTACAATAGACAACGTGTTCTCCAACAACCGTCAGCAGGTAGCTGCAGGCAGGATGCTGTTGTGTTCTGGTCCGAGGCGTGGATCGATCGCGGGCATTCCTTTTAAGTCAACTGCTCTCGTGCCAACATAGCCTCTCGAGGCAAAGCAGAGAAACGAGAGCATGACAATGGGGTGCTGGTTGTGACTGAAGAATCCCAGCTGGAGCCCTTGTACCTGGTGGCCAGCATCACGCCCAGCAGATCTGCACCGCCGCCAAACGACGTTGCAAGCAGGGGGGGTGTCTGAATGGGGCAGACAGGCATGGACGGGTACCGGGTGTTAGAGGCTGATCCGCGATTCGACGGAGTGGCGGGGACATGGGTATCAAGAACTGGAATCGGGTTCCTCCCTGGAAACCCGGCTCGAGCACAGGTATGTCCAGAGAGTGAGTTAAATCGGTGGAGAGAGATTAGCGAAAGTGGCTCTTCGCTCCTCCGCTCTCGGAGTAATACTGGGCACGGGATGGTGATTCGATCTGAATCAATCGGGGGGGAGTAATAGTAGGCCTCTAGCCCCGCGGACAAAAGCGCCTCTGCTTCCAGCGCCGGTGGCCAATCTTGTCGACAGCCGTCTCCCAGCAGCCTTTAACTTTGCAGTTGATAAAAGAGCGCCGCTCCCCCACCCAGGGATCAATCTGAAGATCCATTGCTGACAACTTCTTGGTTCCCTTGACGATATAGATGAAGCGAGGCAAGACTCGGTGGCCTGGGCGCTCGGCTGTAGCCATCATGATCGTTGTCAATGCTCTCAATGCGGGAAGACCCATCGGCGGTCGTCGAGAGCACTTTTGGTGACAAGGGCCATTTCCTCCCCGCTTAACAATGCCGCCACGACACTGGCCAGAGAAGGAGCAGTGCGCATAATCGGCCGGGACACTGACCCTCGGCGCTGGAGGGGTGCATGTCGATCACTGAGACAAGAAGCCTTATCTGGATCGAGAGAGAGGCGCAGTTGACTTCACGGACCTCGCTTCGTCGGTCCGGGCTCTCGGGTGGTCTTGGCGTGTATGAAGTATGGGCCGGTAGTATTCTGGGCATTGGCCACAGCTATGCTGTTTGTTCCTTGCTGAGGGACCACGAGCGGCCGTTCGGCGTTGGGTGCCTTCCCTGCGAGCTTGTTAGCATGGCCCTCCAGATCGTTGCCGTATTCCAAAGTCCGCCGGCATGCACTTCTGGGGTTAGTGGTAAATTCGCCCGTGTCTTGTTCCGGTTTCGAAACCCGTGGTTCGGCTTGGAAAATCCCCGTGATCGTCCCTAAAAGCAAACGGGACTCGAAACGTCGTTTGGTCTGTGCGTTCCGTGCTACGTTTGCTACACACCACAAGCGTAGCCAGAGGACAGTTGCGCATGCCAGAACGCCTAGCATGGTTGGTGGAAGATGGGGTCGTGTCCTGGCCTGGGCCCCAGCTCCAGGCCGCTATCCGAGTAGGTGATCAGGGCAGCATCCTGGTGACTGCTTCCGTTGAGCCTTGTTGATGTCGGCACTGCGGCTGTCGTGTTCAGATTTCAGAATCAGTTCAGCCACAATAGGCAAAGAGCTCACCAGCTGCGAGAGCGCGTACGGCAATCCCGACTTGCTGAGTCAGAGGCCGTATGATGATGTAGAGCCTCTCTGCAGCTTGCAGCGGGCAGGGACCGAACCCGGTTTGCAGTCACTGACGCGTGACGCGGAGTTGGACTTTGGTAGAACTTGAGGTCCCAGCTGTATCTCCCCCGAGGATCAATGGTCTTGACTGTGCTGTCAGCCCTGCTTTTGGACCTCTTTGTGGGCATTAGGGGTTCTTGCAATGCTGGAGTGAAAATTCCAGGGTGTGAGATTTGACACTCTCCATGCTTGACGAATCGCATTGTTGTCTGGGAAGGCGGCTGGTTGCTTTACGGATTATGAACACACAGGATCTTTACGTAGCTAGGTGAGCGGCTTTTTGTCGCTGTGAGCGCAATTTCCAGCCTAACAGCAAAATCAAACAAACATACTTTATGAGAGCAGGCTCAAGGAATACCTTCCATGGCAAACGGTGCCTGGAAGTTTGCGGAAGGAAGCCGATCCACATGGGGAACAACTTTAGGTTGGAGGGACGACCAGAAGGGTTGCCAAAGGCGGAAAGCGGCCTTCCTACCTTACCTTATCCCTATCCACGAATCCCCGTGTTGCCTGACCGTAAGCCCCGCCAGCAGCCCCACCAATCAGCATCACAACCCCATCCGCCCCAGCTTTCGCTCAGCCTTATTGCTTGGCGGTGGGTCAATTCTCACACAACCTTACACCGACCTCAGGCGGGCAACACAACTGGAGCTTCTACGTTGATGAAAGACGCGCGGAGATTGAATGGCGCTACCATAGGTCTTTCCGGCTATCACTGCTCGGCAAAATGCTGCCGACGGAGCTTTTGCGCTACGTCGCGGCCGGGTGCCTCATCCTGGACAAGGCCGACCTGGAAGACCGACTTGCTGACAATATCTGGTCGAGTGTGAAGCCGGGAGAGTGGCATCACTTTCTTCCGCTCTCGGCCTTGGATAAGGGTGAAGGACTTGATGGCTTGATTGGCTACTCGAGTCCAGATAAGATTGGCAAATCCACCTTTCTGTTTCTCACCCCGGAGATCCAAACTCGCCTGATCTCTTCTGTCGGGCCACTCTCCTCGCTCTCCGGCCTCCTGCTTAATCGCTGGATCCACATGAGCCTCGGCACCAGCACTAATAACCCCGACCTAGCCATCGTCCGAGTCTATCTCCTTCCGGACGATGTTGACAACCGCAGCATCCCGCGTTTCGCTCCCGATCTGCGAAGGGCGAGGGCGACTCTTCTTCAACACCTGGACTTCTCCACGAACACTTGGCAAGGGCAGGTCAGTGAAACAGCGGAGGAACAAGTTGGAGAGAGCCAATCCTTGCTGCAGATGTTCAACATCATCCCATCCCCGGATCCTAGCCCAGAGGACATCCTCGACTTCGATGCCCGTGACGCGGCCTACAGGTTGATGGACAGCAACGTCCCCGGGCTCCTAACTACCCTTTACTCTTATCAGCGCCGCTCAGCAGCCCTAATGCTTCAGAGGGAGTCCCAGACCATGCAGGTGGTTGATCCACGCCTGACGAAGGTCGCCGATCAGCTAGGGTCGCAGTGGTACTACGATGCAGTTAGGGGCACCATCCTTCGAGAACCGGTACATTACGACGAGCCACGTGGTGGCATTCTTGCTGAAGAGATGGGCGCCGGGAAGACGCTGATATGCCTAGCACTCATCCTAGCAAGCAGACACATTCCTTCGGCAGTTCCGGACCACTTACGGACGGACGAGCCCGTGGTTCGTCCGCGAGTTGGGAGCCTTGCTGATATGGCGGCAGCGTGCATCACTCGCAACTCGGTGCCCTGGAGGGCGATATTGGACGGCCTCGGGCCGGAGGACAGTGAGTATCGTGGCTGCGTAGACGCCATACGACGGAACCCGGGCTTCTATCGTCTGCCGCCTCCAACCCGTCACCGACGAACTCGGCAGCCGGATAGCAATGTCAGGCCGAGACGGGTACTGTTGAGTCACACTTCACTTGTCATCGTCCCTACCAATCTTGTGCAGCAATGGAAGCAAGAAATCACCAAACACACGACTGGTTTGAGGGTCTTCATCGTCGACAAGAAACAGGAGCTCCCCGCTGCCGAAGAACTTATCGAGTACGATATTCTGTTATTCGCCTCGTCGCGCTTTGAGAGGCTGGCCGAGTGTTTTGGCTCAAATTCGAATTGTGTGCACGTCCTCTTGAACTCCTCTTTGGAGAGGCTCGCCATGATACACTTCAAGCGTTGTATCGTTGATGAAGGCCACAAACTTGGGAATTCGAGAGCGCGAAGAAGAAGCAACCTTCACCTGATAATCGACCATCTTCAAATATCTTCCAAGTGGGTAGTCACTGGCACACCTTCCAAAGGATTATTCGGTGTCGATGACACCCATGTTTCCCAACCTGATGGTCAGCAACAACCCGCTGGAACGCAGCAAACAGAGTCCTCTGCGGACTTAGAAATGGGAGACTTGCAGCGTATCGGCTCGATTGCAAGATTCTTTCTGCACATGCGGCCATGGGCTAACAAGTCAACCGAGCCTGGTGATACCCCGGCGGATTGGAATATCTACGTTATGCAACCCCGGCATTCCGCTCGAAGCGCGGGGAGCCAAGAGTGTCTTAAAGCAACTCTTGCATCGTTGATCATCCGACATCGTCTGTCCGAAGTCAGCGATCTTCTGCCAACCGTGGATGAAAAGATCGTCTATCTCGACGGGTCGTTTCAGGATCAACTTGTCCTCAATCTCTTTTCCATGATGATCATTTTTAACGCTGTTCAGTCACAGCGGACGGATCAAGATTACTTTTTCCACCCCCGACAAAGAAAGGCCTTGGTTGAGTTGGTGTTAAACCTGAGACAAGCGAGCTTTTTTGGCGGGTCCTTCTTCTCTGCTGCCCAGATTCGCAAGGCTATTGATACGGCGGAAGACTTCCTGCGAGAAGGCAAGGTCCCCGTCAGCCCCGAAGACGAGTCCCTGTTGCGGGATGCGGTTGAATTCGGCCACTTGGCGGTCGAAAACAACATTAAAAACTGCGCCAATCAGTTCCGTGAAGTCCCGCTATATGTTCAAAACTTTCCCTGGGGAGCAGGACGGGAGTGGTCCCTCGATCTGGAGGATGGGGATCCGGTGTGTACCGATTCACGTCTGATCTCTGCGCTCCAGAAATTCGTTCAACCTTTGGTCGATGCTCCGACATCGCTGCAGATGATGTTCGACAGCGGGCGGTTTGCGGAGCGCGGGTTAGCGGAACGACTGAAGGGGCTCGAAGACCAGGACCCGGACGGAGACCCGCCCACACCGAAGACCCAACAGAAGACGCTTGCTGGAAACACTCAGCTAGGCCAGGATAACACCAGCCCGAACAGACGACGCTCTGTTATTCTAGCCAAGGACTTACCAGCGCCCGGGGGCGCATTTGTGGCCGCTGAGGCGGAAAGGATCACTATTGCGGCGCCTTTAGCCGGAGCACAGCTCATCTCAACAGCGTCTGCAAAACTCTCCTACCTGGTTGACCAGATATTGAAGTACCAAGAGTCAGAGCAGATCATAGTCTTCTACGAGAACGATAACGTGGCATATTACCTTGCTGGCGTTCTTGAGATTGTACGTTCTCTTGTTCTCGCCCCGCCCCAGCTTTGCTGACACGGCAGCTGCAGCTTCAGATTCAGCACCTCATCTATGCAAAGGGCTTAACCCCTGAGCGAAGGGCACAATACGTCGCAACATTCAACCACAACCCGAAGTTCCGGTACACTATGCACTCTGAACCGGCATCTAAGCCTCCGAGCTGACTGATGGCTACAGTGTCTTGCTTATGGACGTCGGGCAGGCGGCGTTCGGTCTCGACATGCAGTCCGCCTCGCGCATCTACTTCATCAACCCGGTACTGAACCCCCAAGTCGAGGCCCAGGCGATTGGTCGTGCGCGGCGCATCAGCCAGAATAAGCCTGTCTCGGTTGAAACGCTGGTCCTGCGCGGCAGCGTGGAGGAGGTCATTGTGAAGAGGCGCGGCGAGATGACGCAGGCGGAGCAGTGGAAGTGTCGCTCCATACTCGACGACAAGCCCATCTACGAATGGATCCTCAACGCCAAGATACTCCCTCTTCCCGGCGGCAACGACATCCCCGGCCCGGACCAAATGGCGAAGTTGCAGTCGCCGCAGTTTATCTTCGGCCGAGGCTTCGGGCGAGAGCTCAGCCATCCCGATCAGGATCTCCTCACGGTAAATGGGTCCCCGGTGAGCAACAAGAAGTCTGTGGCTATCGCGGAGAGGAGCCGGAAGAGGCCGTCTCCAGAGGCAGGGTTTGCCGTGCCGGTTGGTACGCCGTTGTGCGGCGATGGTCCTCCTATGAAGAGGAGACCGCAGGTGCGGTTTCCCGATTTTGATAATGAAGAGGATGGGAGGTTGGTCTCAGACTAAAGTGATCGAGGCTATCTCCGAGTTTGATGAAGCGAAGTTGAGGGGTCTCACAAGCACTGCACATTTGGGCCGGAGACAGGACGAAGCTTGCTGAAGGTTTCGAAATCTCAAAGGCATACAAGTGATTTGCCTCGCGACTGGAATATGGTTATTTGGTTGGAAGTGTTTGAGTTAGCTGTCTTTCCCGGGAACAGGGAACATGCGTTGAAGTGCTTCACATCTGGCAGAGTACGGCGACTCTTGCTTAGAAGCACAGACAGCCGCATCCATGTTGTTACTTTGGCGGAGAATCAGTTGTACTGTAGATACGTCGCAAAGTAGTTCTGGCAAGGTTTTTGACGGAACAACACAGGTTCATCAGAGACTTGTGGCTCTAGCACTTCGAGGGGAACCCGGGCACAGCATCTGCCTTTCAAAGCGATTTCAGACGGAGTATTCCGTATGTGTAGTACATGTCCATGTACATACCTTTGTACTACTGCGGAGACGTCCAGCCTGCGTGCATTAGCGCTTCCTACCAACGCCATTGACCTGCTGGATACGAATGCGCCGAGAGATGCGCTGTTCACTTTGAGACTGCGTGTCTTCCAGGTCGGGCAGGCCGTGGAAAAAAAGACTGAGACAGATGTAGGATGTCAGCCACTCATCCATCCTGGGAACAGGTCGGCGCAAAATGTGCCACGCACCTTCCATATTTTCAGCTTTGCGGGCATTCCAGAGTTTGTCCTGTCCCGCCAATTCTGGGCCCGCAATGCACTTTCAAGCCACCTGCTCGAGGGTTTCCCGGACACGATTGGAACCTGGAAGGCAGCTCAAGGCATTATTAGGCTGTACGGCACCGCTGATCAGCGCATGGGCCTGCAGACACGACACCCCAAAAGACTCGATGCCCTGGAGCTGCGGGGCAGATCCTCGCCAGTCACCAAAGTTTGGATCTCGGCCCGCTCGGCGTTGCAATCCCGTTGAAGAAGCGGGATGGCGAGGCACAGGCGGAGAATTGCCATCGAAGATCGCGATCATGTGCTGGGAGGTTAAAGCCTGCCGGTATCCGCCTCCCTGTCAAAGTGTCGTCCTCCTCGACTTTGCAACCCAGCCTGGCTTGTATGAGGCTTGGCTGTTGGGGCGGGTTGACAACTGAACTTCCGTGCCATTGCGCATGACACTTCCAGCGCGTTGCGCAGCCTCGAGGCTGCAACGGAATGCCGTGCGAGCAAGCATTGAATGTGTAACCCAACCATTCTCCCGCGTTGCCCTCCTGACCCTGAATGGTGACTGGCACCTTTAAGGAGGCAGGCGGAGCTGATCCACCCGGATCAGGAAACAAAGGTGCCGGAGGCTGTGGGGTTGGCTGAGAACTTGAATTCTCAAAAACCGAGTCGACCCGCCCAGATGGGGATGTCTGCGCTTCATCTCGTCCACGACCACACAGCAATTCAACACCCTCGAAAGTCGATACCGGAGCGGGCCACTGCGCGATCAGCCGGAGGTCGATAAAGGATGTGCGGCTGAGGCTTCGATATCCCGGCTCGGCAAAAACCTTGCGGCCGACCGCGTCGTGGCGGCCACTAACGCGCCATTACAGAAGCTGACCAGGAAGAACGGGCGAAGGCTTCGGTAATCCGGCCGCGATCATAGGTGGAACCAGCACTGCACCAGGAAGCCATGGCTTCTCAGACGACCGTCTCTCCAGAGCCACCACAGAAGTCTTCGTGGCCATGGAGCAGCCAGAAACGACGCAACAGCGAGAGCTCCCTGCCAACGTTGCGAGAGCTGGTGACAGGGAGGAGGAGGAATTCGCTCTCAGCTACCGATGCCCCCGGCCCGTCGCCCAATGTTCTTCGGAAGAAACCACCTCCTGGTGTCTCGGCCTCCAGACCGCAAACTTCAGACGGCCGAAAGGCTGATGATATGAAGGCACCGGCTACCCTGGATCCGGGCGATGCTAAGAATAACTGGAACCCACAAAAGCCACCGAAATCACAGTCTCGGTGAGCAAATCCCTTTTATCGTCTTCGATCCAAATCGCCCTATCGACCTCCCCCACAACGGCGCGAATCCCCCGCCATTTGTCCAGCCGAGCCACTAGCGGGTGTGGTTGGCGGGTGCTGTGGAACATGGGTCACCAGGGTCCTCGCAGTGTCACTGCAACTCTTGTCCCCTGTCCCCTGTCCCCTGTCCCTGAGGGTGCCAACTGCTGCTTTCGGCTCTTCAAAATCTTCATGCGGAAAGCCCCTTTTCTTCTCCCCCACGACATCCGCAACATCGGAGCTGCCATGCTGTCAATTGATTTGTTGCCAAAGGTCGACGTCTGGAAAGTCTTCTTCATGGAAGACAAGCGTCGCTTGTTCCGGACCCGCACGCATGGCATACCACGCAGTGCTTAATTTCACCTTTTTCCTTGTGGCGCTAGTTCCGTCCACTCCCGCCATCAGCTCGTCCATCCAAAGCGGTTAGCTCTAAGCTGGCGAATCTAGCCTTCAAGCAAGCGCTGAGGCGACAGCGTGCTCGCGTTCCTGCATCGCGCGTGGAATAATTCGCCTTTCAAGACGCACCACATGCAGGAAAGGCCTAGACTTGGCACCAAGAGCTTTCCAGGCTGCATGCAGGCTGCATCGCCAACCGCCGAGTCGACGTTCGGCTAAGGTAGCGAAGAGCAAAAGCAGCGTTCACTTCTCGTGTCTCGGGGCTGAGATCTGCAAGTCATTTTAAAAAGCCCGGCTGGGCCCACCACATCGTCCCATCGCCCATGAGATCTTGGCTCTTTCTTCTCCTTTCTTTTTCCTTTTCTTTTGATTCCTCTGCTCTCTTCTGCAAGGTCCTCAGGATCTTTGGAGCGGCAAGATCTGTTTGCTGACCGGCGGTCCGAACTCCATCTTCATATAGTCCTCCGCCGGCCTTCTACAACAAAGTCCGCAACCGGCACACCTTCTCTGCCTCTGCAGTCTTGCGGTGGTACACCATCAATAATGATGACGATGACGCACTGTTGAAGCCGCCCTCGACTCGATTTCGGACTTCCGGTGGCCCGCCCCCGGTTTTGAAGCCCACTCCTGCGCCGCCCACTCCTGCGCCGCCCACTCTCCGGCCGCCGCCTCGGCGCCCTTCAGACAGCATTCCACGGGCCATGTACCCGTCCGGCGACCAGGAATTCGTGCTAAGAACGCAAAGGGCGAGCGCAAGGGTTCAACAGATCACAGGCTCCCACCCCGACCCGAAAGGTCCCGACATGGACCATGCGCCGGTGATCCATAGGCCGACGGCCTTGCCCGACGGGCCGTTACCCGGCCAAGAGCGCCCCGGTGGATACAACAAACCTCGGCGGCTGTCGAATAGCAGTACCAGCACGGCCACCAGCAGTATGGTGTCCGGCAGCGACAGCTTTGAGGGACGGATACGTACCGCTTCAGTCAGCAGCAGTCAGACCAGCATCGACTCTTGGCCGACCAGCCCGGGCACATCGCCTGTTACATGGGCGACGCAAAACGGCTCGCCGGGCCAGAACTATCCATGGCATAGACCGGCACCGATCAAGATATATCGCCGGAAGGCCCAACCAGGGGAGCTGTTCGCGGCGTTGCCGGGCGAGGTGCTGGAGTTGATCCTAGAGGAGCTACGCAAGCTGCATTTGCAGACGGGGAGCAATAGCTGTGCGACATGCTGGATGCGGGATTGCTGCTCGGTTGCCATCAGTGCCCGCAAATTCCTCAAGTATGCCCGCGAGGCTCTGTATCAGCACATCCACCTGGTTGGACACGAGGCACCGAATATGAAGAAGCGGACGAAGACGACGTATGGGTCGAGGTTGATACTGCTGCGACGAACATTGAGGGCCAACCCACAGATTGCGGTTATCGTGCGATCGCTGAAGCCACCAGCGCGACCCCTTTCTGTCCGGGCGGTCGCATATAACGATCTGGTGGCGTCGGTTGTGATGGCATGTCCAAACCTCGAACGACTGATTGGGTATTATCCGACATATGACCACTCGTTCCAACGGTTATTTCACGCGCTATCGACACGGTCAAAGTTGAAGGATATGAATTGGATACTGGAGCCTTCATCGCTTCAACGGCAGCAGATGACCCGCTCCCCTGCCCACAACGATCGTTGGGGCCCAGGTGATCTACAGCCACAAGAGTCGCAGCTGTTCTTGGGGTTTCATTCGAATTGGAAGCAGCTCACAACGCTTGTTGTTCACTGCCAACCGGGGGCAACGCTGAGTCCTCCCAACCTGCTAGAGTGCACAATTCGGTCCCTTTCGTCGCTGCAGCACCTTCATCTTTCAAAAGTACCCCGTACGGCATTCAATGATACCAACCTCCTCGCTCTGCCGGCTCTCAAAAGGTTGTCTCTAAGCCATTGCGTCGGTGTCACGACAGCGGGGCTTTCATCACTAGCGACGCGGCCAACCAGCGCCTCTATCCAGACGCTCACGCTCATACACATGAATGTCGAATCCCTCCCCGCTATTGCCAGGATATTCTCCTACCTCACTTCCCTAGAAACCTTCAATTTCGTCCAGACCTACGCTCCCGAAATGCCGCCCGACGAGTTCATCATGCTCTTCCCCTACCTGGCATCGCAAACCTTACGCAAGCTGCATTGGGACATTCCATACCTCCCGACAACCGCCACCACGGCAGACGGTATCCTCGCCCGGAGCATCAGCGCGGGCGGTTTCCCTTCCCTCCGCACCCTCTGCACGCCCAACGATCCCGAGGGCCTCTTCCAGTCTCTCTGCGCGCCTTGCGAGCGCCTCGACTACCCAACGGATCGCTACCGCGGCGGCAAGGCCCATCTGTCCTTTTCTTCCAACCCGGGCGTGGGCGGATGGCAAGGCCTCGGCCACACGCGGAACAATTCGAGCTTCTCATCCTCACGGCCTGGCAGCAGCTTCAGCCTCAACAAGCAAAGCAGCAGCGGCACGCCACCCGCCAGCCCGCTCTTCCCGCCCCCCGATGCCCTGATCCCCCGCGATAACAGCAACCTCCACCAAGCGCGGCTCGCGGCGCAAGCGCGCTTGGAAGCGGCCCAGAGGATCCCGCGGTATTTTGTGCATGTCTTTGACGAGACGGGCACCGTGGTGGAAAAGCATGGCGTCGGCGCCTTCATGGGCACGGTGGAGAGCCGGATACGATATGTCCTTTCGCCGGAAGCGGCGACGGGCGGCACGGATGAGGGGGGCGGGTTAGTGAGTGTGGAGGATATGCTGCGGGACGATGGCGGGGAGATGCTGGGTCTGGGCGCGGAAGTGTTCTCTGAGAAGGAAGCGGGGAAGAGACAAAAGAAGGGGAGGGCGTCGGAAAGGGAGGAGAGTGACCATGAAGGTGGGAAGGGCGGTAATAATCACGGAGTGGAGAGGAGAGAGGGATGTACGGGACGGTGGAATACGTTTAGCGGCAATGTGGTGGACAAAAAGGATCGGGAACGGTGGTGGCATCAGGAACGGGGTCGGTGGAGGGGAGTGGTGCTCTCGTGATGTCGTGATGGGCAAAAGACTTTCTGGACATTGCATGAAGTTATGACATGGGCGAATCAGTTTGGATGTAGCTATATTAATGTATCTAATTGTAATCCGGCTTAGTATATCGTGATCACGATGCCGTGACTCTGGACAGAGAGACGTCAGCTTAAGGCATGGGGAAAGTTCAGTCTGCACTGTCATGGTAGCAAGACTTCTTCCCTTCCAGAGTTGGCCTGGTATGGTAATGCTGAGTCCTCATTGAGACTCAACATCTAAGGTAATTTGGTCCAATGTTCTTGTGCTCGGCTTATCCAACATCACGACTCAGGGGTACCGACTGAGCTCTGTATGTCGCTGGCAAGGGTTAGGGTACTTCCCTCTCGGCGATTGAACGGCCTTTTCGGGGAATTCAGGGTGGAGACGCTATGACGCCGACGTCATGTTCTTTGCTCAGCTCGGCAGCTCCGAATTTCTCGCGCGAGAACTAATTCCGGAGTGCAATTTGACTTGCCGTCCGAACCACCCGGTAACACCCCGGTCTTACCCTTCTCGCCTTGCGCATACAGCACGATCTAGATCCTTTATCTGGAGCAATCACTACGACACTGCTTGGAAACGAACGGTCTGTGGCAAGATGAGAGCACCTCTAGTCTCCAGCCCCGGTCGAGCAGCCACTTACCTCTGCGTCGCGTGCCGGAGAGAGGCGATAGCAGCCCTGGCAACTCAGGGCGCAGCATCGAGGATCGCCGCGACAGTACCATCGCAACGAACCATAAGGACCATCTCGTCTTCGCAAGCTCGCAGAGCAGCCGGCCAGCGCTGGGCCTCGGCATCGCAATCCCGCGGCGCCTCGACCAACTTCGCGTCCGCGCCGGCCGGAACCGCTACCTCCGAACCAGCCTCCGCGACATCCCCCATCCCAACCTACTACGCACTCTTCCCCGAAACCCTGCCAAACGGCCCACCCCCGCAGGGGAAATTCCACATCGACCTCCGCGCCCTCCGACGCGAGTTCCTCCGCCTGCAGGCCGCCTCCCACCCAGACTTCCACCACCACGCCGCTGCCTCCTCCTCCTCCTCACCATCGACAGCAGAACAGCCCAGCAGCAGCAGCAGCAGCAAATCCCCCGCGCGCATCCGCGCCGAAGCCACCTCGGCGCTGATCAACGCCGCCTACAAAACCCTCTCCTCCCCGCTGCTGCGCGCACAGTACCTCCTGCGCGAGCAGCACGGGATCGATCTCGAGGGGGACGAGGCCGGCGCCGAGGCGGCGCCCGACCCCGAGCTGCTGATGACAGTGCTCGAGGCGCGCGAGGCGATCGAGGAGGCGGAGCGGGAGGAGGATCTGGAGGAGGTGCGGGCGGCCAACGAGGAGCGGATACGGGAGAGCGAGGCGCGGTTGGCCGAGGCGCTCGAGACGGGGGACGTGCAGGCTGCTAAGGAGGAGGCGGTCCGGTTGAGGTATTGGGTCAACATTCGCGAGGGGGTGGATAATTGGGAGAGGGGGAAGCCTGTTGTGTTGCACCATTAGGAGACGGGGCCTCGAGGGGTTAGGTGGATTGGGGTTGGGACGGTGGGTTTCGAAAGAGCGGGTTGATGGGGTAATTATTCGCGGATGGTTGGTGTTCCATCTATACCTGGGAAGCACCTGCAGTGCGTTAGAGCGAGAGCGAGAGGGATAGCGTCGAACGGTTACGGCTGTTTCTTCACGGGCGGCAATCTTGTGCTATGGTATGTACATGTACATACAACCGGGCTAGAGGGCGGTGTTAGCGTTCTTGCATAGAAACTACTCAAGTCAAGCTGGCGTTGGTCTGTTGTGTGGATGTTGTGGCGTCGTCAGGAGTGTGGTGGAAACAATCGTACAGGGTCCGGGTAGCTGTGTGTTTTCAGCAGAATTTGGATTTCAAGGTTGTTTATACCTCAAAGCTGGATGAGCATAGGCAAGATCTTGCCGAGTCTGTTAAGCTCAAATCGTCGGGGTATTTGCGTCCGGGTTGGGGACCTGGGCCTAAACATCGTACGATGTTGACATCAGCCCCGGGTAGGGATTCGCGATCGCTACTCCGATTCCGGACGGTTGGTCCTCCTTCACTTCTGAAAGACACGGATGTATTTCTATCATGGAAGCTCCTGTTCGCAAGTCCGAACCGGGTTCAATAACCCAATGTCAAATTTCGGCTTCCTTCTGATTCTTTTATCTCCCTCGAGTCGTTACAGTGATGCCTCTCGTCCAATCTCTCCGACTCGGCTACCCTGCTGTCACCGGGTCCGCGAGTTTGAAGGGACGGAGGAAACAGCGGCCGAGGTGGTCAGGAGTGACAGAATCACCACATGAGCCAGCTCTTGGAACCCTTACCAACTGCATCAGTTATCACGGGATGCCTCTCCCTTCCACCATCCTCCCCGCGCCGCGTTAAGCCCTAAAAGATCTCGCGCATGCCGCAGCCTTCGTTCCAGCCGCATTCCCTACCGCAGCCATCTGGACAGGGACCACACCACCAAACGGCCCTGCCTTGTTCGAATTCGCAATCTTCACCAGACATACCCTGGTCATGCTCGCCACGGTCCCACTGCACGTCGTGCCCGCGGGCACAGAGAACTTGAAGTTGAAGCTCTGGTTGACGTTGGCTGCCCTCTTCATAATTCTGCCAAAACCCGCAGACTCCAGCCCGCGCTGGCATAGGGATCTCCTCTGCTGTTGTTTCTTGGGCGCGGCGATGTTGCCGTTCCTGCCCGGGATCTGCTCGAGCACAGTGAGCGGGATGCCGGTGGAGAACTTCCCCGTGGCGGTTGGGTCGAGAACGGCTTGGATTGGGCCGGCGCCGTCTGTGGTCACGATGTGGAAGGTGCCTGAGATATTGCCGCCTGCAGTGATCTGAGGGAGCGTGGTCCCAGACAGGCTCATGGCTTCTACCACCATGGAGATGCTGTTCTTGCCGGATCCGGTAGTCTTGCCCAGCCCATCGGAGAGGATGTTGGTTCTGCTGAAGACAGTGGTGTCTACTTCGGTCTGTGGTCTGATGAGTTGGGGTTCAAGGGGGTCCCAGTGCAGAGTTGCGGACTGACCTTCGAGTTTGGACCAGTTCCAGGGACGACCCCTCCCTTGATTGCCAGGGCGGTGCCGTTGCCGCCGGCGTCACCTGTCACGACCGTGACCTTGCCATGGGCCAGTACGGAAGGCGTGAGGGCCAGGCTGAGGAGGAAAGGGTCTGACAGCATGCTGACGGCTGGCTAGAGAATCTCGGTAGTAGAAAGGGTATATACAATGAAAGGAGACGGCTCAGCCTCGACTAGAAGTGAATGAGAGGATTTGGAGGGATGCATCAACTGCTCCTTGGGCAAAGGAAACACGGAGGAAGGAGAAATGAGGCCGGTGGTGATGAAAAACACGAAACTCGGGGCGGAAGCTGAGCTCTTGATATACCCGCCCAGCAGGCAGTAGCCGTGACATTCGCGCCTCGCGTCAACGACGGTGTCCCGGCGTCGTTCGTCTTTCATGACTCCCGGCGGTATCCTCTTGCCCAGGCGGAGTTCGTCCCATACAGACCCTCGCGTCTCCCCGTAAGACTTGAGACAGGCGGATAGACATGATATGGCCCTGAAACAGACTGTCCAATTACGACACCTAGATGCTGCGGGTTATTGCATGGTGTCAGGCAAGACGACGGCAATTCAGGTCCAACCACACTGTCTTCAGAAAGTCAACATGTGGGAGATGAAACAAATCAGAGAAGAACCAGATAGCTCTAATGAACTATTGTGCCGGTTCTAAGGCTCAGAAAGAGGTCTCAAGCTATAGAGCGCCGCCCCATTCGGTGGCCTGTTGCCCCTGGCAGACAACTTGCGTCCGGTTGAAGGCTACGGCCAAGGGGAAGAGGTGGGTATACTTGGATACATGGCGCTTTAGAAGCTTAGGACATAGATAGGGCAGAGCGCCGCCGGCTGCCTAAAAGAACAACAACTAACCTCATGGATCGAGGACTCGGAAGGTAGCGAAGGGGAATAACGGCCTCATGGTGCGGTAGATGGTATCCAGCACAGTGCTCCAGGGTTGCTGGGTTCGATAGGAAGGAAAGCGGCAGAATACAACTGACGTGCGAAACAAGGCGTAAAGAAGAGCTTATTGGTTGCCAAATGCTGAAGCTGAAGCAGTCTGGGCTTTGGTGTGTTGTCACTTAGATGAATTTTCGAGTTCGCGAAAAAAACGAATGTAAGGCAGCCACGCGCGTGCTTAAGTTTCAAGGTAGAGGCCGTTCATGGCTATCCTATGCCCGAGAGGAAAACAAAAGTCCATGCTGGCAGCACCACCTCAAACAAACGGAACCAACGGCTTATTTATGCTCGCTAATCGAACTTCATTGAGTCGAGATAGCATGTTCGTCAAACGTTGGTTGCCGGTTGGGGTTGAGTGCACTCTCGAAAGCAGGACCTTACTTATGGAGGTAAAACCTCGGGCAGCATGATGCGGAGAAGACTGGCTGGAGGTATGAAGAGAGACCGCGGTGATTTGCAGCGGCCATGGCGCAGGTCAGGGACCAAGGACGATCCAGATCATGATCAGGAACCGAGATGGGCAAGGTGCGAGATGGGAGCTGGAGGTTGTTTGAAGGCTCCACAGCGGCTTCAGAAAAGCGGCCTTGGCATCCCCACTACCCCTCCATGCCCCACTCACCAAGCTGCAGCTCACCACACCAAGCTTCCCATTCGCGACCTTCAATTCCGGACCTCAGCCTTACAATAACCTCAAGTTTACATTCCGCAGAGGACGATTTCGTCTTTCCTGGCCCATTTAAGCTTTGAACTACTGTAATTCTTACAATCACGTTGTACTCTGTCACCCCCTTCGTCCACGGCACGGTCTTCCTGCCCGGACTCGCAATGTCGTCGCCAAAGGTTGCGGAAGCTCTGGGCCGAGCGCAGAACCTTGAAGCTGCCCCGCAGATCACAGAATACCAGAGCATTATCACAAATATCAAGTCTCTCTCCGACCCGACCCACTTCACAGCCGATCTAATCGCCATCGTGGATGCCATATTCGCGGACAATCTTGGACTCATCAACACGCGCACACTGCTCGGCGACCTGATCAGTACCCTCCGCAGTCTAGAGGACCACGGTGTGTGGATTGAAGTCGGCCAACATGTCGTACGCGCCATTCCCTCTAGTCCAAATTCCTCCTCTCTCGTCGAGCAAGCAGCCGCCCTGCGGGAGATGGTGGCCGCCGCGCACGAAGCGAACGAGGACTTCCTCTCTGCCGCCAAGGTGCTCGCCGAGATTCCGCTCGACAGCTCGCAGCGGCGCGTGCCCGACGCCGAGAAGGCCGCCATGTGGATCCGCATCGTGCGCAACTACCTCGAGGTCGACGACAGCACGACCGCCGAGACGTACCTCAACAAGCTCAAGAACGTGATGCACACGGTCGACGACCCGGAGCTGAACCTGCACTTCCGGCTCAGCGCGGCCCGCATCCAGGACTCGAACCGGCAGTTCCTGCAGGCGGCCAAGAGCTACCACGACATCAGCTTCTCGCCCGCCATCGCAGAGGAGGAGCGGCTACACACCCTGGGCATGGCCATCAAGTGCGCCATCCTGGCGCCCGCGGGCCCGCTGCGGAGCCGGGCGCTCGGCCAGCTTTACAAGGACGAGCGGTCTGCCGGACTAGAGGAGTACGGCATCCTTGAGAAGATGTTCTTCGACCGGTTGCTGAGCGCGGCCGAGGTGGACAAGTTCGCGCAGGGGCTTGCGCCGCACCAGCTTGCCAAGACGTCGGACGGTTCGACGGTGCTAGCGAAGGCGGTTGTGGAGCACAATCTGCTGAGTGCGAGCAGGCTGTACAGCAATATCGGGTTCGACGATCTGGGGTTGCTGCTGGGGCTGGACGGGGGCAAGGCGGAGGACACCACAGCAAGGATGATTGAGCAAGGGCGATTGGCGGGTTCGATCGACCAGATTGACAGGATTATCTGGTTTGAAGGGCGGGAGGCCTCCGGGGAGAAGGGCGGCGGCCGGGCCGAGGTCCCAGTGGGCAAGGAGATGCGGCGGTGGGATAGCAATGTGCAGGCATTGGCCGAGGACGTCGAGCGACTGACTGACGCGTTACAAGCGGAGTTCCCGGACTTCGTGGCTGCGCAGATTGCGGTATGAGGGACAGAGTGTTACCTGGCGGCTGGGTATTGTACAGTCTATCTGTGATTGAGTCACATCCAAGGACTGCCAAACAGAGTGCAGGGCCCAACCAAGACAAGAGACATTAGCTGGATAATCACGACTAACGAGGAATCAAAAATAAGAGTTCCAAAAAGCATCCCTCCGATGCCTTTCCCAATCCAGATCTCCATGTGCGCCCCAAACACCGGTCCAACCGTATATCCCATCCATGCATCTCAACTGTCACTCCTCGTACGCCGTACTCTAATCGAGATCTGTACGCCGGACTACAACGTAGCCTTGATTGATAGCCGATGGGTCACCGGCCTCCTCCTCAAACTTCTCGTCGTCATCCTTGAACATGCGTCGCCGCCGTTTCGGAGGACGCGGGTCGGCCGCCGCCCGTTCTGCCGCCAAGATGCTGACGAGCTCAGTGCCGACTTTATTGCCAATCAGGTCGTACCCATCCGGCGTGAAATGGAGGTGATCGTCCCAATACCTCTCCCGATCTTTCTCCGACATGCCCCAATATGGGACTGCTTTGTGGAGGTCGAAGACGTGGCTGTGGTGTGTGTAATTGGCTGGTTAGCAGATCAGGGTAGCTAGGGTATACAGTTGTACTCACAATCCCTCCCGCTTGTATCCCTTTATGAGGTCATTGAGCGCGTTCCGCTTCGCGTCTATCCGCTCTTTGATCTTGCCCTCTAACCCAGCCTCGGGGACCGTGAGTGCGAGCACCTTGCACTTGTGAGAGAGAGGGACCTCCCAGACTGCTTTGAGTGCCTCGAAGATCTCCAGAGGCGGAACGCCCATGCCAAGGTCACTGTTCCATTGTTAGAGTGGTGCTACGTGACCGGAGGTCAGACCGGGAGACCTACTTTGTCCCTCCCAGCACGATGGCCCAGTCGTACCGTTTCCCGTTGTCTTCCTCATCCTTCTTCTTGCTCTTCTTCGGGGCGGCAACTAGTAGCACCAGGAAAAGTTAAGCGATCGATGTGCTTCCATAACAGGCCCGAACCGAGTCCGAAGGGGTTATTCTGAATGAAACATGAAGGAGTCGTCACACACATTGTGCATTCATCCTCGACTGAAACCCAAACTTCACCGTCGCCCCAGCCACACCATCCTCGACCGTCTCGATTTTGAGGTCGGGAAACGCCATCTTCAGCATTTCCTTCAGCGTCTCGTTGTATGGGTGATGGATCGCTCCATAGCAGGCATAGCCGGCGGTGAGTGAATCGCCAAAGCACAGGATCCGCAGCTTCGAACGAGCTGCCATCTTGGCAAGCAGTGCACCCATCCACTGGGGCGGACGATGTGAGGAACGGCGTGTTTCTATGGAGAGGTTGCCGTCTTGTGCGCCGATAATCCCAAAATCAGTGGAAGACGAAGAGTGGAGAGCGAGAACGCGGCACGATTTGAAATGTGTAAGGCATTGATATGAGAGCTGATGCAGGTCAGGGGAAGCTGTCACTTTGAAGCTCACGGGGCTAAAGCAGCTGAGCCTGTTAGATGGCGGGGGTGGAGCGGCAGCCTGGTGGTTCCCGGCTCGCCTGGCACCCGCCTGTCTCCAGGGTCGTAGGGGTCCATTTGGTCCGTGCAGAACATGGGGAACATTCTACTGTGTACGTAGGGCTGCTACGTACTTAATAAGCGTTCGCTCATTTCAGGGTGCTTTGTTGCTCGGTCGATATTCAGCTGCTGCGGAAGTCAGAGGTCGATGAGGACTGTATCCAATGCCATCTGCTTGCTATTGGTGAAGTTTTTCCAGTACGGTAGGTAGCATCACACGCACATAACCACCTATAATGCCCAGCTCTCTGTGTATCTAAGGTATAGCAATTCTGTATATCACTGAGACAGATTTGTTGATGTGGGAACTTCCTTGTTGGGCCAATGTCTA
This sequence comes from Achaetomium macrosporum, assembly GCA_033296875.1. Taxonomy (NCBI): domain Eukaryota; kingdom Fungi; phylum Ascomycota; class Sordariomycetes; order Sordariales; family Chaetomiaceae; genus Achaetomium; species Achaetomium macrosporum. Next base: position 27,209 of record MU860042.1, on the reverse strand, counting down.
GTATCCCGATATGTTTTCCGAAACCAAGACCTGCTAAGGTCTCGTGCCCAAAGTCTCGGATCAGGTCCGGCGAACTGCCGCTGCCCGGAGGCCGAATTTCCCTCCAATCCCCCCAGGGGGAACTCTGTCAGATCTCCACTGCGCTCCCCCTGCAGCCGACGGGTTCCCCTCCTCCACACGTTGACACTGAAAGGGATCCAATCAGCAGGCATCCAATTGACACCTGTTCCGACTCCGCAGCACGTCCGGCCCAGAGTTTAAAATGGCGCCAGCATCCAACACGCTGGCGTCTCGGGTTGAGCTGTGCTCTTGCGTGTTCGGCTAGAGTTTTGGGTGTGTACGCTGCAGGATGGCTAAGGTCTTCAGCGCAGAGGAAGGTTCGTTCCGCCTCTAATTGCTGTGTGCCGACACCGGATGTGACACCCGTTGCTGACACCGCTTCTACTCACCTAGTTGCAAAACATACTTCCGCAGACAGCTGCTGGGTAGTGCTCCACGGCAATGTCTACGACGTGACCGAGTTCCTCCCCGAGCACCCCGGCGGATCCAAGATCATCCTGCAGCTGGCCGGACGGGATGCCACCGCCGAGTACGACCCGATCCACCCGCCGGGCACGCTCGAGGAGAATCTCAAACCGGAGGCGAAGCTGGGAGTGGTGGATCCTGAGAGTCTGAAGAAGCTCCAACGGCAAGCCGCCCAGGGCAAGGACGCAGAGGAGCAAAAAGCCCCGCCTCCTCCCCTGCACACCCTCCTCAACCTCGACGAGATCGAAGCAGCCGCCAAGACGCAAATCTCCAAGAAGTGCTGGGCCTACTACTTCTCCGCCGCCGACGACCTGCACAGCAAGTACCTCAACAACACCGCCTACCGCAACATCCTCCTCCGCCCGCGCGTCTTCGTCGACGTGACGCGCGCCTCCACCGCCACCACCCTCCTCGGCCACAAGGTCGCCACGCCGCTCTACGTCTCCCCCGCCGCCATGGCGCGCCTCGCCCACCCGGACGGCGAGGCCGGCATCGCGCGGGGGATCTCGCGCTTCGGCGCCATGCAGATCGTGTCGCACAACGCGTCCATGACGCCCGAGCAGATCGTGGCCGACGCCGCGCCGGACCAGGTCTTTGGCTGGCAGCTGTACGTGCAGACCAGCCGGGCCAAGAGCGAGGCGATGCTGGCGCGGATAGGCAAGCTGCGGGACCGCTACAAGTTTGTCGTGCTGACGCTGGACGCGCCCGTGCCGAGCAAGCGCGAGCACGACGAGAAGGCCGGGATCGAGACGCAGCTGCTGGTGGAGTCGAGCAAGAGCGAGGAAGAGAAGGCGAAGAAGGGCGGGCGGCCGGATTCGAGCTCCGGGGTCGGGCAGCAGCTGTTCTGGGGCACGGCGGCGGATCTGACCTGGGATACGACCCTCCCCTGGCTGGCCAAGCACACGGATCTGCCGATCGTCCTGAAGGGGATCCAGACGCACGAGGATGCCTACCTGGCGGCGCAGTACGCGCGCAAGAACCCGGGCTCGATCAAGGCCGTGATCCTGTCTAACCATGGCGGGCGGTCGTTGGATACCGCGCCGCCAGCGGTGCACACGCTGCTGGAAATCAGGAAGTACTGCCCGGAGGTCTTCGACATCATCGAAGTGTGGGTGGACGGGGGGATCAGGCGCGGAACGGACATCGTCAAAGCACTGTGCCTGGGCGCAAAGGCGGTTGGTGTCGGGCGAGCAGCGCTCTGGGGGTTGGGTGCTGGTGGCTGGAAGGGGGTCGAGAGGACGTTTGAGAGTGAGTGTTCCCTTCTAGTGGTTGATATCCCACAGGGTTGCTGACCATGTCTCGTGTGCAGTCCTGCAAGGTGAGATTGAGACATGTATGAAGATGATGGGCGTAACAGACATCTCGGAATTGGGCCCACGCTTTGTGAGTATCCATCCATCCGGCTCATGTACTTGCCGTGCACGCCTAACACCGCCGACCACAGATCAACACCCGCGTCGTGGAGCGGGATATTTTCGATGGCGGTGCTGGGCTGGACAAGTCGGGCCTGTGGACGTCATCCCGTGCCAAGCTCTGAATCCATCGGACTGTGCACGCCGAAGTATGCTGGCTTGGACGACCCCTTTCTGGAATTCCACGGATCTTGTCCCAGCCGAGGGGTGGAGTTTTCCGCCATGTGAAATGGCGTGGGCTTGTGATGTGCATTAGCCATCCCGAGGTTTCGGAACCCCTTTCGGTAGTGTAGCGTCTGAGTTCGCGGCGCATTTGAAGCCGTTTCATGAATTGTGAACGGAGAATTTCGAGTATCTCTCCGTGCTTAATGTAGTGCATAGCTATTTCGCAATCACCATGCCTTAAGATACCTAGCGATGGGACGCCGTTACCCTGAGCAAGTCGAGACGGAGGTTGTACCATCTCCTTGATTCACAGCCGCCGAGTTGACCGTTCGTCGAGACAAAATCTTACAGCGTGCTGTCCGAGACGTACTCCCCAATTCACCCCAGACCAGTCTCATTCGCTGACGCGGTTCTGGCGCTTTCAGTCAAGTAACGGTGATATTGGGGTTGGTGGGTGGTAGAGTATGCATATACATGCATACGAACATACCCACGTTACGGGGACAACCAAGATGTATCACAAGGCTGCAGTCATTGACTGTTTGTGAGGATCCGTCTGTCAAGAGCATACGAACAGGAGTGAAGCTGCGGCTGGATACCGGTCAGAACCTAAAAGCTTGAGGTACCTGAGTAACGTTAAATAAGCGGATCTCAGATCGTTCCGGCATGACTCGAGATGACCCGGCCCCTGCGACTTCTTAATTGACGCCGGGATGCCAATAACTATGGGACAATCTATGCATACGGACGCTTCACCGGTGCAACCGTTGCAGCACCTGGATTCGTCGCGGAGATTTAGACCCTGAAACGGATGACAACTAGTGTGTATACTACACAGTACTATAGACATCTACCTGGGAGCAAATTCCGTATCGCAACGAGCTGAGGTTTTAGCCCTTTCAATATACGGACGGAGCTAGTAGAACTCGCTTCCTGGAAGTAACATCTGGCATTGGATCTTCGGCTCTTGATTGGCTTGTTGGTTTTGATTTGCAGACATTTGAATGCAGGCGGCTAGCCAGTCGGAGCGGCCGAGCGTTCACTCCGGCGTTGGGAGTCCTGAGGGAGTCTAATCACTCTTCATGGAACAAATATGTCCAATCTGCGGCTGATGGTCCATTGATGTCGGTCAACGCTGTGCTGATAACCTTTCTGAGCTACCGAAACCTGGTGTCTTTTTTTGCAGCAACGTTCTGTGCCGCGCCGTTACTTTCGCTTGAAAGGTTACCCCTTGCCGTACCCGCGGACCCTGGATGGCGGGGCACTGACAAGCTTCGAAACCCCCAGGTGTCGTTGGTTGTGTGGACCAAATTTCCGAGCGGCTCCAGTCCGACCTCAACCACACGGTCCGCACCGAATCAGGCCATGCTGTGAGGCTCGTTGTTAAGCCTTGCGTGGGTACGAAGTGGTTTTTTTGTGGATGGCACCAGCGGGCAATACGTAAATGGTGGACCATTTCCGCCATTGCTACCAGGCAATCCGATATTCGACTAGCTACCCTGCGTCCTGCACCGTTCCAGATTGATGCAGATGCAGTTCAAGTTGGCCTTCGTATTGTGGACCCCTTTTAACTTACACGGAATGCGCTCTTGGCCTGCAACCCGTACATACAGTAACTGAGAGCTCCAATCGTTGCTATTCTCTGACGCTTGGCTTCCTTGTTGTCTGGGAAATGGACTGTCAAGGAATTCCTTGCGAAGCCAAAATTTTCATGTGCTTCATCTCGACCGTCAGAGATGCCGAGGAGCTTGCTTTAGCCGGACAGGGGTCGACTTCCACCCCTTGTCCGATTGCCCGGATAGAGCGGGGCAGGATACCAAATGATCTCTTGGCATCGTCCCCTTCAGGCAGTCAGACCCGGCGACAACCGTTTGGCCTTTCGGACGACGTCTCACAGCAACGTTCAGAGCATTCTGGAACTGAGAAACGTTGCGACAGAATCCGAAGAGTTGCTCCTCAGGAACGTGACAGTGAGACAGCAGCGCCCTCAGTATTAGTTGGCCAGGTTGCGCAGAGATGCGACTGCGGTCACGACTTGCGAATCGGGCCCGACACAGTGCACACGTGCGCACCAACAAAGACCATTCAAAACCGGTTTGGCGGTCTTCGATTCGAGATCCTATTCCTCGGAACGCGAGGATTGGAAAGCTATTCTACATCCGGCGAGGAAGCCATGGTCAGCAGAGACATCCCCACACTTTCCAGCTCCCAAGACGATCAAAGGCGAAGATCACCTCGGTCCATGGGAAGCGTGAAGCTTGTCCTCCGCATTCCCCGCATTCTTCCCCGTGAAGCCAAGATTGGGCGGCATCGAGATGCCAAGCGGTCGACGAACCACTTGGTTTTTCAAGATCTGAACTCCCCATACTGTGTGGCTGCGAAGTCAAGGCTAAGGGGCTCGAAGGCGAGACATAATACGGAGCCAGCAGCGTGCTTCATCTTCCGGTGAGGGTAGGATGGGACAGGTGAGCTAAGTTGAGTTGCCCTTGTAAAGTCAAATCAAAGGTTAGATCTCTTGACCTAAGGGTTAGGGATAACAGTTCGGGGCTGCCTCACTTTGTGGAGGGGCAATGGTTCGGCCGACCTGCTCAAAAGGGCTAGCGGAGCCCCGCGAGAGGGCCGAATGAGCCTTGCCAATCCGCTGCGGTTAGAAATCCCCTTTCGACGGGATGGACGGGTGGCAACAAGGTTGCCCTTCTTTCTTGCCTTCACGCGGAATTGGCGATCCCCATGTCTGCCATGGCTTCCAATCGGCCGCATGTTCGTGAGTGCGGACCGCAAGCAGCCCTACCCCGGCCAGGTTGGCCCAATTGACCCTGTTCCCCCTTCCCAACCGCAGATGTCGACGTTCCCATCTTTCAAATAGAAGTGGGCGGCCTGGTCCCTTTTTTTACACCCATGCTCTCCTTCTCTCCCCTGCCGATTTCTTTCCTCGCCTTGCGACTGCCGTAATAAGCCGCCGAATCGACACTGGATTTGTCGAGACACTCGTTCAAGTGAGAAGAGAAGCGGTAGTCCAAGCCAGAAACTTTCATCGAGACGCCCCCATCATGAGTGATGTCGATAAGTCCGCCGTCACGCAGACGGAGAATGTCTCGGACAAGCCCAGGAGGCGCGGCTGCCTCGGCCATTGCGCCAGGTTCTGGTGGGCGTATTTGATCGTTCTTGTTATCATCGTCGTCATCGTCGTGCCCGTGGTGTAAGTGATATCTCTTGCTTGGCTGTCGCGTGCCACAGTCGTGCATGCATGTATATAGCAGGTGCTGACCCCAGCTCCAGTCTCTTGGTCGGCGTTCCCAAGATCGCTCAACAGAAGCTCGATGACGCCCAACTGGAGCTCGATGGAATTACCGTCAGCAACACGCAGACCCAGAACATGACCATGGCCATCAACAGCACCATCAGGTCCGACGGCTCCGTCCACGCTACCATCGATGCCTTCCAGGGCGTCATGTATCTGGAGGACAAGCAACCTAACACCCCCTTCGCCAAGATCGATTTCCCCCAGACCAACAGCGATGCGTTCCAGACTGTAAACGTCAGCCAATTTCTCCCGATCGATGACGTCCAGGCCTTGACCGTCTTCAACACTTGGCTGCTCGCCAATGAGTCCCTCCGCGTGACCGTTCTCGGCGACACCCACGTCCGTGTCAGGGGCATCTCCCGGGACTATCCCGTTACCTTCAAGAAGACCGTCAGCATGCCCGGTATGCAGCGCGCCGATGAAGCCCCCCCTCGCGGTTGGATTGGTAGACTGACCTGACATCAGGCCTCAACGCGTTTACCGGGACCGTGGTCAACCAGACGTCTATCTCACTCGAGCTGGATGTGAATGGCAACAACTTCAACGCCACTGCCTACATCCCCAACCGCTCTCTTTTCGACTTCGAGCTTGTAAGTCAACTTGACCAGAAAGCAAGGGAAGATGTTTGGCAGTGTCTCTGACCGTTTTCAGGGCAACGTCACCTTCCGCAACTATCTATTTGGCAAAGAAATCGGCACCGTGTACATCGACAACCTTAGGGTCAGGCCCGGGATGAATGTCTACCACATGCGCGCGACTATTGAGCAAGGGCCCGTGGTCGACGCCCTCGGCCGTCCGGAGTACTGCCAAGGTCCCAATAAGGGCATCCTTCCGTTCGAGATCAGCGGCAAGTCGGTTGTTAACCACGGCCAGCCGCTGTCCTACTTCGCGGATGCCCTGGCTGCTGTGAACCAGAGCATCCCCATCAACATTGGTGCCGGCATCAAGAACTCGCTTGGCATCGACGTCCCTTGCAGCAATAACACCGGAAGCCACAGTTAAATGCGCATGGGCAATTATTTCTTGTGTCGATTGTTTTGTCCTTTTTACTCCTTTTATTATATTTCGCCGGGCTTTATGTGCGGGGTCGGGAGATACCATTCTAACATGATGACAATGGGAGATACCATGAGCTGCGATCTATTTGTATGGAGCCGTTGACGGGAGTCAAACGCGGACTTGCGGAGGAAAGCGCTGACTGCCAAGAGCGGGCACTCGGGCATGGGAGTTTAAAGTACCTTATGCAAGAGCGGGCGGCGGCAGCGCTTCCGTCAGCAGCCAAGCAGGCAGTGTAATGCCGGGTAATGAAGAGCAGATGTTAGTCTGTGCGCAACTCCGCGAGGTCGGCTTGAGGAGTCTGAAGCTCCAAGCCAGCAAGCTCTCGACATCGAGGCGCAGCAACCTGACACGGGAATGCCTTCCCATGGAGAACTAGCAAACCAAGAATCCCTCCTGTGGAGTTTGAGATCCTACCATAGGGTTCGGCGCCCATGGAGCGCAATGTGCAGGTCACTACTTCAAGCTTCTCGGACCGGCTGGGTATCACAATATGTATTCCAGTCTACCATGTTGCTTGGATCCTTACAACATGGCACGGCACCCACCTCTCTGCCTCACCATGCAAACATCATCCCGTCACGTATCAAACCTCCCCTTCCTTTTCCCGCCTGCCACACCAGGCGTCTCGGGCCTACTCCTAGCCGCCGACCCAGCCCCTCCCGCACCACCCCCTCCTGCTACACCCCCCGCAGATACAAACTCAACCGGCTCTCCCTTCCCTCTCTCCCTCTCCCTCGCCCCTCGCTCCTGCGCCTTCCTAAGCGGCCCCTTGTACGCCCACGCAGGAAAACCCATCGGATCCCACACCTCGGCACTCAGCACCGTGGCATATTGCTCTAACCCCCGTTTCCTCCTTCCCCCCGTTACATCACCAGCTCCCTCAGCACCACCATCTCCATCACCATCAGCTTCTTCAAACTCGGTCCCGACCCCAACAAATCCCAATAGCTTATCCATCAACGCCGGGTTCCTCATCCCCAACGACGCAGCAAGCCTCTCGTTGAAATGCACCCCCTTGGTGCGCTTCAGCCGCAGGAAGGTGTCGAACTTGGCAGTGAGGGCCTCCAACCCTGGCGGCGGCGTGCCGGGCGGTGAGGGGGGGATGTCCATGTTGGGGACGGACGGGAGGGTGAGGTCGCGCAGGAGGGTGCGGGTTGCTGTGTAAGGGGATCGTGGCGGTTCTAATGCGGAGGAGGAAGGGTTGTTCAGGGATTGGGTGATGGCGGGGTCCTCTGAGAGGAAGGAGAGGTCGACTTCGGCTTCTTGTTCTTCTGCTCGTGCCTCTATGGGGAGGGAGGGTCGGTGAGATACCGGTGGCCGGGGGGGACCCAGGGCTGGACCCTGGATGGGGCCTAGTTCTGGGACTGTTGAAGATGGCGGTTGAGTTAGCCCTGTGGATGCGGGTTTTGGCGGATGTTCTGCTGCGGAGGGAGAGGTGATGAGTGCTGGTTTTATGACACGAGTTAGTAACTGTGGCTTGGCTTGGCAGCTTTGCGAAGATTTACCGTGTGAATTCTGAACTTCTGATTCAGAAGGCTGGTTTGTTGTTTTGATGACCTGCAACATGACATCTTAGCATGTATTCTCCAATGAGTGATGAAAACGTTTCACGAACTTCACTTGTCTGAGTCGTTGGAGCTGGTGCCTGGACCACCTCATCCTCGTCGCTGCTGTCGTACTGCACTAGACCCATAGTTCGTTGCCTTCTCAAAATACTTGCGAAATTGCGGTTTTAATCGCCTCAGAGATCCGACCACATTCGTGGAGAGTTGTTTGTTGATCAAGAAGGGTATCACGTGCATTTGTTGATGGACTGCGAGGCTGCGGCTGTCGGAACAAAGGCTCCCACTAGGCGCACACGCGTGTGCGCTTACATAAGTAAAATTACTTACGTAAGTCCCTTAGAAATGCATCTAACGCAGCGCTGCCCCGCAATACGAGAAACACAACCAAAACTACCACCAAAACTATCACGAAAGCAACACCAATTTAATCAATTTTTACGATATCTGAATAGCGTTGCGGGCACGCTTTAGAGGTCCTTCTATGGCCAATGCCACCACACGCTGTACACTGACTTGGGCGCTTAGCCCGCGTTGCCTCGACGACCTCGAATTCACTGAGCTCACGCTTCGTACTTGATGCTGGGAGACTGCTCTTCGTTGCTCTTGGCTCTATACGGCGGGGCTCTAGGAGGTGAAGTGGAGCCCCGTCACGTATTAAGCGCCAGTGCGAGTGAAAGTCCTCAAGAAAAAGAGGGCGGTGTTTCAAAGTCCAGCCTTCGCTAGACTCCTTGGCGAGGACCGAAAAGGGGCAATTCGTCATACGAGTAGTCGTTTTTCTCTGGCGGTCTCGCTCTGGCGACGAAGGTGGTCGGCGACTTCGATCACATGCGAAGAAGACCCTCGAAAAGCCATTGGCATCGCGTATTGACCTTTGTGTCGTAAAAGCGTAGCCTCGAGGCTTTGCGTACGCGTTGATTGACTGGTACAAAGCTTCGCGGGTCTCGAAAAAGCCCTCGGGAGGGAGGCAGTCGTCTGGGAAGGTTGCCATTCTAGTGCTTTTGGTGTTGACTTTGGTGTTGATTTTGGTGTTTACTTTGGTGTTTACTTTGGCGCGGGGCAGCGCTGCGTTAGATGCATTTCTAAGGGACTTACGTAAGTAATTTTACTTATGTAAGCGCACACGCGTGTGCGCCTAGTGGGAGCCCGGAACAAAGTGCATATTACGTAATCCCTCAGGCAGGAGCAGGTGGCAAGGTGGGTCTTGGCATGCCAGCCAGGCTGCCCTGCATCGTGAAGGCAGCACTTGGACGCGAAGCTCCATTGAGCTCCAGCCGCAATCCAACTGCAAGCTTCCCTCCCGCCTTAACGGCCAACAACCATTATCTAGCGACCTCTCGGCGACGAATTCTGCATCACTCTCGTGGAACCGACGGAGATAAGAAACGTCGCATCGGGTTTGGAATTACTCGTTAGCTCTTCGATTTGAGCACCCCGCGCACCATCATGGACCATCGCCCGCAAGCTTGGGGCCGTGTACGTCAAACCATCCCTCCCAATGATCTGTAAGCCCATCAGCAATTCTAACCCTGCACAGCCGAGAGACGACGTCTACGGCGCCTACGATGCCTCCTACCTCCGGAGCACTGGTCCGAAGACGGCCACACAAGCGCCCGTCGTAACCGGCACCTCAGTCATCGCCATCAAGTTCAAAGACGGCGTCGTCATGGCCGCCGACAACCTGGGTTCGTCACTACTCACGCACCAACATCCAACTTCTGTAAATCCTAACCGATTACCCCCTGCATGCGAACAGCCTCCTACGGTTCCCTAGCACGCTTCACCGACGTCAAGCGCCTGCGGCCCTTCCTCGGGACCTCAGTCGTCGGGTTCGGCGGCGACGTCTCCGACATGCAGTTCCTCGACCGGCACCTGAACGAGCTGGCCATCGACGAGGCCTACGAGCACGAGACGACCGCCAGCGTGTCCGGCCCGGCGCCGCCCGGCCAGCTCAACGCCGCCAACCTGCACAAATACCTGTCCAAGCTGATGTACCGGCGGCGCAGCGACTTCGATCCCTTGTGGAACCAGATCCTGGTGGCCGGATTCGACTCCGACAAGAAGCCGTTCCTCGCGTCGGTCGATCTGCGCGGCACGGCCTTCACGTCCCCCTCGCTGGCGACCGGGTTCGGCGCGATGCTGGCGCAGCCCATCATGCGGCGATACGCGGCCACCGAGGAGGACGCGGCGCGGCTGAGCCGGGAAGAGGCGGTCAAGGTCGTCAAGGAGTGCATGAAGGTGCTATTCTACCGAGACGCGCGCTCGCTGGATCGGTATAGCATTGCGGTGGTGACTAAAGACGGCGTGGAGCTGAACGAGGACGAGCAGCTGGAGAGCCAGAGCTGGGCTTTTGCCGAGCGGATCCGCGGGTATGGCACACAAACTGTGTAGAAGGGGATTAAGGTAGATGGATAGGATGCTAGGCCGCGGGAGGTGGGCGTTCTGCTCAGAATATTCTGAATCTAGACTTTTGCTCTGACTTCTGGGACGAGCCTGGGTTATTTCAGTCGTGGGGTTAGACGGTCACTGGGACCGAGGACTAAGCGATCGGCACTCTGTATGAGTAGACATCTTGATGAGCTGCATATGATTGTCCATGCAACAAGTATATTGCCTACGGTGGGTTGGTTTCCTGGCCATTAAGTTTCCTAACACTGGTCTTCATCACTGACCAACCCGACAACAAGACCTTGTCTTCCTGAACCCGATCCTCCGCGGCGCTATCGGCCCCTTGCCGAGGCCGGCGCTCCATTGCCCTCTCGCGTCAACTCCTAGCCAGCAGATGGATTGTAACATAGCCAATAACTCTTAGTACAAAAATAATGGCTGGGTTCACTGTCCAAGACAGGGGAGACTGCACGGTCCCCTGCATGCTCGGACAACCTTTCTCACTCCGGACAGACCGTCCCGGTCATCCGGTGCTTCACTCGACGGTCACCGACTTGGCAAGGTTGCGGGGGAAGTCGACGTTGAGGCCCTCCATAACAGCAAGCCAGTAGGCAATCAGCTGCAGAGGGATGACGTTCAGGATGCCCTGCAGGACGTCCACCGTCTTGGGGATCTCAATCTTCTCAGCCTGGCTGGCCTTGAACTCCTCATCACCCGGGTTGCAAATCACAATAGGCTTTCCACCACGGGCAATGACTGCGAATATTGCGTTAGTCGTCGATCAAGGGAGCAGGTACTAGCCGAGAGAACAAACCTTGTTGATAGGCGTTCAGACTCTTCTTGAAGAGGTTGTCACGGGTCAGGATCATGATGATGGGCAAGTTCTCGTCCACCAACGCGAGCACGCCGTGCTTGAGCTCACCGCTCATGACGGCCTCGCAGTGCAAGTAGCTGATTTCCTTGATCTTCAGGGCACCCTCCAGCGCTGTGCTGTACTGGCTGCCGCGGCCAAGGAGGAGCAGGCTCTTCTGGTTCTTGAACGTCTTCTCGCACAGCTGCTTGATCTTCTGATCTTGCTCCAGGACCGACTTAATCTGGTCGCTGATCTTGCTAAGACCTTCCATGATCTCCTCTCGCCGCTTCTGCTTGGACGCCCGGTCCTCGCTGAGCGACAGGGCGAACATGACCATGGCGATGAACTGCGAGGTGTAGGCCTTGGTAGACGCAACACCGATTTCGGGACCAGCATTGACGTGCACACCACAGTGCGTCAGCAGCGAGATGCTCGACCCGACCACATTCACTATACCAACGGTCAGGGCGCCCCGCTCCAGGCAGTACCTCAGGGCCATGAGCGAGTCCGCCGTCTCGCCGGACTGCGACACGAACACGCACGTGTCGTCCCTGAACACCGGGGCCTGACGATCCAGGAAGTCGGAGGCCAGCTCCACGGCGATGGGGATCTCAGTCAGCTCTTCGAAGACGCCGCGGACAGCCATGCAACTGTGGTACGAGGTACCGCAGGCGATGAAGATGATGCGGCGGCACCGGCGGATGGTGCTGATGTAGTTACGGAGACCACCCAGCGTCACCGTCTTGTTGGCAATGTCAAGACGGCCACGCATCGTGTTGATGACGGATTCGGGTTGCTCGAAGATTTCCTTCTGCATGAAGTGATCGAACTTGCCCTTCATGATTTCCTGCAGCTCGAGCTCGAGCGTCTGGATCGCCCGCACATTGCTGCTGCCGTCCGCCTTCTTCAGGCGGTGGATGTTGAGCGAACCCTCATGGATGTGGGCGATATCGTCGTCCTCGAGGTACATGACCTTCTTGGTGTGCTCCACGATGGCCGAGGGGTCCGACGACAGGAAGAACTCGGTGGGCATGGGCAGGCCATCATCCGTCATGAAAGCGCGCGACTGCGAACGGTGGAGGAGAGACTTGTCAGGAGCACCCAACAAGCCGTTGGGGGAGAGAAGGCCGCCAGAACCTGACGTCTTCTTCAGGGCCACGTTCTGCGACGCTGTCTCGGCGGGCAGCGGGCTGTTCTCGTCGGCATACTCGACATCGACGAAATCGACCTTCATGCGCTTTTGTGTCTTGACACCGATGACCAGCGGAGAGCCTTTGCGGGCAGCAATCACCTCGTGGGGGTAGTGCACGCTCTTGATCAGCAGGCCGTATGCGCCCTCAAGCTCGCTAATCACGGCCTTAGCCAGGTCGGTGAAGCCCACATTCGGGTGCTGGTCGTAGAGGTACTTGGCCAGCTTAGCAATGCACTCGGTATCGGTCTCGGTCTCGAACCTGAAGCCCTTGCTCTCGAGCAGGGTCTTCAGCTCCTTGTAGTTGGTAATAATGCCATTGTGGACGACGGTAAACTCCCAGCTGGGATCGGACCTGGGCAGAAGATGTGTTAGCGTCGTCACAAACAGGATTTCCCGCCATCAGACACGCTCAGCCATTTCCGACTTACCTGTGGGGATGGCAGTTCACGCGGGACGGGGGGCCGTGGGTAGCCCAGCGGGTGTGGGCAATGCCGCAGTGCGAATCGAAGACCTTGGTCAGGTCGAGCTTGGACTCATCGACGAGCGCCTTCAGCTTCGCGACCTTGCCAACCTCCTTGAAGGCAAACACCTCCTTCTTCTTGTCGCCATCGACAGCAAGACCGGCAGAGTCGTAGCCGCGGTACTCGAGACGGGAGAGACCTATTTTACCGGGACGGCGGACGTCAGCAGCGCGAGCATGCGAGGTGGGTTGGGCCAATATGCCGGTTTTTCACATATGAAACAGGGCGGGGCAGGAATTCGTTCTTGTAGCGCCAGGGGCTCCGCGTCCGGCTGCGGGTCTCGACATACCGTTGATGAGGGTGTCGATAATGAACTTCCGGTCCTTTTCCACCAGGTAGTTGATGTAACCGAAAATGCCACTACATGGTGATCCATCATGTCAGCAGACTGTTGTCTCTCGGGTCGCCCAACACCACGCTTGTTGCCCGGTCTCCAAAAGCAAGCAAACAGAGCGAAGGTGGGGTTGGCGGATTTCGGGAGGTCGTTCGTACCACATCTTGGAGAACCAAACAGCGAACGATGGGTAACGAAAGGCTTCGCAAATGCGGACGCGGGAGTCGGGGGGTATCACAGAGGCTGGTAGCAAGGCCCGAAGTGTCAGAGGGCGGACGAAAGTTGAGTATGGCAGAGGATGGGATGGATGGGCAGGAATGGGCTGCTGTGGTTGCTGGGCAGCTCGACTTTATGGCCGATTCTGGAGGGGGGTGGAATGCTGCAGCAGGGCGTGAGCTAGGTGGATCCTGTTAGCGGCCAGACAGACAAGGGTCAGGACCGACCAGGAACCATCCGCAAGTCGTCATTGCCTGTCCAGGGAAGGGTTTCCAGCAAAAGACGAACGGGATGAACCATACACAGTAGGTAGACTCAAAGGAAGCGATAGTGACGCCCCCTTGAACTCTGCCAGCAATGGTCCTTTGCTTGAAGTCGTGATCGGAGCACGCATACTTGAGCTTTGTATACAACTGCACGCCAATTTTTATCTTAGGTTCTTTAGGTGAGTCTTGGCTCTCCAACACAGCTAGGTAAGTCCTGACTGCTCACCGCAGGAGTGCAGCCCTCCCACCGCTCATCCATTCACCTCTCAACTAATTGTTTGTTTTTCTCTTCAAGTTGGGGCATCGGGTATATAAGACATAAAATGAAGTGGTTGTGGTTGTATGTCTCAGAGCTAGCCCGGCAGGCCTCATTCCATTGTATCGCTTTGGGCAACTCTTGAACATGTTGAGCCCCATCTTCAGAGTTGGATCTACGTGTACATGTACTCCAACCTTTGACAAGCCTTGTCCACTGGGCAGGATGTGCACGCATTGCACCGCTGGCAGCATGCAGCGTCTCTCCCCGACAACGAGATCTTGGATCCCCATTGGCGGCGTCTCGGCACTTCTTGCGGCTCTCCCCAGCAATAGGTGGCCGATCTGCATGTCTAGATTCTGGACGTTGATGGTTTGGCCCCCCATCGACTGTCGCGCATCTCAAAATGCAATGGCTTCACCGCCACCTACACCAGGTAGCCGTCTCTCACCACTGGTCATTGTTGATGAATTCAGAGGGGGTGCTCATCCATGGCCCAGCCATGCTCAGCAACCACCGCAGTGAAGAGCTTCCATTCACACCATGATACCTACCAGGTGTGTAAATCGAGGCACTATCGAAGTCTACAGTAGTGTACTGTCCTGTACAATCTTCTTCTCCGCCTTTCCGGTTCCGAGCTGCATCTTCCCGAATCTAAACGTTGCACCAAGGAAACATTCCCCTGTATCAACAAGATTTCCATATTGCGGCGTATCATCGCCTTAGCTTCACCCATCACAACGCGCTGCCGCTCGTGTCGTTACTGGGAACACCCGAGCACAACGACGCAATGCGACCCATTCAGCGGAGATCACAGCGAGCCGCGCCTGTGCGCCGGGACTCGCGCCTCGCCAGAACTCAGGGGACAATAAGTTGAAGCCCACTTTTTGAGGCTGTGAAGCACCTGAAGAAAGGGGTTGCTTTGCCTTGGCGTCTATTCTTAGAAATTCGCCCGCCGCCCCACGAGGCCAATGCCGAAATCAACGTTCAACACGAGGCTCTGGGGATTTGATAAAGCCAAGTTTGTCGCTGCCATGGGTCACCAACGCTCTGGCATCGCCATTCAATAGCTTCGCCAATAATTGATCATCATCACATCGTAACTTTGTCGCTTAAATCCAGTCAGCAACTGCGCCGAGCGGGACTTGATGCAGCTGCGTAAGATCCGAGCAGATGCCGATTTCATCATGCTCCAAGTGCGAGGTCTTCAGGATCAGCCGTGCAGATAAACCACACTAACAGCCCTATATAACCGTGCTTCCCGAGCTCGCACAGCCTCAGCATCGCGACATTGACCCGCAGCGCTGCAGTTGAGGATAAGGGAATTATTTCATGGAAGCAGAGAGGGATCCATGATAGGTCAGATTCCGAAAAGGATTCTATCACTTCCTCCTATCCAGGATTTCACATTTGAAGATCGCCGTGGCCGGGCACAAGCCACATCCAGATAGAACAATGCACGAGCGCCAGCCATCGACATCTATTCGCTCGACGGTCCATATCGCCAAATACTGTTACACAATTACAGTCATCCATGGCGTTGGCAGAGTATATCCATGATGGCGTTGGATCTACATGTGGCACCATGCATGCAGGTCCTCCATCCCTATGTTCACCACGGCGCCTTCACAGCTTCTGGTATTCGAGCTTGCCCTCCAGCTTCTTCGCCTCGACCAGCTTCCGCACTGCCTTGTTGAAGTCATCTTGGTTAATAGCGTCTCTGTCCGCCTTGATGGCAAACAAGCCCCTGAAGTTCGGAAGTTAGTAGACGACGAGGCATACAGTTTGATCCCTCTGCGGAGGTACTTACGCCTCTGTTACCACGTTCCGCAAGTCGGCGCCGTTCAGCCCATCGCTCATCTTCACCACGCTCTCGAAGTCGATCTCGCCCTCCTTGGCCACGCTGGCCGCATGAATCTTGAGAATCTCGAGCCGACCGACCTCGTTCGGCAGGGGTATCTCGATCTTGCGGTCTAGCCGGCCCGCACGGAGCAGCGCCGGATCCAGCGTGTCGGGCCGGTTGGTGGCCATGATGATCTTGGTCTTGCCGAGGTAGTCGAAGCCGTCGAGCTGGTTGAGCAGCTCCATGAGCGTGCGCTGGATCTCGCGGTCGGCGCTTGTCCCTTCGCTAAACCGCCGCCCGCCGATGGCGTCGATCTCGTCCATGAAGATGATGCACGGCTCGTGTTCCTTGGCGTAGCCGAACATTTCGCGGATCAGGCGGGCGGATTCGCCGATGTACTTGTCCACGATGGCTGAGGAGACGACTGGGAAAGGGAATCCCATGTTAGCGACCTGTAGTACTCGTGAAGGGGGACAGCGGGGCCACACACCCTTAAGGAAATTCGTCTCCAAGCTGCTAGCCACGGCCCGAGCAAGCAGCGTCTTGCCGGTGCCCGGCGGACCGTAGAGGAGCACGCCCTTGGGCGGCTT
This sequence comes from Achaetomium macrosporum, assembly GCA_033296875.1. Classification (NCBI taxonomy): domain Eukaryota; kingdom Fungi; phylum Ascomycota; class Sordariomycetes; order Sordariales; family Chaetomiaceae; genus Achaetomium; species Achaetomium macrosporum. Next base: position 10,723 of record MU860042.1, on the reverse strand, counting down.
GATGCCGACCCGCAAGAACAGCTCCGGGTTCTTGAGCGGCAGTTCAATCACCTCTCTGAGCTCGCGGATCTGGTCGTTGAGTCCGCCGATGCCGGCGAAGCTGACCTGGCCCGGGTCCTCGAGCGACATGTTGTAGACGAGCGGGTCGACCTCGCGCGGCAGCATGCGCATAATGGTGAGTGTGGTCATGTCGAGCGCCACGCGCGTCCCCTGCTTGAGCTTGGTCTTGTCCACCTTGGACCGGCAGCCCACGACGTACCGCGGCCCTGAGGAGGCCTTGACGATGACTGCAGCATTAAGACAGAATGTCAGCAGGCGCTCGGGCGACTTCAATGATCGTTGTGGAACAGGAGCAACGCACATCTCTCATCGTCCAACTGCTTCAGAACTTCGCCGATAATCTGACCGACGCTTTGTAACGCCTTGATATTCTCTTCTGTCTGGTCAAACTCCTTCTGCAACTCCTTGATTTCTAGCCGGAGGTTCTTCAGCTTCGTTTCCCATTCCCGCGACTCGATCAGCTTCTGCTTGAACGAGGCAAGGGCCTGCTCGCGCTCTGGATCTGATGACATGGTGGCAAACGATTGCGATATTATCGTCTATTTCGGGATGGACGCAGTCGAGATTCGTTTCATGCAATCATCCACCGAATGTGATCGGTCAGGCGTCGTCGGTGCTGTGTCGTATTAGATGGTAGTCGTCGCAGGGAAGTGTCGCCGTCCTTGGTTTGGGTTGCTGCTGGCGATGCAAGGCGATCGAGCTTACCCAAGCTTCTGTTGCCTTGCCAAAGTGGGTCCTGCCCTGCGCGCCGTTCGCTACAGAATTTATTGCCTGAAAAGTCCGGCCGCAGCATGCCCCAACTCAACTTAGGATTGGTGATGCACAAGATTTTTTAATGGACGGTGTCAATATTTATTTCATTGTATAAACCTTTTAAGCTTACCAGTAACGCTTGCATCCGGTGTTTTGTTGTTCCCGGAATGCGGATCAGCGAATATAGCAATTCAACACCAACGCCACGTCGCCAGTCTCGAGTCTGGTCCTTTCCCCTGTGCCACGGTCTGTGAATGCCGATTCCATGATTTGCTGCACTACTGTGTAATATCGACTTTACAGATCTGACCTTATCTCACAGTTCCCGCCTTTGGGATCAATCGCCTTGACGCGGAATCATTGACGTCCCATCTCTACGCTGTCTGTCGAATGAGATTTTTTGCGCTCGACTCCGTCTTTTCGAGCTGGTGAGTGGGAATGCCCACTACGCCGGCTTGTTGGACAAATGGGTTTTAGCGTGCTGTGCAAGTGGTGATAGTATTCCAGACACCAAATCGTTCGGAGCTACTTGGCGGCGTGATCAAGAGACACTGTTTGCGAACTCGGTAATTCAGCCGACTCCATGTCACAATCCCAAGTGCTATGGAATAGACATCCCACCAACCCTGGTTTGGGCCCGATAGATATGGTATAGATTCTGCTTGAAATGCCAGATACCAACAAACCTGGGCCAGATAACAGCATCAACTCTGACAGATCCTCGAAATGTGCAACTCAGCTACCTACATAAGAACGCGCGTGCAGGAGCTCTGCCGAAGCATGCAACGCCACAGTGCTTGACTCAAAAGGGAAAAAAGATGTACGAACACCGAAGCGCATGTCTCAGTCACAGAAGGCCTTTGGCGTATACTCCGAGGTCCCCAAGCAATGGGACAGATGTCTCGGTCATGAATGTACTGTACATAGCACCGACATCGTTAAAGCGACTTCTTCTACTATATACCGACTGCAGGCCGCTGGCGACATATGGTTTTTTCAAATGAGATATCTGGCGTGGGAAAGCTGACCTACCTAGTCTGGACACTACAGCAGCGGAGGGATTAGTAGCAGGTTTACATGACCAGAAGACTAGTGCGGATTCCAGGAGGATATATCAAGTGGTTATATAAGGTACAATCACAACCGTAAACCTATGCCGAGATGTAGATGTCCCTAGCCGTTGCTTCTCGCATTTGACCTGGAGAATCTATATAGTCAGGATTGTGCCGGGGGAACCATGTGCTTTGCGGTATTATGATGAAAAGCCGAGACCTTTCCATTGATCCATTCCAAGTGGTCGGAGACGAAAGAGCCTTAGTCGTACGCAGTTCCAAATCTAACTCCATGCCGGATCTACCCCAGGGAATCGACACATCGTGAGAGTACACAGATATCATCTAGAACACAGCCCCACCGTTCACTGGCCATTCACAGCAACTTCAGCGGCCTTCGGCTCGCCGTCAAACTTCACCCTCGGCTTTTCGTCCTGGACCTTCTCCTCCTGCACCTTCAATCCCTCCATCGCAGCCGTCATCCCCGTGAAGGGACACACCCCAACAGGCGCTGATGGTGCTGCAGCAGCTTCACCCCCATCCTTCCTCTCTCCCCTCTGCGGAGTGGGGCTAGCTGTATCATCGCTTGCTCCAGAGATCGATTCCTCATCATGGGCGAGCACTTTCTTCCCACGCATGAACCCCTCCTTCTCGACAAGGGCCTCGTAGTCCATGCCTTCCGTGTACTCCTCACCGTCGTGCACATACCACTTGGCGAACAGGTCGTTTTGGATCCAAATGACCTTGCCCAGGGCCTTCACAATCGCAATTTTGCGCGCGATGTGCAGGCGCGGATGCGAGAGGATCGCCTCGGTCAGGATGTCCTGGATAACGGCCAGCGCAGCGCCGATGTGGACATACTCGATATGCAGTGGATGGGTTCGGCCTATGCCGGTGTGCATCATGCTAATTTTCGCAATATGGTTAGCTCTCAGTGAGATTCTGGCTAGTGGCAGGGGCGGGTGGGCGGCATACCCAACTTTGTCGAGGTACTCCCAAAATTCCATCTGGGTAGGGTCGGAGCATAACTTCTTAAGGTATGCCCTGAGAAATTGCTTGCGATGGAGGATCTGCGGGCTCATCTCGTCCGGCTCCTCGTCCATGGGGCCTTCGAAGGAGGTACTCCTGGTTGTGAACGCCCGAGCAGTAATGTCATACTGGAGAAGTTTCCTGTAGACGATGTTGACTACTGCGGGGATCAGGGCCTGGATGTACTTAGAGCCAGATCTCAGGGCGTCAATGTCACCTGAGAAGGACTGTCAGCGAAGATGCATTCATCATCCGTGGGGAGGGTCAGCTGAATCTGTTAACGCACCTGAACCGAAGTCGAGAAATGAGTGTAGGTATTGGATACGGGCCTCAAGGTTGGTGTACAGCGACTTGCGGTCGATATGTTGCATCGGCCGGGATCTTGCTGTTGACATTGTGAGTGGCTTGCTGAGATCTTTTGCAGTGATTCAGCTGGGGTTCGCCCGTGGTGGAACCGGATCAGACAGTTGTTGAGTGAGCCACCAACAACTAAGGTACCTTAAGTTGAAACCGGATAGATATGAGCGACTCCTTACTTGACCTGAGTGGCATCCAGCGTTCCAAGATGAAGAAACTGCTGGCTTTTGAAGGCCATTGAGACGGAAACGCCCTCCAAGGTACTCAGCCTACAAATCGCGCTGGTGGTGTGAGCGTGAGACAATGAAGCTGTGGTGGTCTGATGCACGGCAGAGATCGGACCACCTTCGACCCTGACATTCCCCAAGAAGCTGATTGGCTAAGTTCGCCATCTTTTACCATATCGGGAAATGAACCAACACACAAGCGCTAAGCGAATCCGTTGGCATAGGTTCCGGGCATTCCCGTCCCGTTACCAAATCGAAATTCCGATTGCGCCTCGGGCCTCTTGAACCTGCCGGCTGCAGCTCATACTCCTACCGAGTCTCACCGGCGATGATGCAACCTGCTATGGACTACATGCACCCGTCGGGCCGAGTTCAAATCCATTTCGTAAGTGCCGATGCTGCGCTATACGGTGGATCCCAACATCTGAGTCCACGACTTGGCTCGTGGGTCCTCACTTACAGCCTACAGGGGCTACTGAGAACCGTCATGGGCGTAACGAGGCACAAGTCCCATGCTGACATCTGCACCCTTGGGGCTAGGCTTGTAAAGTCCGTCGGCCTAAACTAAGATAATTCAGGTCTCCCTGGTGGAGTTCTTGTAGATGAGTTCCATACCTTTATGGCTTGTATCTGACGTTTTAGGTGGTGCTGAACCTCTGTCCACGGCGTCGGGGTCGCATATGTTTTACGTGCATGTACATCTTAAGAGATCTACGAAGAGAGGTTTCAGGGTCATAGTAAGCGAGTGCCACCGTCTACCGGTAGATCTGCAATGCTTCTGTCTGCGTGAATGCCGCAAATATAGCGCAAAGCCGGTGGCGGAGAGACTGATCCTGGCCGGGTAATGCCTTTCTAGCCTCAAGGGAGGTTAAGGTAGGTACTACAACCCGCCAGTAATGAGTTCTGACTTCTATGCAAAAGCACCGTAAGACCAAAGCTCAAACTTATTTTCAATGTAAGGCTACGATGTGATGGTGCTGTGCGTGGAATGTAGGACCCAGGGAGACGAGTGTCGCCATTGTTTTGTTTCTCCTCTTTCAGTGGTGCTGAGAGTAGGACCATATGCGACACAGAACACAAAGGAGCGATGGATATAATTGGAAGCACCGAGAGCTTCGATTATCTACCCCTTGAAGAGACTACCACGACGGCGAATTGAGCACAGTGTCTGGAATTCTATTGAGAGTCGATACAGATCTAGATTCTTTAACAACGGAGATGATGCTAAAACAGTGGACTCTGATTGTCTGTTACAACCGGTGAGGCCATTGCCCTTATTATATTTCACTAGATGCCATATTTTGTGTTACTCGCTGAGTACCTCAATCGTTTAATCGGTACTCAGTGCTCATGAACTCAATGCACTGGCATCCAACTCGCACGAAATTGTTGTTTGTTACACGAGAATCATATATGAAGCCCAGCTTCCTTGCCGGAAGCCGCTCTTCCACATTGTTGAAAATAGCTATGGTGCTCAGCTGCAGGCGAACGAGAAGATGGGCCCTACTGGCGGTTAATCATCTACATTGCCTCGCAGGAGCTAAAACCAGTGGTACCGGGAGGCGACAAGCGTTAGTCGTAGCAGGGCAGACGTTCTGATAGTTGGTAGCCAAACGCTGGCTGACTTGTCTCCCCTGGGAAGCACCCCAGTATGAGTACCGGGTTAGTGGAATCACATCTGTTTAAACCTGCGAGTCGCATCTCAACTGGAAATCTCGAACTAGCACCCGGGCGTGAGTGTGTCCAAGCTGCGGAAACCATAAGTAAGGTAGTTCAGCACAGCACTTTCCATGTTCGGGAGATGGAAGCTTTGAATCCAAATTGTGTCTGGGAAAAAAACGTTGCTAAGCTCTGGCTTTGTGTTGCGAGCAGCTGGGAATGATCATTCCGTCGGGCTTGTATCATGAGTTCAAACATGAGGCACCTAGCACATCCGTCTGGGAAGCGCCCAGTCTGTTTTCAACTGTATGGCGATTACTTCTGATGGCGGAGAGGAAAGGGTGCACTTCCTGCTGTTGGCAGCGTTCGCCGTCAGGGAGGCACTCATAGGGTCTTGAACAGAACGCGGCGGATGTCGTGTGATCTCAGGTGCCTAATCTCCGGATCGACACTGCAAGTCCAGTCGACCGGTTGAACACATCTGGGACTTCCATAGGGGTCGATGGCACCCTCCCGCCCAGTCCTTTGGAAGGGGAGGTGAGGTGGGCAGAACAAGGGGTTTGAGGAATTGAGGTAAGTTGTGTACGGTTGCTGTGAGCGGGCCGTGGGGTCCAGACCCTGCATCTCTCGCTTCTTTGGCAACCAATGACATTGTAGGGGTTGTAAAAGTATGGAGTCAACCAATGAGACGGCAGCGATAAGATGCTTCCCCCGCGGAGGGGCTGCAAGACTCATGCGGGTCCGAGGGGCAGGCGAACCATCTCCTATCTCGGGACTCTCAGCCGGGGAAGGTCAATGATCGCATTTCGGTGCGTGGAGGCGCGGTTTTTCGGTCAGCGGGATGTTCAGGTTGGCCCATTGTTATCATGCTGCAGAACAAGGCGCCGTCATCGGGCGTCTGATATAAGGACCCAGGATCCCCGCGTCCTCGCTGATCCCGTCGACTCTGCCTGATCCCGGAAAGGAATCTCAGTTGTATTTTGAGACTCTTTGGCTTTAAATCCGGCGCAGTTGCTTTGTTTGTTCTTCAAATTCAGCCCGCAATCATGGTACGCAACCCCACTGCAGCTTACATATCATACCTTTGCCGGGACAACGACTGGCATAGGTGACACTGACAGTATTTTTTGACAGGCTGTCTCCTTGATCTCCCACTCTGAAATTGTGAGCAACAATGGTCACCAGCGATTGTGATGGATAGCGGTTGGCTCATACATAGTACAGCTCGAGAAGTACTTCACCCTCGACCAGAAGGGCACCATCATTGCTGAGTACATATGGTGAGTCCGACCTCACCTCGTCCTTGCGGTTAAGGGGGAAGCAGCGGGGAGCACACGTGGGAATCCTTTCACTAACTACTGGCAAGGATCGACTCGGAGGGTGGCACACGGTCCAAGTCGAGGGTGAGAACTTGCCCGCCACTCAGCTCGACAGGACCGTCATATTCTAACCTTCACAGACGCTACCGGAGAAGGACTACAAGCCCGAAGACCTGCCCATATGGAACTTTGACGGCTCGTCCACCGGCCAGGCCCCCGGCGACAACTCGGACGTCTACCTGAAGCCCGTTGCCGTCTTTCCCGACCCACTACGCAGAGGCAAGAACATCCTTGTGCTTGCCGAGTGCTGGGACGCCGATGGAACCCCAAACAAGTACAACCACCGCCACGAGACCGCCAAGCTGATGGAGGCGCATGCCGAGCACCAGCCGTGGTTCGGGCTCGAGCAGGAGTATACGCTGCTGGACCTCAATGACCGTCCGTACGGCTGGCCAGCGAACGGCTTCCCTGCTCCTCAGGGGCCGTACTACTGTGGAGTTGGTGCTGGCAAGGTTGTGCAGCGTGACATCGTCGAGGCCCACTACCGCGCCTGCCTGTATGCCGGCATCAAGATCTCGGGCACCAACGCAGAGGTACGTGTTACATGACCAAGCAGTGCTTTCGTCAGAGGAGCTTTGCTAACCCGTTGACTTAGGTGATGCGTATGTTCGGCCCTTGACCTTCCGCTCGTTCACACGCTGACATCAAACAGCTGCCCAGTGGGAGTTCCAGGTTGGCCCTTGTGTGGGTATCGAGAGTAAGTCAGCAAGCAACAGGATCATATGCGGGGAAGAGCTCTGCTGACACAACCAGTGGGTGATCAACTTTGGGTGGCCCGCTTCCTCCTGCACCGGATTGCCGAAGACTTCGGCGTCAAGGTGTCCGTCCATCCCAAGCCCATCCCAGGCGATTGGAACGGCGCCGGCCTGCACACCAACTTCTCCACCAAGGAGATGCGTGAGGAGGTAATGATCCCCGAGAAGCCCTCCCTTCCATAGCACCCCACTGTTCTCTGTTCATCACTCACCCTGCGACAGGGCGGCATGAAACACATCGAGGCAGCCATTGCCAAGCTCGGCACCCGCCACCAGGAGCACATTGCTGTCTACGGCGAGGACAACGAGAAGCGCCTGACGGGCAGGCACGAGACGGGCGCCATCGACCAGTTTAGCTACGGTGTCGCCAACCGTGGGGCGTCTATCCGTATCCCAAGAGAGTGCGCCGCCAAGGGCTACGGCTACTTCGAGGACCGCCGGCCGGCGTCGAACGCGGACCCGTACCAGATTACGGGTATTATCATGGAGACGTGAGTTTCGACCGGGTCATCTATTTGCTGGGAAGGGTTTGAGCTAACACTTCGTAGGATATTCGGTGCTGTCTAAGCTACTGGACGGGCTCTTGAGTTGGACTGGACTGGACGATGTCTGGGGTGGGAATCTGGGAGGAGTTGGAGGTGTTTGTTAGGGAATGTTCGGCGACAAACCTGATATCCAAGGCCATGGACTGCTTGATTTTCTTGTCTTGGTCCATGTGAACTCTGTATCTCAAGATAAGAGGTTCGCAGATTCTTCTCCTGAGAATGGAGTGTTGACCATTTTCAGGGTCAGAGTTTCTCAATCAGACATACACAGTAAAAGATTGAGCAGCTGTCGAACATAAGGGGTTAGCCCACGAACTAGCGTGGTCTTGGTCATTGGAACGTTTCATCAATGATCAAGTTGCCCAGACGACATCTCCACTTACACATGCATACACGAAATTTCCTGCCGCCGTGACTCACATGTGAACCACATGGGACGTATCATATATAAGCAAGCCTTCAACACCTCCCCTGGCTCCCAATCCACGTCCCTGCCATTGATCTCGGCGTCCTCCCGTCTTCATGTCGAAACCCACCGTGCTCGTCACGGGTTCAGCCGGGCATCTTGGCAAAGCCCTGATGCTCGCGCTGCCCGACCTGGGCTACACCCCGATCGGCATCGACATCAAAGCAAGCTCAACAACCACCCACGTCGGCTCCATCACCGACACTGCCTTCCTCTCGCACCTCTTTTCCACCCACCCCATCTCTCATGTCATCCACGCCGCGACACTGCACAAACCACATGTCGGCTCGCACACCAAGAACGACTTCATCCAGACCAACATTGCAGGCACCCTCGCCCTGCTCGAGGCCGCCTCTTCTTCCTCCTCCTCCTCTGAGGAGAGCGAGGAAAAGAAAACAGCAAAATCCTTCATCTACATCTCCACAACATCCACCTTCGGCTCCGCCCTCTCCCCTTCCCCAGGCCAGCCCGCGGCATGGATTGACGAGTTTGTCGTGCCGGTACCCAAAAACATCTACGGCGTCACCAAGACGGCCGCAGAAGACGTGTGTCGCTTGGTTCACAACCAAACACGCATGCCGGTTATCGTGCTGCGCACGAGCAGGTTCTTTCCCGAGGAGGATGACGACGAGGAAAGGAGGTCGGCGATGGACGGGGAGAATCTGAAAGTGCTTGAGCTTGCGTACCGCAGGGTTGATATCGCGGATGTAGTCTCAGCGTGTGTCTGTGCGATGGAGAAGGCGGGTAAAGGGGAGGTTGGGTGGGGAAAGTATATCATTAGTGCGCCTACGCCGTTCAAGAGGGATCAGGAGACGCTAAAGGGGTTGGATAAGGATGCTGCTGAGGTGTTTAAGAAGGCTGTGCCTGGGTGTGGGGAGGTGTTTGAGCGGAGGGGTTGGAAGTTTTTGGGGAGGCTGGATCGGGTGTATGACTCGACCCGGGCGGTGGAGGAGCTGGGGTGGAGGCCCGACTATACGTTTGAGAAGGCGGTTGAGAAGGTCGGGAGGGGTGAGGAGTGGAGGAGTCCGTTGACATTTAGGGTGGGCAAGCTGGGATATCATGCGGTGCCGACTGGGGTGTATACCACGCGAGAAGAGGCGACGATGACTGAATGATAATTCTCTTGCACCGCTTGCGGTTAGAGGGAGTCGGCTGCAAGTGGATCAGAATTCAAGTTGGCACGCCGTCCGAATACATACTATGTGCTGTATATGCCTCGGTGCTACTGCAGAATGCTAATCAACATCCTGGTGAAGAAAGGGCTGCCATAATTAGAAATAGAATCAAACATCATCAGGAAGAAGGAATGCAGTACGCCCAGCGGCAAGCCCATTCAATCTGTTAGATTCTGTTTCTGACCATATTCCATAGATCTAAGAATATGCCTTCCGGGACATCACTGGCATGGAAGTCAAGCTACACGGCTTATGACCCTGATGACCTCCTTTCATGGTACGCAATGCTGGATGGATTTCGACCTCCACAATGGGTAGACAGCCTCTCCGTAGTACATCTCGCTGACTTCGAGCTTGCAGCTTTCCTCTCTATCTTTCCAATCCACGCGGCTCCAGCATCGGAGCGTAGACCACTCTGTGGCGTCGAATCAGGGGCGTCGGCCGCGAGATACACCGCCCAGGGGCTCTCGACGGTCTCTTGGAGCCATCTATGCATTGGCGAAGGCGGGGGCATATGGTGACCGTCTTTGCGTTGTTCGTGGGCCTGGTCTTCTTTTGACAGTACTGTCTTCGCGGAGACGGGTCTCTTGGGCGGCTGTTGGAGGGGGATGATTGGGTCGATGTGAAGATCTGAGAGCTCAAGTCCGGCGTCGAGGATGGGGCAAGGAGTGGGATCGGGCCATGACCCAGCGTGCAGTAGGAGTGGGTTGTCAAGTTGATGGTAGGATTGCGCGCCACTGGTAGGCATGATGGAACGATGGGACGACGAGGAGATGTACAGATTTCGACTCGTCTAAGGAGATACCACTGTACATTTCCAACATGGCGGTCGGACTGCATGCTCTTATACCCTATAGGGCCTGCTCGATGGAATCTTGTCAACCTCATGGTAGCGTCTTCTGCAGTCCAGGCCGAGAGTCTTTTTCCTTCTCCATTTAAGGAAGAAGCAATTGTATCACGGTCTTTCATCGAAGCCGCAGGGCAGCGAGCACAAAACGGTGCTGTCGTTATCAGTATGAAGTCGCGCTTGACTCATTTGGGAGAAGGGAAATCGACGATTACTGGCGGATCGATGTGCATATGCAGATGTGCAGGTGTGCGGTGCCAGGCTTTCCATTCAATGCCCTTTGGGGCCCGGGCTTGCATGCTTGTGTGACCAGCGTAGGCATCGTGGCCCGAGGCACATAGGGGCATGTGAGGGTTGCCTACCGTGAGGTGCTGCTTCAGGTGCATTTCTGGCCGCCGCAGCTAGGGCGCGAACCTCCC
>MU860041.1:0-157980 GCA_033296875.1 Achaetomium macrosporum | reverse complement strand
AAAAAAAAAAAAAAAAAAAAAAAAAAAAAAAAAAAAAAAAAAAAAAAAAAAAAGCGAAAATTCATTCATTTCGAGGCTCAGAAGCGAGGAAGCCATGCCGGGGCAAGGTTGTGGCAGAGAACCCAATGTCACCAGACTGGGAGCCCCGGCCATAACCCTGGCCATATTCATAACCCTGGCTCTAAATCTAAGCACCTTGCCGAAAGCTCTCTTCATCAACTTTCCTAATCAGACCCTATCTATTTACCCAATGCGGAATTCCCTCTTCATCGAGTTGCCTTACAGGTGCTTTACGAGTCTAAGAAAGGCGTCGGCGGGAACGATCATAAGAGTGCCCAGATTGGGTTGAGGTGGTGAGACTATCTGTCTGTTTACCTAGGTCACATAGCCGGCGCTTGCTGATTCTACCCCTTCGATCCATGGACAACACTGCCCTGGCAACCCGCAGTTGATCGAGCTGGTTATTTCCTGTGGAGGTCTACTATAAGGTGGCCGGAGTGCAGAAACCTGACCTGCTTGTTGTGGCTCAGGATTTTAGAAGAGTGCGATCTGGGTTGGTACCGTTACCTTCCAGGTTCGTATGCATGGTTCTTGTGTACATAAACAGCCCCTCATTTCAACCGCTCAAATGCTAACCGATGGCACAGCTCAAATTGCCAGCCTTACAGGGGCTTGTACTGTACATAGCGGTGCACCCTCACTTCTCGAAAATAATGGTCTCCATTCCAGTCCCGGACAAGTACCGGGTAGTACGTCCCGGATGGGAAGCTTAGACAGTAGGGCAAGGGTAGCATCCTTGTTGTTCCTATCTTGCCAACCGCCGGCAAGGCGGCACAGAGAAGATGGCATCTTGACACCGTTGGGCAAATATGTAGGGTTCAAGGTTGGATTCAATCACACCCACCTCGCACAAGGCAGCAGCCTGAATGCTGCCTGCCGCCCCCACGAAGCGGTCCTGATATACATGCGGCCCTATAAAGGCGCCGCTTCCCATGCGAACTGCTCTCCCGAGTGAATTTGAAATTTCTTCCTGCACCTGTTCGACATAATAAGCGCTCTTTGCTGCTCAGTGCGCTAAGGGAGTCCTCTCCGACTCCTCACCTCACCCTCTCAACGATACCACTACCTCGTCGCCTCCCCCCTCGAACCGACGTGGGCTCACACCATCACCATGCATCGCGCCATCCCCCTTGGTCTCCGGACCATCCAAGTAATATCCCCTCTCAGCTCCTTCGTCCCCAACCCAACTGCTAACAGACCAACCGCGTCAGTTCTTAACTGCCGTGACGATCCTCGGCCTCGCCGCGGCCATGATCAGAGCCCAAGTCTTCGGCTCGGCGCCCGTCACGGTCCGCTACAGCACCTTCACAGGCGGCTTCGGCATCCTCGTCTGCCTGGTTGGCGTCGCATCCCTGTTTGCCTCCTTCATTCCGGACCTCGTCCCGCTCGTGCTGGATGGTCTCGCCGGGGTGCTGTTTCTGGCGGGCGGTATTGTAAGTTTTACATTCTCCATCTTCTTCCCTGGCTGTCTTCCAGTGCCTCCTATCTCCTCTTTTATCCGCCCTTTTTTTTCCTTTTTTCTATCACCCTTCGCGACCATACTAGTACAGTGCACTGACACGACATAATCGAAAAAGGCCTGGGCAGTCGGCCTCCGCGGTGTCCAGAACTGCAAGGACCCCGACGGGATGCTCCGGAACAGCCTACTCAACTGGGGCACCGTCGGGTCGGGCGACAACATCGGCTACGGCGTCCGGGGGCCGGACGACGACGCGCCGACTGTGTACAACCGGCTGCGCGGCAACTGCCAGCGGGCGCAGGCGGACGAGGTGCTGCAGTTCATCTCAGTCGCATTTGCGCTGGGCCTGATCGGGCTGGGCTACCTGCAGCTGAGGAGGGGAAGGGGGTTGGGCGGGTATGTTGCGTAGAGCTTAGGAGAGAATTACAAAGGACATAGGCTCTGTCAAGGGAAGACCTTGGATGGGTTACACGATCGACAAGAGACGGAAATCTTTATGCGACACAAAAAAAAGAGCTAGTAGCTAATTTAGGGTATCCTACATGGTGGAAATCAAACAATTCGCAGACCTAAACTGACGATCATTGCCATCCATCATTCACCGTCACTGCCGTTGTATCGTCATCCCAGCATTCATGACATCTACCATCCACACATAACAGCCATACATAGTCATATCCTCGCAGGTTAGTTCCCGACATAGCTACCCAGCACATCTCCATCCCTCAACCTGAAATCAAACAAACCAACAACGCCAAGTGGAACCCATCTCTCCAAGAGCACTTATCTCCGCACACTGCTAGCAACACTGCTCATTGTGTCACTGATCTTGCTCCCCCACCCCCCAAGCCACTTAGGGATCTCCAACGTCATCCTGACCCGGCCCTCCACCGCCATATTGACCAGCGCAATGACCGCATACGCGGTGCTGCCCAGTGCGCGGAACACCGCCAGACCCGCGACCGACCACAGGATGAAGCGCAGGTAGAAGTTGTCCCCTATCGAGCTGCCGCCGTACGCCTCGCTCACGGCCATGGCCAGCGTGGCGTTGGCCACCAGCCAGGTGACGACCATGTAGGTGCGCACGCTCTTGTAGTAGTCCTGCTGCATCTGCTCCTCCGAGACGCCCGGGGGCGCGACCTCGACGCGGTCGCGCAGGTTGCGCAGGGCCTCGTCGTAGCCCGAGTCGATGTCGAGCTGCTCCGAGGGCATCTCGAGCTCGACGGTGGAGCCGGAGCCCTTGGCGACGGCGCCGCCGAGGTCCGTCTTCATGACGTTGTCGCCCTTGGTGCCCCACGTGACGTCGTGCGTGTTGCAGAAGGCGTAGATCTGCAGGGTGCAGATGTACGAGGGCAGCAGGATGTAGTACTGGAGGAGCGAAGTGAACATGTGCCACGGGTCGAGGTACAGGAAGGACATGAGGAAGTAGAGGCCGATGGTGGAGGCCGTCGAGACGATCAGGTTGGTGAAGACGTTGTTGCCCAGGTTGAGGTTGGGGTTGTCCTTTTCCTTAAATTGGCGCACCACGATGTAAATGCTGGCGAACAACGTGTAGGACATGATGACGGCGTAGATGATCATGGACGCCAGGTACATCTTGCGGGCGCCCTGCGGGCGGTTGCCGAGCGAGAGGATGAACTGCGTCGAGATGAGGAGAACGCAGATGTAGCGGAGGATCGTGAAGATGTACTTGGCCGCGTTGCCGCCGAACGGGTCGACGTTGGGATCGGCCAGGCCGCCGGCAATGAAATAGAATGTCAAGTAGAAGTTGGCAAGGGAGAAGTACGTGAACAACAGCTGGACGAACTGGTACACGAACTCGATGTGCAGCAGAATCTTGCGGGCCAGCGTGTGATCTGTCAGCCAGATTTGTTTGAAGTGGACCAGAGAGTAGACGGCGGCAAAGAAGGCACCGTTGAGCCAGCGGCGACGCTGCGAGACGAACTCGGGAACGGTGTCTGTGACCATGATTAGGATACGTTCCAAACGGAAATCCAAACTACGAAAAGAACAACATACCAGGTACATCTGTCTCGCCGGTGCATCCCTTCACATACTTCAGCACCCATCTCTCGCCCCGCTTGGCCACCAGCTCCCAGCACAGAATACGGTCCTCGGCGAGGTACATATTTGCGGTAAACACGTCGGCGTGCTGGCCGTGCAGCGTTTCGCCCTTGAAGTACTGGCTGAGCGGCCCGTGGCCCGTCTCGTCGTTCTGCAGGGCGTGGTAGCGGTAGGCGCTGAGGGCGCCCGGCAACACCGTGATGTACCCAAACACACTCTCGAGCGGCTTGTCGAGGATATTGGACAGCTTGTACTCAAAGTTCTGCGAGGCCACCAGCGGGTTCAGCAGGTTCCTTCCCCACTTGCCCTTCATGGCCTTGATCTCGCCGCAGGCGCCGGCCACGTTGGAGTCCGTGTCGAAGGCCTTCCATAGGTGGTATAGCGCTGTGCTCGCCGGCCGGGTGCCCACGTCGAGCAGGATACACACGTTTGGGTTGAGCGCCTTGCCGAACGCGTTGAAGAACCAGCGGTGCGAGTTGAGCTTCTTCTGGTTCTTCTCCTTCAGACAGAAGATCATCTGGCACGGTACGATGCCCTTCTCGGCACCCTTGAACTTGAGGTCCGAGTCGAGCGACACCTGAGTCGTGTATTCGTATACGTGTGCCTGCACCGCCTTCTGGTTAACGTAGTTCTTGGCGATGCCGTGCTGGTAGACGCCCATAGCGGCCAGCGCGTCGAGTGTGCGCGGGTGGATCTTCTCGCGGCCGTCCGACACGATGCACACGACGATCTTCTGCCAGCCCAGCTCGCCCCAGGTCCGGCTCTTGTTGCGGCTGCAGAAGTGGCTGATGTTCTTCATCACGGCATGCATAGTGCGCGTGAAGTCGTACTCATCCTCGTTATACATGGTGATGCAGATGAATAGCTCCGTCTCGCGCGCCGTTCTGCCTATGTTCTGGCGCAGCTTGTAGCCCCTGTCGACGAAATCGTCGGGATCGCAGGTCACGGCCGTGTAGCGCATGTGGGTGAACTCGATCTCGTCGCGGCGCGGCAGGAAACTGTAGAGTATGGTCGGGATCTTGCACTCCAGAACGAGCTCGCCATTGATCAGTTGCACCTCCTTCTTACTCATCTGCGGCGCGCGAACACCGCGGCGCTCCTGCTTCCCTTCGGGCGCCGGTCCGTAGCGTTCCACCTTCTCGTCAAATACATCTGCCGAGTCCTCCTCGCTCAGCGTCACCTGCGACTGGGCGTACGACTCATGCTGATATCTCGCACCGCCCAGATCCGACTCGGGCGCGAAGACATCGTCGGTATCCTCAGCGAGCGGGATGCTCACGGTGACATCATCTGCAAACGAGTGAGTAGAGCCCCTTGCCGGGTGGGAGAAGAGAGGCGCGGGAGGCAATGGCCGCCTTGGACTGCCGCCGTAGGTGGAAGCGGACGTGCCTGGCCTGGGACTGCCGTTGATGTCGGCCGGCTCGTATCTGCTGCTAACTGGGGGCGGCCGGCCGTATTCGGAAGAGGTGCCTGACGGAGTCCACGGGCGAGTCGGTGACGCGCCATCCGTGAGTGGGTTGTAGGCGCTGAACGAGGACGTCTCGGGCGGCGGTATGTGCGGGGGATCGAGAATGGATTGACGCGAGTCGAGGGAAGGTTCGTAATGTCGTCTTGTTCGGCTCCTAAGTTGGTCCTGATGTGAGCTTGTGCTAGGTTTCGAATAGGTTTTCTCCTGTCTTGAAACGTCGGAGGAATAGGATTCGCATCTGGCCTGAAACCGCGCCATCCTCCTCGGAGACGGGCCCTCCGGGATTCCTGGCAGGTTCGGCTCTTGGATTGGTGTTGTGGCAGGTGGCTCCGGCATTTTCTTCCTTTGCAGCCTCACAGTTGACGGGCTGCCGGTTGAGGTCCTTTCCCCCGGAGCGGGCTTCTGCCGTGGGCCCATGGGGGCTGAAGCGCGGGCAGAAGCGGCGTCCTGGTTCCTGCGTGACAATGTTCTCGATGGTCGCTCCCCAAGAGCGGAAAGCATCTCGGGGTTCGCGTTCTCCTGAGGCAAGTGCACTGGCCGAGGGGGCTGGAGGAGGAGAGGGTGAGGAATGGAAGCTACATACTGCCCCGAGTCAAAGGGGTCCTCCATCGAGGTCAACAGGCGTACGGCAGAGCCATGACCCGGCGTGCCAGTCGGGGTCGAGTCGTCGAATTCGCCATAACGGGGCAGCGTGTACTCGGGCGGCGCGCGCGGCGGCGAGTGTCGGCCATCCATGATGGCTGGCTGCTGCTGTGGCGGCGACGCCGCGAATGATGGAATGTATGGTTGAAACAAAGCGTGGTCGGTTGGTATGTGCAACAGAATTATTGCGATTGTCGCGCCCCTCAAGCGAGAGGAATGCGAAAGCAAAAGGCGAAAGCCTGGATTTAGTGCAGACCACTGAGGCGCGTCACTTCTGGGGGGTTGGAATGAGAATCTAGCAATGAGTCCGCAGCAGAAAAGTTGTCGTGGGGCCCAGGTCGACGGAGCGGAATGCGACTCGCCTCTGGATGGTGGGCATTGGAGGGGTCCTTTCGCTTGGGAATGTTTAGTTCTCCCTGCCCGTCATGTTGCCAGGGCAACCCGCAAGGTACGCGGCGGCTTCCACGCGAGACCCACTCAGGCCGCGAACGGCCGAACGCCAGTTGCCGATCTCCTGACAACCTTGGAAGGGTTTCTCGGCCGAGTTTCCAAGCAGCCAGGGTCACATACATACATAGGTACATACTAGCAGGCGCGTATGCAAAACTTCATCTTGCCCTCTGAGCCGACAACCTGTATCACATTACCCTTCGAGAAACAACTCGCAAAAACACCGGCCATCTGACTTCTGAAGCACAGCTAGCAAGCGCGGGCGGATTTGTACCAACACACGCACGGAATACGCCTTGACCAACTCCATACCACACTCACAGCAGAGGTCTGAATTGTCGCCTCAGGAAGCCGAGCTAGCCAGGATGCTAAGTTCTGCTTAAGGCCGAGGCAGAGGGAAGGGGGGGAAAAAATAAAAGATGGACATAATAACGGCAACAACCAGGCATTCTTGTTGAGCTCCCTTGTAGAATGAGAGCCGACGATACGTTAACAATGGGGCTGACAATCAATCTCCGTCTAGGTCCACCCACCGTGCTGCAGTGCTGCAGCACCGTATGCACTGCACACTTCTAGTACGGATAGAAAGTCTTTCCGGGAGGCATGTAGTAAGGCGTTCGGTGCCACAGGACATGTCCGTTGTCCGGAATCACTGTGACGACGGCAATTGTGTGCGAACTGCCCCCAGTGCTGCGTTCGATCGTCTCCTTCTCCCTGCAGCCAAAGTGGCGAGCCTGGAATTAGTTTTAGGTCAGTTGCAGGACACAGTCAAGGCACAGATAACAACCGTAAACCTAAAGGTAGAAGCCCTGGTCCATGACCTTGTCGAAGCTCTCGTCTTTCATATCCAGAGGCATGTTGGCAGAGGTAGAAGCGGTTACCGCTGTGTGCTGGCGTGTTCTTTTAGGGAGGGAAGACGTTGCGAGTTGCAGGTTGCGGAAAGGGTCTTGGATTGAACACTTCGGTTTCTCCCTCGTCGGGCACGATCCCAACAGAGCGGGGTATTTATACCTGAAATTGCCAGGGCGGTCCTATGCGGCTGCGTCATAAGCTCCCTCCGTTCGAAGCCAGTTCGGAGCTGAAAACTGAACATGACAGCAGCTGGACTGCACTGAAGTGGGGGAAAATGAAGATGGATATTCATATACAGCTCGACTCTTGACGCCCAAGACATGACAATGAGAAACAACATGGTGGAGAAGCATCCATGCCCACGCGACTATACTACAGCTGGACACTCCCGCCGCCACCCAAATAACAACTTCACTCCTCATCCGACTCCTCTTCGGCAACCTGCAAGGACTCACGTTAGCAACTGATCGCACTCCTCTCGAAAATCGGCACAGATACTCACCCCCTCGTGGAAGTCCCGGCCCTCCTTCGTCTCCTTGATGATGCCCGCGCGGATGGTCCAGTCGCCAAACCGCTCGCCCTCGTGGCGCTCCGTCGCATACCGCTTCAGCAGCGGCTTCATGATGGCCAGGATCTCGTCCTCCTTGATGCTCGAGCGGTACAGCTTGTTCAGCCGCTGGCCGTGGTAGCCGCCGCCGAGGTACATGTTGTAGGCGCCGTACGCCTTGCCGACGAAGGCCACCTCGGCCAGCCAGGGGCGGGCGCAGCCGTTGGGACAGCCGGTCATGCGCATGACGATGGAGTCCTGGCGCAGGCCGTTCTCCTCGAGGCACGCCTCGAGCTTGGAGATCAGCACGGGCAGGTACCGCTCGCTCTCGGCCATGGCGAGGCCGCAGGTCGGGAAGGCCACGCAGGCGGACGAGCTGAGGCGCAGCGCCGAGAACTGCAGGTTGTCGAGCTTGTACTCGGCCATGAGCGCCTTGATGGCCGGCAGGTCCTGGTCGGCGACGTTGCTGAGGATCAGGTGCTGGTTGGGCGTCAGCCGGAACTCGCCCTTGTGCACCTTGGCGATCTCGCGCAGGCCCGTCTTCATGCGGAAGTCGGCCGTGTCCTCGATGCGCCCGTTCTCGATAAAGAAGGTGAAGTGGTTCATGCCGTGCTCGTCCTTGGTCCAGCCGAACGTGTCGATGTTGCTGTCGAAGTGGAACGGCCGCGCGGGCTCAAACGTCTTGCCCCAGCGCTCCTCCACCTTGGCCTTGAAGACATCGACCCCCATGTCGTCGATCGTGTACTTGAGGCGGGCGTGCTTCCGGTTCTTGCGGTCGCCATGGTCGCGCTGCACGAGCATGACCTTCTCGCACGCGATGTGCACGTCGTCAGCCTTGACGAAGCCAAGCATCCGGCCCACCTGAGGGTACGTCTTCTTGTTGTTGTGCGTGGCGCCCATGCCGCCGCCGGCCAGCAGGTTGAAGCCCTCGAGGTGGCCGTCGCTGCCCTTGATGGCGACAAGACCGATGTCGTGCGCGTACACGTCCACGTCGTTGTGCGGCGGGATGGCGATCGAGATCTTGAACTTGCGCGGGAGGTAGGTGGGACCGTAGAGCGGCTCGAAGTCCTGCACCGCATCGCCGGCAACCTGCGTCTTCTTGTCGTCGTCGTCCGTGAGCCAGATTTCGTGGTAGGCCGAGGTGGACGGCAGCAGGTGGTCGCTGATCTTCTTGGAGCAGGCCCACACTTCGCGGTGATAGCCGGACTGCGAAGGGAGCGGGCTGCACATGACGTTGCGGTTGACGTCGCCGCACGCCGCGATGGTGGTCATGAGCGCCCTGTTGATGGCTTGCATGGCAGGCTTGAGCTTGCCCTTGACGACGCCGTGGAACTGGAAGGTTTGCCGAGTGGTCAGCTTCATCGTCTCGTTGCCGAGCTGCGTGCTGATGTCGTCCATCTGGATCCATTGCTTCGGCGTTGAAACACCGCCCGGCAACCTGCACCGGATCATGAACGAATAGGCCGGCTCTAGCCCCTGCGCCTTGCGCTCGTCGCGTACGTCGCGGTCGTCCTGCATGTAAGTGCCGTGGAACTTGGTCAGCTGCTGATTCGCCGCCGAGATGGCGCCCGTCGACGTGTCTTTCAACTCCTCGGCAATTGTGCCACGCAGGTAGTTCGACGCCAGCTTGATGTCTTCGTTCGTGACCGGCGGCGGCTCCTCCGGGAGGCCCTCGACGTTCGCCACACCGAGGGCTTCCCAGAGCCTGGGCTCCCATTCTTGGTAGCCCGTCTGGTAGCCATCCGGATCTTGGTCGTCGCCCAGGCCGATGCCTGTCAACCGAGACGCGCCAAAGTTGGCCAGCACTCTATCGAGGTCCTTGCCGGGCTTGTTGTAGTAGACCTTATCCTCCTTCCTGGGCCAGTAGTGGCTGTCTCCCAGGCCAAAGACAGAGTACTTCACCGACGCCAGGTCCAGCTCGGTGTTGTCCTTGATGGCGTCCCAGAAAGGCTTGCCGTTTTGTGGGAACTCGCCTTGCCCGGCAGTCGACGTGATGAAAACGATGTTCTCTTCCCTTGGCAGGTCCTCGACCGGGTAGTCTTCCATGGCCATGACTGTCGTCTTCAGACCACGGGCTCTGCCCCGAGTTCCTAACCGCTTCGCCAACGACTGTCCGTTGCCGTTGTCCGAAGCGAACAGGATAGTGAGCGGCGCACCGAACAGGCCCTCGAGCAGCTGGTTGTATGCATCCTTCGCTTGCCTCTTCTGCTGCGCCCGGATCTCTGTCCCGTAATCCTCAGACAGGACACCGCCAAACTGCGGCTGACTCCGCATCAGCTGGGTCAGCCGGTTGTCTCTGTCCAGGAACTCCTTCAGCTCCTTCTTGATCCGCTCGGAATCCAGAGAGAAGTTTGGCTCGCCCTTCGCCTCGTTCTCCGGGTTCCAGCGGTACAGAGGCCAGTAGCCAACATCGACGGCCTTCTTGGTCTCCTGCAGGACGGTCAGGGGAGAGTCGTGCTCGCCAAAGTAAGGCAGGTATGCCAGCACGACGGAGGGGCCGTTGAACTTGTCGGCCTCGTCCATGGCCTGGATGACCTGGGTGTAGGAGCTGTATACAGCCGTCGACGCAACGTAGGCATTGCCAAAGTTCATGGCGTAAAGGCCAATGTCCTTCTTTCGCCGGTTCGCGTCCGCAGCGGCACGCTCCGAGTAAGGAGTCGAGTCGATGATCAGCAGGTTGACGTTCTCGCCCGAGGCCAGGACGTGGTGCACACCCGAGTTTCCGAGGTCGTAGGCCCAGGCGTCAGAGCCGACAAGCCACAGCGACTGCTTGCGGAAGAAGTGCTTCCTTTCCAGCAGTGACCTTGATAGCCTTGAGTTGTCGATCATGAGCTTCGAGACGGCGTCCTCTGCGGCCTCCTCGGACTTCTTCGCGTCCTCGGCATTGGCCACCCACTTCGCCAGTGCTCTCTTGGGTACTTCGGTCAGGAACTGACCCGAGCGAGCCGCCTCCTTGACCTCCGTAACAAACTTCTGTCTCCGCTCTTTCCTGGCGAGCAGAGATCCGAAGCCGAACTCGGGGGTCGCAGAGATGGCACTGGAAATGCCGGCATTTTCCGAGTCGAGAGAGTTGGCAATGAATGCCCTGCTGCCAAAGAGCTGGTCGAGGATCTTGGTATAAGCCGTCTCCAGCTTGGGCTTCTCGAGGCCGTACTCGGACGACTGCTGAGGCGCTTCCCGCTCGCCGACCTCCAGGTTCTGAACCGGCTTGTCGGAGGTCAGGTTCTGGAAAATGCCGCGCAGCGCTTGCTGGACCGTCTCCTTGGTGATGTGTCCCAGTTGGTGGCCAACAATCGTCTCGACGCCACCAGCGCCGCTCTTGACCGAGGTCAACACATCGATCAGGATCGGGCCCCATTTCGTTGTTTTCCTCGACACTTGCTCGAGGACTGCAACCTTCTTCACGGACCTGGGGAGCGCTTCGAGCAGCTTTGCCCCGAGCCATGGCCGGTATAACCTGGGCACGATCAGGCCAGCATTTGCGAACGGCTCCTCGGCCTGCGCTTGGGCGATGGCGTCGGAGAACAGGGCTACATCAGACCCCAAGAGGAACAGGCAGTTTTCAGCCTGGGCCGGCCCCCTCCACTCGAATGCGTTGTACTGCCTCCCAAGGAGGTCGCTGAGCCGAGACCAGATCGAGGTCACGTATCTGTGAATGTCTTCGGAGGAAACGACAGCCGGCGCGGGCTCGACAGTGGTCGCAGCAGAGGGGAGAGGAGGTGAACTAGTGGCGCTCTGTTGGCTAGACTTGGACGAATGAGAGGTTATGGTTGGGGATGCGGGTTCGACCTGGCTCGCTGCGGCGCCATTGACTGCAACAGTTGCTGTTGTCAGAGGCTCAGGTTGCTCAGAGACAACGGCGACCCGTCCGTCATCGGCATAAA
Source organism: Achaetomium macrosporum (assembly GCA_033296875.1). Lineage (NCBI taxonomy): Eukaryota > Fungi > Ascomycota > Sordariomycetes > Sordariales > Chaetomiaceae > Achaetomium > Achaetomium macrosporum. The sequence goes on along the minus strand of MU860041.1, from coordinate 146,554 downwards.
TGCTCGAGCCAGAGATGGGCGCAGACTGGAATCTCCGCACATTATCCAGGTTCAGCAGGCTGCGGACTGCGTCGACACTCGCAACGCCAATTGGCTCGTCGTGTGCACTGGAGCTGGGGTCGAAGAAATGGATGACGCCTTTGCCCGAGCGGATAGCAAGGGCGTGGGCTGTCAGAGCAATGTCCTGGGCCTCCTGCAGTGACCACGACTGCAAGAAGGTCCATCCCGAATTCCGGACGGAGGTGATTGCCGAGTAGTCAGGGAAGCTCGTCGGCGCGAGAGCGACATGGAGCACGACAGGCAGGTTTGCGAGCTTGTACAAGTGCGCAACGGAGGGCAGCAGGATCGAGGATGTTGCGGTCACGGACACAAGACGACCCGAACGGATTGGGGTGAAAACGGAGAGGAGGGGATCGTTGTTGTGCCTCACGGATTGGATCTCGGGCACGGCGTCGTGACTCTTTGCGACCAAGCTCGGGGTCTTCTGGGATGCGAGCTGTTTCAGATGCCGCGAGAATTCCGAGTCGGAGGCCAGCGACGGCTGCACAGAAACGACCACGTCACTGGCAAGGTACGCGATCGTAGCGACTTCACAATACAATTGTCAGCTTAGTGCTCATTATAGCTGCGGTCAAGCCAGCGCTTGCATGCTCCTCGAGCGTTTCCATGTGCCGATGGTGATGACGCAGGGTGGCAGCGATCTCGACTGCGGGGCAGCACCCCCGGGCCGTCTGAAGTCTGAAGAACGCGGGGCAATTGACTTCACTTACCGGCCTCTTCAGGCGTCCTGAACTTGACTTCTGCCATTGCTGAAGCCTTCAGGAGCACAATTAAGTTGAGCCGGACGAGGACAGCATCACAGGGTCGACCTTTTTTGCTCGCTTCTCCAGGACCCTCATTCTTTATGTCAGGGCCTGAGCCGGAGGCAGGCCGGTTTATTTAAAGTGCCTATATCGGCCCCGCAGTCCGTCCCAAATTTCTCTCGGAATGGTAAGCGGGCGCTGTCCTTGGGCGATTGCGTGATCGCCCTAGCGCCTCACAAATCCCGGGTTTGGCCCAGAACCCCAGATCATCCAGCGAATTGCGCGCGTGGGATTTGAATGCCGCCTTTGTCATCGTTGTGTCGAGCTCGTCGAATTAGCCGAGTACTAACAGAGTACAGAGGCATCCTCAGCGAGTCCTGTTAGGCGGCGTACGTTCGGAAAGTCGGTTTTGCCCTAGTGTTTCTCAACTACTTCAATATCAGGGTCCTAGTGATGCTAGAGGGATGACTAGTCCTATATACTTTACCTCTAGTAGGAACGTCGGGTTGCTCGCGACGCTTGGGTTAAACGAGGCTACTTTAGACTTAGATCTCCACCGTGGATATCAAGCGGGAACAGGGGCGGCAGTCGGGACGGGAGGTGCGGGTAGGCGGCACTCGGTCACTCGCAGGGTCCCTGGACAGACCGTTGAGTAAACATTAAAATTTACAAATCTCCATCAAGTAACCGTTCTGCGGGTATCGGTGGGAGCTATCCATATATCCCTCTATACTGATCGCTCATGCAGCCAAAGTCTGGAAAAATGGAGGACGCCGCCACTAGCCAAGCAATGCCAATGCCAGACAGGAGATGGTCTGTACAGTCGAATCATCCATGTGTGGCTGTTCAGCCGCATCCCCCTCCTGCGCGGTTTTACTCTCTGCTGCTCCGGAACTTGGAGTTGACCTGTCGTGCCCACTCCTCGTCCTCTTTCTTGCCGCCCAGCCAGTAACCTCTCCCAACAGAAACCATAGCCCTCCCTAACTTTCCCCTCCACCCTTCGCCAAGCGGAGCACCGACGGCAAAGGGGTCAGGGCTTGTGCCGGACACCTCTTCCGCGTCACCCATCCTCTCGTCCACGAACCGCAGCAGAACCATCCGAGCATATGCCATGATCACGAGGCTGAAGTAAACCCGGATGAGGCTGAAGGCGACGATGAGCACCATGCTCGCAGCGGTATCCTCTACGCCAGCCTCAGCCCTGGCCACCTGCCCACTACCTGATGACCCTGCAGCCTCCTCATTGCCGGCAGGACCCTTCGGGTCGTGCATCAAGGCGAGATACCAACTCGTCGCAAAGGCGGTAGTGTAGGCGGCACTGACGACCGTGTCGATGGCGTAGACCCAGGCGAGTGCGAGGTTCTGGAGGGGGCTCTGTTTCCGGATGTGAGGGACGCAGAGGGCGAGCGCGATGAGGACGAGGATCGAGCCGAGGTACGCCGTCACCTGCAGCGCGGAGAGCGAGTAGCCGGTGAAGATGGTGAGAAGGCCGTAGACGCCGGTCGCCTTGTTGAATACCAGCGCAACCGATATCAGCTCAGTGCCTGTCTGGAGAGACAGCAGGCCGAGGAAAGACTGGATGACGGCGACAGGGTCAGCAACATGGGAGAGTTCGTGGTTGGGAAGGCACGATAAACCAACCTTCGGGCGGGGCAGCCGAAGCCACGAATTCCTCGATATTGGCGGCATGTTGAGGTCCAACTCGTTTTCCTTTCCTAGACGCTTGATGTTTTTGAGCCTGGAGGCATCTCACCAGGGCATTGCAGGTCGTGTGGTTCGGCCCTCTGGTAAGTGGTGCGACCCTAAGTTGGCGACCAGGTGCTTACGAGGCGTCGGATGCGTCGGCACAATGTTTGGCAGAATCGCACTCGGCATTGGCGCATGCGACCGAACTCCATTCTCGGCGCTTGGCGGTTTCCTATTTGATTGGGAGCGTCATGCGCGATGCTGTCTCGCATTGCTCAACTGCGATTCACAGTCCTCCTGCGTCTTTTCACCAATCTCTCAAGAACCGGTAGCGACACTTGCCGGCATTAAGTGAGGGGAGCGCGATGGCCTAAGCCACTTGAAAGGCCTAATTCCCATATAACGCTAACGTTTTCTGGGTTCTCGTAAGTTACAACGCTTAAAATTGAAAGGGCGTTGTACCCGAAGCCAGTGGTCTCGCTCGATATCGTGCGCCGACTCGTCAGGAGAACAGCGTGAGTAATCCACGCTCGTCAACACCGTTATAAACAGTGTATCATCAGACTTCAACCAAAATGGGTATGTTATCTCAACAGCGGCGTACGAAATACAGTGCGCTTGTTACCGGCTTGAGGGGTCCCCCTTTTCCTACTCCTCGAGACTTACAACCTCCATAATGAGCAAGGAGATCAAAGCCAACAAATGCTGATGTGTCGATATTGGGTGTTTTTGTATGCCCAGCAGAGGGACTTGTCCGGACGAGCCGTCACAGTTCAGCCAGCGATACAGCCTGGCCTTTGTGCTTGCCCAAGACAGAAACATCTGCCTTGTTGGCTTACACGTCACTTCAAGTCTGAAACTGACCGATCCGAGTCCCCGTTTGCATTCCTGAGAACATCTACCACATGCGGCTACGCCCCCAAGCTTGTTGACACATTGTCTCGAGCTAGAGACGCGCAATGTATCTTCGCTGCCCAGGGCGGACGAGCCTCAGATCACCGGAGACGTTAGAAACTGAAAACACGCGGCATATACGCAGCTGTCTCCAGAACATAGAACGTAACATATGCTTCAGTGTCCGTCTGCTGCACTCGAGGATGTCCGGAGACTGAAATGCATTCTCTAAGCCGTCAACTATTTGTCTTGTCACTGTTGTCTTCTCTGCGTGCACGAGTCGTCTGAGAAACAGCCATGGGTGTGGCGAAATATATAGAGAGTTGGCATGGTCCACTCGCGCCCATTCCGACGATTTGTTGTGAGAGACGCATCTGGGACCTGTCCGTTCCTCGCTGCTGTATCCGTACCCCTTGGAATTCGCGGAGTTGAGAGCTACTACGATCGGCAGATGTTTCAGTACTCATTCCCCGCTCGTCAATGGACACCCATAGCAGACTCTTAGCGTCGTCTCTGCCGCTCTGCTGAGTAGCATGGAAAGCTCAGGAAGGACAGCTGGCGGAAGGACATAGGTATATCCCAAACCTTAGCTAAGGTTGGTGCCCCAGGGTGGATGGATAGGAGTCAACCTCAGTAGTCTAATCATGGTGCAGGCCATTATGTAACTCAGCAGAAGATCACTAGGTATTCTCATGCCACTGTCTGTCTTGCAATCCAAGGGGGCTTACAGAGATTTGTGACCGGCTGAATTTCCCGGGCAGCACATGCGTCCTTTCCATGCCATGCGACAGAGGGCAACGGTAGAGTGACAAGATATTCGCGAAGCGTCGTTTATTCGCTCGGTTTACGGCGGTGAGGTAAGAGCCCTCTAAGTACATGCTATCGCATCGTCCCCAGCGGTGTGCAACTGCTGCCCCGATGAGCGCGCTTCCAGAAGTTCCGACAAAGTAATGCAACCCCCTTTCTTTCTCAAAACATCGCACCTAACTACCAGAGAGGCCTTGACATGCTTTGCGTACTATGTACAGGGTAGCAGGAAACCCATACTGTTGCAACGACAAGTCTTCATGCGCCCAATGTTACCTCGTCCCAAGGATGTGTCTACTTGACTGTCACTCAGGGGCGCCTGAGGCCCATCCTCTCAAAGTTCTTCTTGACCATCTTCTCGGCGCGCTTGGCTGCCTTCTCCAAAGGGAGACGATGCTCGATCCGCTGAACCGTCCTCTCAATGGGCGGTGCGACGCGCTGGACGCCCCGCTCGACGGGGTTCCTGAACATGGTGATGTTCCGCTCCCAGCGGGGAGCCCATTTGACCGTCTGGCGAGAGAGGCGCTCCTCTGCGCCGGGGGCCATCAGGTAAAACGGGGCAAAGCCGCTCACACCGGCAGCACCCATGCAGAAGACCTCAGTCCTGGTGGGAGCGGGAATGCGAACAGGCATGTTTGGTGGGTGATCGGTGGATCAGTTGATGTGTTGCTGGTTGACTAGTGGCTGGCTATGCCAAAGCCATCACGTTAGTCGGCGATCCGACCAGCAGGTCGATTCGGAATAGGTGGCAAGGAGATGAGAATAAGGCAGCTGCGTCAAGGGGAGATGTGCATGGTCCGACGGCTTACACGAAGGGACAGCCGTCCAGAACAATAACAAACGGTGGCTTACCACTATACGCAAGTGCGATATGATGTATCGACAGAGCTGAGGTCAGATGGAGATGGGATGTGATGACAGATGTTGATAATTGCGATGGCTTGTTGGGGTAAGAGCAATGTCCGTTGATGGTGTGTCGCGGTGGCAACAACCTGGAACTGCTTTGGAGCTGTGTCGTACAAAGAGGAGAAGAGGGGAAGCATCCGAGGGCGTGGCCTATATTAATAAAGGGATGAGCTACCGGCATGGACGGTATAGATGCCGCCTCCTCCCAGCTGTCGGGCAAGTGAAAGAAGCTGCCCGTAGCTCTCTGCCGTGGCCTCAGCCGGGGTGCTCCTTCCCAGGGAGGGTTGGCTGTAAGTCAGACCAGACCACTCCGGCTGCTGCCCCCAGTGGCAGAGCGGGGTAACGGTCGCCAGACGCTGTGTTCGTCCAGCACCAATAACCGCAGAGTCCGGGCACTCTACCATCCATGGATGCTCGCACGGCTGTCGCTTCTCAGAGCTTTGTCCCTCCCGATTCAATGAATCGGGACGACACTGGCATGGCGCCACCTCCGCACTTCGAGGTGAAAGAGATAACTGCCTGTTGCGGTGTCAAGATCTGTCCCGGCCGATGGACTGTGAACGGCCCCGGGCAGATACCCAACCCTCAATGCCATCTATATGAAAGACGGCCGTTTCTGTACTCGACCTGATATTGATATTCGGCTTGCCTTAAAGTAGCCTTTGAGTTGTGCGTTAGCGTGTAAGGCAGGGGGTCTGTGGATCCTTAACTGTTGTGAAGCTCCACATCCCCGGATTCTCCTCCACAATCAGGGTGGAGTTGGTGGAGCACCGATTGGATTTGCTTGACTCGGGTCTGTGAATTCGCAACAACGCGCTTCTATGATAACTTAGAGAGCAAGCTTTCCAATGAAATATCCCCGATCCATTGTCCAGTTAGTTGATGTACTCTTTAGAGGCAAACCAACAGGCGACTGTATCCCCCAAACTATCCAAGGGAAAGAAGGCTCAGCACAACTGATGGTCTCGTGAGACCCTCCTCATCTGGGAAGTGGGCCTTGAAACCGCTTCCCTGCAGACATCCAATGGACTTGGCATTGAATTTCTGGGCCCAGGGAGAAGCCGCGCATTGACCACGTCGACAAAGTGCAGCATGCACTGTACAGTACATAAGACATTAAGAGAATCAACGACTCGGGATGTCCAAACTTGAAACTCAATTTTATGGACTTAGATAGTGCTGGCAACTGGACCCAGGTGAGCGAGCAAATGGCGCGCAGCTTGACTGATATACACGTTACTGTGGTTAGACTGAGCAACTCCGTGCAGCTCGGTTGCAGGCAGCCAACCCCAACCCTGAAAACAGTTGATGACTAACTAACCACTAATAGCGATAAGCGATAAAGCGTCCCCCACTTTTGCAAAGGCGGTCAATTTTTTCGGCGAGGGTCAGAACTCCGAAGACGTGCATCAATCTCAGTTGAGGTTGTGCTCTCGACACCATAGCAAGCATCGGTCCCAAGCCCCACGATGCGTGTCGAGAACTGCTTCTTTTGCGGGAGGCCCGCGTGGCCCAGCAAAGGCATCACCTTTATGAGAAATGACGGTTCGTCTCCTCTTAAACGTCCCATTCACAGGCAAACATGATACGAAACAGACCAACTGACTCCTGCATTAACACCCAGGCAAATCCTTCCGGTTTTGTCGTTCCAAGTGCCACAAGAACTTCAAGATGAAGCGCAACCCGCGCAAGCTCAAGTGGACCAAGGCGTACCGTAAGAACGCCGGCAAGGAGATGGTGGTGGACAGCACGCTGCAGTTCGCGGCGCGGCGCAACGTGCCCGTACGCTACGACCGCGAGCTCTTCGCCAAGACGCTCAAGGCCATGGAGCGCATCAGCGAGATCCGCGCCCGCCGCGAGCGCGTCTTCTACAAGAAGCGCATGGCTGGCAAGCGCGCCCGCGAGGTCGCCGCAGCCCGCAAGCTCGTCGCCGAGAACGAGCACCTGCTGCCCCGCCTGCGCGGCAGCGAGAAGAGGCGCCTGGCCGAGCTGGCGGCCGAGCGGGGCGTCGATGTGGAGGAGCTCGAGCGCGAGGAGCTGGCCAACGCGCGGACGAGCAAGAAGAGCAAGGCGTTTGGCGGCGAGGTGCGCAGGCTGCGGGTGCGGACGGATGGGGGTGTCGAGGAGATCACCGAGTCGACGGGCGGTCACATGGAGGAGGATATGGACGACGACGACGACGACGACGAGGAGGAGGACGATGGGATGGATACGGATTGAGGGGTTTGTTGTTGATGATGGAATCTCTGGTCCCACCCACACAACACACTGCGTCCTTGGCTTGGGTCCTGTGCTTCTGAAACGCCCTCCATTTGTTTTGGCAAACGTTATATGCTGAGCCAAGGGGTCATGGATGGGCAATGGTACCATGCAGCACCACCTATGGCTGTGCGGAGGAGCAGATTGCTCGGGAACCCCAGGCACTGCAGCAATGGCCCCGGCTCCGTCGGACGCAAGTCCTCGGGTCGCTCGAGGCACCCTTAGACTCTATCGGTTGGGAAACTGGCGAATTCGGCGTTGATTGCGGACGTATCACCAAATCATAGGCGTGTGGTTAGGCAGGTATCATGATATTCCCGAGACTGAGGGTGCATGACGGCAAAATACATCGGTCCGGTTAGGCCCAAGAGCAAGAGTTGTGACCGAGAGACTTTGCGTGCTATGATGCCGCGGTGTCTGGAACACCATCCAACCGCTTATCAAATCTTGACACGGACAATGGCTGCAAAGGAACTGTCGATAACACGCCAGAGCCAAGGATTATTGTGTACATATTATTAGATTGATTCATGTATAACGCTGCGCAGACGACCAACCATCTCCCTCCCTGCCTGGTCCCCCGCCCGGAAACGCCTAGCACGCGCAGCCCTCCTGCGGCTGCGGAGCCGTAGGCGTCTTGACATCGATCATCTGGCTGGACGCCTGCGCGGCGGCGTCGGAGCCCTCCATCCCCGGCAACGCCTGAGCTATCCTCTTGAACAGCAGCTTGACGTTGTGGCCCAGCTTGGCGCTCGTCTCGACAAACATCAGGTTGTTGCGCTTCGCCTCCTCCTCGCCCTGCTGCGTCGTCACCTCGCGCTTGTCGTTGAGGTCGGTCTTGTTGCCCACCAGCACGATGATCACATCGTTCCCCCGCTCGGCGCGCACGTCGTCGATCCATTTCCTTGTGTTTTGGAAGCTCTTCGCGTCTAGAGATCGCGTGGTGTGTGTGTTAGTGAGTGGTGCCAAGGGGTGGGCAGATGGCGCACGCACTTGAGATGTCGTAGACCACCACCGCCACGCTCGAGTCCCTGATGTAGGATGGGATCAAGCTCCTAAACCTCTCCTGTCCTGCTGTGTCCCAAAGCTGTAACCGCACTGTCCTGTCTTCCAAATACATTGTCTGCCGGGCTCTGGTCAGTATCTGCTGCGGCGGTTCCCGCTCGGATCATCCGGGGCTTGCCTTGGAGAGAAAGTCGATGCCGATCGTGGCTTGGTACATGTTGTCGAACGAGTCGTACATGAAGCGTGTAATGAGCGACGTCTTGCCAACTGTTGCCGCATGTATGTTTAGCGAAGCATGGTCGTTGGTCGTTGGGTGCCCGGCATACCGCTCTGTTCTCCTAGAAAGACGAGTCTGCCACGAACGTTAGCAAGCCAACCCCACGGCGGCGCGTGTTGGAGTGCAAGTACTTGAACTTCTTCAGCGGGTTGTTGTACGACCCGCCAGCTCCAGTTTGCGCCATGATGATAGACTGAGGTGTGCGCAGGACAAGAGCTTCGAGGCGATGGTGAGAGACAAAGTGCCACTTTCGCGCGAGTTTTAGATCTTGCTTAAACTAAGACAAAAATCTTTCTAGGCCGAGTATCCCTGTGGACTGGCTGGCGCAATATGTATTTTTCGAGGAGGTATCCGTGGGTTCCTCTTTGTGACGGAAAGCGATCGGCGTCGGTTCTGGCACTGGCAGGCGAAAGGGGCCCATGGCGCTGGGCCTGCTGCTCTTGGCAGTGACCCTGCTGTCAGCTGCCAGCGACCACGACTGCTGGTGGCATCTGGGGAAATTTATCTTATCGCTCCCCCTGCCCTGTGCTGAATTTTTGAGATATCGACCCCACCATCTGTTGCCCAGGAGCCACGACTCCAAGGTCAACCGTCAGGAAGCTCAAGGCTGCAAGCCGGCTTCGACATCTCCTTAGTCCCAAGATGCCAGTCCTTAGCGCCCCGTCGGGCAATCCAAATGCCCCCCAACAATACAAACAGCCTTCCAGGAAAGGGAAGAAGGCATGGCGCAAAAATGTCGACATTTCCGAGGTTCAGCAGGGTCTCGAGGAACTAAACGACCAGATCATCAAGGGGTATGCCGCACTTAACGCGACAAGGACGCAGTCAGCTGATATGCTTCTAGAGGAGTGATCGCTGAAAAGGAATCGTCTGAACTTTTCACCATCGATGCCGTGGGCGACGCGGACCTCACAAAGCGCTTCCCGAAGCATGTCAAAAGGGGCCTGAAGGCCGACGAGATCATTGCGCAGCGGTCAGCGTTGCCGGCCGTGTCAGCCCGCAAGCGACCTGGAGACAAAACCACCGACGGCATTCTCCCTGTCAAGAGGCAGCGTGCCAACTATGTCACGCATAAGGAGCTTTCGAGGATAAAGAAGGTCGCGGACGGGCACCACGACCAAACAGTTGAGGTTGTCGACGCCGAGTACGACGTGTGGGCCGAGCCCAAAAAGGACCCAATTGTGGAACAGCTCCCGTTCCTTCCCAAGCCAGAAACGAAGAAGAAGCCCAAGACGCTGGAGCAGCAACCTATATCGTTAGCAGCCAGCGGGAAGCCCGTTCCTGCAGTACCGAAACCCAAGGGCGGCCACAGCTACAATCCCGCCTTCGGCGATTACCAGGAGCGGTTGATCGAGGAGAGCGAGAAGGCCGTGGAAGCAGAGCGCAAGAGGCTCGAGGCGCTTGAGGCAGAGCGCCAGAAGCGGGAGGCGGCGGCGCGGTCGGCGGCTGAAGCCGAGGCTGCCGAAGCACGGGCAGATCTGTCTGAGTGGGAGGATGATTCCGCTTGGGAAGGGTTTGAGAGCGCGGGCGAGGAGCTGAGCGTCAAAGCGAAGAGGCAGCGGCGGAAGACACAGGCCGAGAGGAACCGGATCAAGCGCCGGAAGGAGGAGGAGCGGAAGGCGAAGCACGAAGCCGCCATGAAGCGGAAGCATGCGCAGGCAGAGCGCATCAAGCAGATCGCACTTGAGGTGGCCGAACGGGAGCGCGCGATGGAGCTAGCGAAGGTTGAGATGAGCGATGCCAGCGAGGAGGAGGATGACAATGTGGAGTTGCGCCGGAAGCAGCTGGGCAAGTTCAAGCTCCCAGAGAAGGACCTGGAGTTGGTGCTGCCCGATGAGCTACAGGATTCCCTCAGGCTGCTCAAGCCTGAAGGCAACCTGCTCAAGGACAGGTATCGGAACATGCTGGTCCGGGGCAAGGTGGAGGCCAGGAGGAAGATTCCGTTCAGGAAGCAAGCCAAGACCAAGGTTACCGAGAAATGGACCTACAAGGATTTCACAATATGAGAGAGGGATCTGGGGGCAGAAACAACTAGACGTTTTTGGCAGCTACTGTTGTAGACGCCAATGTTTCTCCGCTATGCTTCGGGCCCTCGCTTTGGGTGAACCTGTTGTGTTCACCCAAACCCAACCGTCAACTTGTCCGCTTCTTTTGCGAATGTAGTTGCTCAAGTTGGTCACCTCGGTCCATAGAATTCAGAGCCCTCTCGATCACAAAGACTTTGGAAAAGAAACGCAACCGGTAATCCATCGAGTAAGTTATAGTCTGGCAGGGACCGTTATCCTGGGTCCAAATCTATCTCTATGACCTGGCAGCGCTCAGGCGCTTCATTAGATCTACAGTAAATCAACACGCCCATCTGTCGAATACCTCTGACGCTCAATGATCCAAATATGTCTTGAAATCTTGGCCCTAGTAGCTCATCAAATCTGCCGCCACGTCAGCTAGCCTGCACGCCAAAAAAAGGGGATTGCAACGACCAAAAACAATGGAAATCGCTCACCTCTCCCAAACAACCCCCTCTTCGCCCAGTCCATCGCCATAAGCATCCTCGTCCGAAAGCTCACGCTCTGCGCAAAGTAGATACTCCTCCACGCATATACCGCCCACAGTCCTCCGGCCAAACCCCTGCCTCTTCCGAGATCGAACACGGCCGAGTTCCCAATATACGCCAGGCTCCCGAGGTGCTTATACTCGAAGGCCTTGTACACGGCGGCGTCCAGATCCCCCTCCCGGATGTCGTTCGCCTTCAGGCCCGGCGTCGCCCGCGCGAGCTTGTTGAACTTGTGCGCGAGGTACTGACCCTGCTGGTGGGCACGTTGCGCCGTGGCCGGCAGGCTGGTCAGCTTGTTGTCGATCTGCTTGAGCAGCTCGCGCAGCTCGCTAAAGTTCAGCGTGCCCGACTGGTCGCGGTCGTACTCGGCGAAGAGCTTGTCGAGGCGCTTGAGGTGGGCCGCGGCCTGCGGGAAGCGCTTCTTGACCTGCTCGGCGACGCTGCGCCAGTCGTCGAAGCGGAGCTGCAGGTTCTCCGGGTCCGAGCCGTGCTTCCACGCCAGGCTGCGCAGGAAGCTGACGATGTGGTCGGCTACATTGTTCTGGACGGTCGCGCAGTCGCCTATAGCGTACACGTCGCCGAGCGGTGTGCCGTTGAGGCGGAGATGCGTGTCCGTCTCGAGGGCGTGGCGGTTGGTTTGGGCAGGGCCGAGCTTCTTGGCGATGCGCTTGCAGAATTCGTTCTGGGAGACGCCCGTGGACCACAAGCAGAAGCCCATGGGCAGCTCCTTGGTGATGATCTTGCCGTCTTCGCCCTTCTGGGTGAAGATGATGGAGTCGCGACGGACTTCGCTCACGCGCGAGTTGGTCAGGACCTCGACCTGGTCGCGGGCGAAGCGTTCCTCGGCGTACTTGGACAGTGTCTCGTCGTACGTGTTGAGGATGTGGTCACGGCTCTGGATAAGGTGCACCGAGATTTCGTTGCGCAGAAGCTTCGGGAAGAGTTCTATCAGATCCTCATTGAGTAGGTCGAAGAGCTCAGCCGCGAACTCGACACCGGTCGGCCCCCCGCCACTCACGACAAATGAGAGTAGTCGCTTCCGCTCTTCGTCCGTTGTGGTCGGCAGGCAGGCAAGCTCAAGGTTCTGGATGATCTTGTTCCGAATATCTCGGGCGTCGTTGATGTCCTTGAGGAAATGGCAGTTCTCCAGGCCCTTGACGCCGTGCGGATTTGTGACAGACCCCACCGCGATCACCAGCTTGTCGTAGGGAACATAGAACCTCTGTTCGTTGCCGTTGCAGTCCGTCTGCGAAACCTCAATCAGCCGCGACGAAAAGTCGACGTCCTCAGCGCGGGCGCGGAGATAGTGGCCGCCGACACCGTGTATGATTCTCCGGATAGGTTCCACCAGCGACCTCAGCCCGAGCGTCCCAACCGTCGCGGACGGCAGCATGGGCGTGAACAGAAAGTAGTTGGCGGGGGAAATGACGGTGACGTGATAGTTGTCTGGGGCAAGCTCTTTCAGCAGCGAGACGCCGCCCCAGCCGCCGCCGAGTATCACTAGCCTGGGTTTGTCTTTGTGCCTGCGCGCTTCCTCGCTGTCGTCGTCGTCGAGGAATATCTCGAGAATCGGAAGGTTCTTAGGCCCGCCGCGGCGTGGGTTGATCGCGAGAGCCGAAACGGCAATGTCGGACTGGCTGGTGTGGACACGGTAAGTCGACGCATCATAGAGGAAGAAGCCGATGATCCCGACACCGACGAACAGCACCGAGCCACCAAACCACGCGGCGGCACGATAGCAGAAGTTCAGGAGCTTCGACCTTCCCTGTGGAAGCGGCTTGCCTGATAACTGGCGCGTGAGCAGGAGTCGCGCGGGAAGAATCCGATCCACGAGCCCCGAACTGCGGAGTGCGCCTTTTCTATATCGCGCAGTGGGCGACGGTTTAAATAATGTTCTCGTAAACAATGACTGAGTCTGCGTCCTGCTCAATTGGCATCGTGCCGTCGCATTTGCGCCTCGGACTCCAAGGCGGCCGGTTTGTCGAGCCGCCCGATAGCCCAGCATCATCGTCGCGAGTTTTGCTGTTGACCGTTCCGCCTCCTTCCTATTGATGTCAACAGAGGTCGCAATAACCTAAGGACGGAATTTGGTCCAATGGCGACTGATCATCGAGATATAGAAAAGGTAAGCGTCCGTAAAACTAGCAAAGCAAGATCTAAAAGCAATTGCGCGGGCATGAAAAAAGAGAGTTGAAATACTGTGTGCAGGTGTTGGTACTAGCTCGATGCCGCATGTGTTGTCAAGCATGCAGTGCGCTACGTCACTTCAGTGTAAGTCAGCGGGTCCGAGCGGCTGGGCCGCCCCACTACCACTGTAACCTACTACTATGATAAGAGGGCCTCCTGGTCGTCGAAACTTGCACCGAGGGAGGGTCTCACAGACCATTGTATGTACATGGCTTCTGCCGTTGTGGTAGCTTTTCCTGGGTTTGAATCCTTATTAGTTCCCCAGAGAGATGCTGACCCATATGCCTGTCTCGCTTTCGGAACGCGCATCATTCACGCAACAACCAGCTTGTGGAGCGCCGTTCGGGTTGGACATTGTCACGGCCCAGTTATATTCAGGCGGCGGGAGTCTGAGATCTTCGTCCTAACATCGGCAGCTCCATGGACAACACCGCGCATGCAATCACGGAACACCAGCACCGGGCTCAAGTCGAAGCTCAGGAATATGTTTAGGTTTATCGAGTGCACAATAGGTGGATCACCTCAACTGAGAACGCCAGGCTATGCAACCGCCGAGCTACCCCCCAACCCTTCCCAACGCCTCCGAGTGCCCGCCAGCGTCCTAGCACCGGAAATACCTCCTCTCCACCCATCTCTCTTCAATGTCCTGCACGATCTGGCCGACCACGACCGTGATCCCAGGGAAGACCTTCGTCAACCTGTGCAAGCCCATCCGCCCAGCGCTGTATGTGACCAGGACGATCCGCTCCGCCCTGACGCCGTGGTCAACGAGCACCTGCACCGCCATCAGGGCTGACCCGCCGCTGCTCATCTGCGCGTCCAGGAGCAGCACTGCCTCATGCTGGTCGATGTCCGGGGGCAGGACCAGGTAGTGCAATTCGGGCTCGCCCGTCCGGATGTTGCTCTGGATGAGCATTCGCCCGGTCTTGCAGTCGGTTATGCATCGGTGGAGGCCCGCTTCGAGCGCGGCGCCGCCACGGAGGACGATGACTGCGGATACCTCGCCCTTGGGACGCAGCCCGAGGTAGGTGAGTCCTTGCGGCGTGCTGATGTCAGTTGAGATGAAGGGGATGTTGTTCAGAGCCCTATCTCCAGCCATCAGTCCCCTGTCAAGAAATAGAAGGCACATGGTGTGTTGGCCGCTCAGCCACATACTGCTCGACCAGTAGCGCGGCTATGCGGTCAAAGTAAAATATGAAGTCTTCGCTCGAAGTGTCGATGTCGTGGATGATGGTGTTCATCCCGCGCATCTGCGAGGTCTGCTTCAGGACCACAACCTTATTCGAAAGCGGTTCAGACTGCGCTCCGATTTCCAGACGCGTGAGTGCTGCGCGGTGGCGTGCCGACTTCTCGAGCAGCTTCTGCTGAATGAACTGAACCACCATGGCTGCTCCGGTCAAACCCTGGCTCGCCCTACTCCCGGGGGTCCTCCGACTTACTCATGGCCACGTGGTTTTCGACTCCTCGAGGGACGATGACATCGGCGACATTTCGCTGAGGGTTGACGTACTGCAGGAAGACTATTTAGCGGGTTGTGCCGGCTAATGGGCGATAAATAGCCTACCTTCTCGAAATTCGGCTTCACAAAAGTGAACCATTGCTTGATGATGCCCTGGATGTCCCGACCGCGCTCTTTTTGGTCGCGCAATACTTACAGCCTGTCAGGGCCTGCGATAGAAAGCAAGGACAAAAGTCAGGTAGCAACGTACTCCTTCTTGAGAGGCACGTGTCTGCATCCGCCTCGCAAAAGATCTTGGAGACCAGCTCAGCTTCAGGTAGGTCGTGCGGATCGACAGGCCAAAGCTCACCTTCATGTCCATCAATTTGACGACTCTAGGGTCGTAAAGGGCAAATATACCCTCGACGATGAGGACATGCGGCGAGTAGATGGACGTTGTCCGGTCCAGACGGGCATGCTTCTCAAAAGAATACACGGGGATCTCGGCACGTTTCCTTCGTTCATTCAAGGGACATGATCAGCTTGGACTGGGCTCGATGTGATGTCCAAGCAGGTGCTTGCTTACCCGGCTTTGAGATCCTGCAGGCGCTCTACCAGGACATCGAAATCTATGGCCTGATGCAACGGTGAGCCTGGTGGATTGGGCAACCCAGGGGTAACACTTTAGCTTACATCTGGCGAGTCAAAGTCGTACTCGTTCCGAAATGCCTTTTTTGACGACTCCGCATCCAGGCTCTTGTAGAACGAATCCTTTTTGTGCGGTCGAGACTAATAAGCCCATGTTCCATCCCATGCCTCGGACTGCCTCTAGACTTACGATGGACAGGATAACAACCCACGGTAGGTTAAGCTTGCTCACGATGGCGTGGGACAATGTCGACTTGCCCGAGCCAGAACTACCGGCGATGCCAATGATGCTGACATCGGCCCATGGCGGCGCATAGTGAGCCCTGGTTGCGATTGTGCCGTCTGTCTCGCAGTGTGTCGCGCCGTTGACCAAGGCTTCCGGCCCGACGGGCACGGGCGCCGGCATGATTGGGGGTGACTGGTTGGGCACTCAACCTCAACAGGGCAGTCGGTTGTAAGGGAGGAGGGGCTGGCGTTGGACTTAGGTTGTCGGTAAGTTGTAAGCAACCGGGAACTACTTGGGACGGTACACCTGCATTTTGGGCTTCCCGGTGGACATAAAGGAGCCCTTACCGATGATGACTTTTAAGAGATGACGCTTTTTGCCCTTGCCCGGTGTCTGTGTCTGCATTTACCAGTCAAACTCGACGCTCTAAGGCAGGCAAGATCTTGCCTGCCCTTTTAGGGTTATCTGCGGGGCGTTCAAAGTGGGGCCTGCAGCTGTTCTGTGCCTGAGAGTCCGACTGCCAGGCAAGTGGCCGTCATCTGCTGGCAGTCGCAAGGGACCCGCCACAGCTCCACGAGCTGCAGCTTTTCACTCGCTTCATTTGAGGGTTTCGACCAAACCTCGCCTCCTCTTCAACTTCCCGCTCAACAATCAGCGTGAGCACACACGGGAACAGATGTGAGGCGCCGTGTCCCCTTCTACACAAACACATGTCCATCCGGAGCGCCGCTCTTGAGCTCGGCGGACACGACATTGATTCGACACTTCGTGACGCGGTCTTCGCCCAGCTACGGGAGAGCTTTGGCCGGATGGTATGTCTCCCGGATTCCCGGAACTTCTGGCCACTGAGCTTCGACAGCGATGGATGCTAACCGCGGGGATGGGCAGAACTCCTCAACGTCCGCGGCAACTTCAACCCAACATGCATTCGACAAGCGGGCTGCCGACGTCAAGGCGCCAAAGAGGTAAAACTCCTTCCCCTCTAGCTCCATCCATCACAAGACGCACAGCAAAATGATGATCGCATATCAATGGGAATCTCTCTGAAAATTCCATGTAGAGAAACCTTGCATTACTCGTTAACACCCTGAATGCCCTACAACCTGCTCTCCTTGTTCTCACTGTATATGCCCTGGTGGTATGCTGACGCAGACTATAGCGATATCAACGCTCTAATCCTTGATTATCTGACAATGGAAGGGTACCCCAAGGCTGCGGCAAAGTTCTGTAAAGAAGCCAATCTGCAGCCACAGCAGCCGGACGATTCTATCCAGACACGGCATGCGATCCAGCATGCCATCCACAGCGGCAATATCGAGAGTGCCATCTCAGCTCTCAACGAGCTTGATCCTGAGGTATACTGAAACCCCTGTTTCCCACCCACTCGGGCTTCTGTGATTAGAACACGAGTTTCATCATGCACCACGCATAGGCCTCTGGCCAGTGATGAGACACAACCACTAGCAGACTATGAGCAGCGCAACTTTTCAACATCTTCTCACATTCGTCCCATGAGAGGTCTCGCACTAACGCGGCATTAGATACTGGACAAAGACCCGGAGCTGCACTTCTCGCTCCTCCAACAGCAGATGATCGAGCTCATCAGGCAGTGCGACGGTGGAGATGTCACGCCGGCGGTGAACTTCGCGGTCGAGAAGCTGGGTCCACGGGCGGCTACTAACAGTGACTTCCTGTTGGAACTCGAAAAGACGATGTCCCTGCTAATTTTCCCCCACGACAACCTGCAGCCGGATCTGGCGGCGCTGCTGAGCTCTGATCTCCGCCGGGACACGGCGACCAAGGTCAATGAGGCTGTGCTGCAGCGGCAAAACGAGCGCCGAGAGGCGGCCATCCGGCAGCTCGTGCGCATGCGGGCGTGGGGCGAAACGTCGGCTAGGTCCAAGAAGAAGGATCTGCCCGATTCCATCGAGCTGGGTCTGAGTGCGGACAGCATGGAGCATGGTGAGGGCCAGGACGAGCCGATGATTACGACATGAATAGGGTATGATGAACGGTTCGACTGTTTTAAGTATTTGGCGTCTGGACGGAACCGTCAGGGAGGGGTCGGCGTTAAGACACGGCACGGCTGGATCGGACGGGAGATGGCAATGGCTTAGGAATGGGGTTTGGGATAGTGTGACGGCGTTATTGTGATGCTTGGTACCATTTGGTATATCAATTGGGTGCTGCATGGATACCTTAGGTAGACTGGTCGAGCCTCCGGGCTGTCGTTCGTATAAATGATACATCGTTGGCGTTATCCTTCGCACAATGTCCCCAGTCAAGTAGTCACTTCTCTGCTTGAGACTGGTTCACGATTCGAGTGCCTGGAATTTTATGAATAACACCTCGCCCCAAAACATGCGACATGCTACTTATGTACAAAATCTAAAACGCCCGGCCGCCCTTGGTTCTACCTACTTGGTCCGGATGTGCTTGAGCTTGCCGGGCGAGTAGAGGAAGTTGTTGGCGTACGCTTTGGGGGTGAACTTGCGCTCGTTGGGCTCCTGCACAAAGTACTCGTAGCCCTGCTTCTCGGCAAACGCGATGGCGTCTTCCTTGCTCTTGAAGTGTATGTGCTGGCCCTGCATGTGGTCGGCCGACGACTGCCAGCCCATCAGCGGGTTCTCCCACCGATGGCCCTTGCCCAGCACGTCCCAGTCCATGCGCCACCGGCTACCGATATGCTCGCCTGATTGGGTGGCGGGTTTGGCTGGCTTGTAGATGCTGCGGATGTGCCATGAGCGTTTGTCTAGAGAGGGTTGTGGAGGGGAGGGAACGAGCGTACCGAACTGTCCTGGCTTGCAGCTCGATCGGTGCACCGGATATGAGGCCGGCGGGCAGGACGCCTTCCTCGCTGCCGTCCTGGACGTGCTTGGGAACCGGGGTGAAGGTGCTAGATTGTGATCAGAGGTCAATCAATTTGTGGTGAAGCACCGGGGGGCAGGGCTCGTACGAGGTGGCCATGTCGATGGGAACGTTATAGTCGGGCGCATTCCGGGGCAAGGTAGCCATTGGTGAGGTCTCCTTCTTCTCCTTCTCTGTTGCGTTCGCCGGGACCTTCGCCGGGGCGGTGCCCGGGGGCATGGAATGCACACCACTCGTGGTACTCTCGTAACGTCGCGCGGCGGGGAGGACGGCGCGAGCCTGCGGCGCACTGCGCAACAGGCGCGCTGCCGAGGCCGTTGTTCGTAATGAGGACATGGTGACAACCCTCTCTCTTCGGTGCTTTGAGAGGGAGGATGGTTGTCCGTTCGGAGCTTTGCCTTGATGCGTTTCAATTCGGCGGCGCTGTGACGGGCTGACGGCTTGCTCGAGGTGCGGAGCCCCACTGCACAATGTGATTGGCCGACCGGGAACAACCGCGCAACAACATTCTTGCTGACCAAGGACATGGCGTTTTCCGGCTCCATCTTAACAGCTCAAATCCGCCGCAACGACACTCACCCAATTGAACCGGACCCGCGCATCAAGCAGCTGGGCTTCTGTTTGCGTCGTCTGCCCCTTTATCGAATTCTCTTGGGAATTACGGTTGCGCGCGACGCATTTCGTCAACATGAGCTACGTCACACGCCGGGCGCTTTCGACGCTCATCCCGCCCAAGGTACGCCGTCGTTTGCGAGTTGATAGGGTCAGAATGGTTGCTGACTGACGGTCTTAGATTGCCTCCCCGAAGGTACGCATTTTCAATCGAATTGCTCCAGATGTAGTCGCTCCGAGCCGTCCCGAGCTGGCGAGGATGTGATTGCAGCTTCATTTTTGAACGGACGAGGAGAATCACCTTGCGTCGAGCACGAAGAAGGACTGGGAACGGGAGAGTGGATGTTTGAAGAGCTAGTGGCTAACAGGGGGAATACAGGCCGTTGGCGGTGCTCCTGACGCTGCCCGCATGCAGCGCCTCGTCAACTTCTACGAGAAGCTCCCCCGCGGTCCAGCCCCCGAGCCCGAAGCCAAGGGCATCCTCGGCAGATACCGGGCCAAGCACTTTGGCAAGAACCCGACGGTGAAGCGTATGTGACCACCGTTGATGGGAGTGGCATTGGAATAGTCATTGAACGCACTTGCTGACTTTGCGGCAGCTGTTATCCACGCCATCATTGGCCTCCTCATTATCGGCTACGCCCAAAACTACTACTTCCATCTCCGTAAGTCTTGAATCCTGGAATGACATGTAGAAACAAAGGCCCCTGCTGACAGGCGCCAGGCCACCACAAGAACAACGCCCACTAAAATGGAGGCGGAAGAGCCCTTCGACTTGGCTGTGGCCTAGGCGTGTACATGAGCTGTTATCAATAGACTTGGTGCCTATCACGCATCGTAACAGATCTCCTTTGTTCACTTCACCTAAGCTCGGGCAATCCTCGGCGACGAGTTTATTGCACGGTTGTTCTGTCAGAAGTTGCCCAGTTGTTTGGAACTCGGCGCTGGTGTCTGTGCTTTGAGTTCGAGTGATGCCGGGTTGAGGAAGGACACCGTCTGTTAGCTCACAGATGCTTCGCTTGCCAGTGCGATCAGTAGAACCGAGTGTTCGTCACTACCTCAGCAATGTGATTTCCCCTGCAGTGATGAAACCCCTCGTCCGGAAGTGTTGGCAGGGCCGTCCTGGCATCAAACAGCGCCCCTCTGGTCCCTGAAGCGACCAAGGCACTAGCTCTCCGCGGGCGCATGCGCCGAGTATCACCTCAGGCAAACAGAGAATTCTGCGATTGATGGTGTTTGAGAGGATATCAAGAACAATTGACCTTCCATTGTTCATTACCTTGACCTTGTTTACCTTCAGTCGTTCGGGCTGCTGTAAATAACGGTAATTTCAAACTTGGGAAAATACGGCACATTGATCGCCTCGATGCAGTTCCAGTGACGAAGTTAGCCAGTTTTAACGCTAAACCCAAAACAGGCCCAAACCAGGACTCATCTCTGCCAACCACAGAGCCATCAGTCCCGAGTCGTCAGTCGGCGAAAAGACGCCAGCCAGCCGCATCGCCTCAGAGCGCACCGCACCTCCTTCAACCTACGACCTCGATTTCCGGACCGCCCGTCCCTTCCTTTTCCTTCCAACACCAGAAAAAATAGACCCTGAGGCATCGCGAACCTCGGTCCGCATAACAGATTGTAGGAGAAGGAAGTACGTACTATACCTAACGTTACATTTCATGAGGTTGCACACCGAAGACTGCGCCAGATTTCGATATTCTACCCCGAAGCATTCGCAGCTTTGTTTTTGCTCCCTGTCGCTTTGGCAAATGCAGCTGACCTAATGTTGCACTAGATACGATCAGCCTTATTCCTCGATAGCTCTCAACTGGTGGATGCGCGATCGTTCAATCCCTCGCCGCTCGACCGCAGACACGTCGACAATTGTAGGATGGCAACTGAGTCACCCAAGCAACAAGGATCCGATGAAGCTACTCTGACTTCTGCTCCCGAGCCCGTGAGCATCTCACCCAATCCCCCTCCCTGGCCCGTTGGATGCGCGTTGCCGCTGACCCGAGGTGCCCCGCGCTGCCCGCAGACCACCAAGCTCGACACCAATTCGCAAAATGTCGACCTCAACCGACCGCACGTAAACGGCGATGCACCCGCTTCCACCACGGACGAGTTTGAGAACAAGCACATTTCCGACATCATGGACGATTTGGTGAACTCGACAGAGGTTAGCATTAGTGGAGGGTCCGATAACGAGGCCGCCAAATCCGATGCTTCCAAAGGGAAGGACGACGCGAAGAACCACGGCCGCGCCGCGTCGACGGTAAAGAAGCCCGCATCCTTCAAGGCGGTCAAGGTCAACAAGACCTTCCTCAATGCCAAGGGCTCTGCTCCCAGCGCCGAGTCCAAGGCCGAAAAAGCCCCCCCAACCGCTAGCACTACGGCCACCCCTACCGGGACCCCAACCGGCACCCGGCCGAGGCTAGTTGCCAAAACTGGCAGTGGCCTGATCACGAGGTCGTCCGGAGCGAACGGAGGCAAGACGGGGGCAGGCCCCGATGCGAATGCCGTCTGGAACAAGAATCGACGTGAGCAAACTGCCTCTTCCACTAACAGACTGAATACTAACATGCAGTGCAGCGGCTCCTGCTCCAGAACCGAAGAAGTACACCGATGAAGAGTTAAAGAAGTATGGAATCCACATGGCCACGCGACTTCATCCTGATGATACTAAGGGCCAGTCCAACTGGGCCGATATCGAAGACGATGACGAGGACTGGGCTCCTGACACGATCACCTGGAAGGACGGAACAAAGATTGCAATCACGCATACCGAGGACCAGCCGGCACCACCTCCTGAGCCGGCCTCTCGCGCTATCACAAAGGAACCCGCGGCGGCAGAAAAGGCTAAGCCGCCTGCACCTGGCACCTCACCATCCGTAAAGCCCGGGGTCCTTGCGTCTGGAAAGGGACTTGTGTTGAAAGGCGCGCAAGAGAAGCCAACCCTGGTCGCCAAACCCCCCGCTCCCCCGGCTCCCACAAAGTCGCCATGGGCACCACTGCCGAAGATCGAAAAGGCCTCCCCGATTGCGGTAGAGGCCCCAACTCAGGCGGGACCGAAGTTCCCACCAAAGGAGACTCCGGTGCAGAAAACCAACACCCCACCACCTCCCAAAGAAATTGCCGCAGATGACTTCAGCCGAGGGCCCTGGCGAGATGGTTCTTCGGGTGGAAATAGAGAGCTCTTTAACTCGCACTCCGGCCGTTATGAACCGGTTCCTGACCGCTGTGGTCCGATGCGTCCGGAGCCCCGTCAGGCGGCCCTGTTGCAACGACCGCCGCACCATGAACAGCAAGGACTGATAGAACCGCCTGGTGCGTTCCAAGCGGGCAGAAACAACGAGCAGCCGGGGCCTTATGAGCGGAGGCGCGGATCTTCAAACGTTAGTGGCGGAAGCGGTAGCTGGCAGCGACTCAGGAGCATGGAGCACCCTCCCCCCCCTCCTGAACTCGTCAATGCCCGACGTGCATCCATGACTGGAGGAAGTGATGGTCGTGCTTCGCCCAGGAATTTCTCGCCTTCTGGTCTCCAGGGCGGGCCACGCCATGGCCAGCCATGGCAGCCCAGAGCGTCGCCTAACACTAGCCACGCGGTGCCTCAGCATCCGGGCGGTCAAGCGCCTGACGGGCGGGGTATGCCGCCTCCGGTTCAGCAGCCGGCAGTTGTTCCAGTCACAGAAGAGGATTATGAGCTGCAGAAGAGGCTCATGCGGGAGCGACGAGAGCTAGCCATGCGGCGTCGTCAGGAAGAAGAAGCAAGGGAAGAGGCCGCACGGAGGGAGAGAATCCGCCTGAAACTGGAGGCGTTGGGACCCGCCCCTGAGTCGAAAAGTGCCAAGGCTGCGAAAGAACAGGCCGCGGCGCCAACACAAATTCAAACGCGGGAGAATACCATCCCCCGGAAACAAGGACCAGCTGAGTCGCAGGCCACCGAGAATGACGTACCCGCGCCAGCAGCAGTACCTGAATCCGCCAAACAGGCTACTCCGCGCGCTGACGAACCAGCCCACCTTGTTCCGCAAACCGACGGTGTCGAGTCTCGTCCGCAACCGCATGGGAGCAGCCACGCCCACCCTTGGGCACCGACCGCGAGGCAAGCTGATCGGCATCCAGCGGTCTCTTGGGGACACCAACCGTCTACGAAGAATGTATGGGGTGCTCCCAATAACAACCGCACCCTAGGAAACGGCACCTTTGCTGCAGACCTTGGGACATCACCGCTTGCTCAGCCGCCCAGCCAGTCTGGGCCCGGCCCCATTGCGCCACCGAGTAGCGCTCGCACCGCGTCAGCGTCTCAGGTGACGGTGCCCGAACCCGCCCCGAGGCAGCCGCCAATCGGTCCTCCGAGGCAGGCCCAGGCGCCTAGAAGGACGGGCGACCGCGAAATGAAAGACAATCCTTGGGCCGCTGCTGTGCGTCTCAATGACGACAAGTTCTCTGAGATGCTCAACGCTCAATACGAGGACCGGGATCGCCGATTGCAAGCAGAAGGTCGCTCGCTAAAGGATATCCAGCCTGCCATCAGAGATACCTGGCGGCCAGTGAAGCTTGACGAGAGCGGCATACGCACCGAGGTAGCTTCGAAACAAACCCTCCATATTGGCCAGGAAAACCCATGGGCTGCCAATGAGTCGAAGTCCGCGGTGTCGCAACAGGCACCGTCTGCATCCAGCGGTGCACCATCCGAGTACGGCCAGCTTCCCCCGACCACGTTGCCTGCCCGCGATATGGCATCAACATCGGTACTTGGCGCCAGGGGCTCACGTTTCTTCCCGTCTCGGGACGTCCGCCAAGACACGAACCGCGACGTACGCCAGGAAGCGAGCACAGAGACGTTGCGACACAAGTCCCCGTCTCCTCCGCCTCCGGATATGGCCGGTCATCCCGCTTTCGATGGTGATGCTACTCACCCACATGTCTCTTTGCCACGACCGCAGCCGGTTGTTCGGCTTCCTCCGTCGGCGGCGAAGGAACCTCAGGCGAGTGCGCCGGAGGCCAACAAGGCTCGGTTTAGCCAGCCCAAGTCTCCGAGGCCGAGCTTTTCGTGGGCGGCACAGGCGGCATACAAAGAACCAGATAATGCCCCACGCGCCCCCGTCCAGAAGCCGGAGAACGCATGGCAGACCAAGATCGACAACCTGCTGGGCGGACGGAGAGTTCACGCGCCTCCCAAACCCGCAGGAGCCGATACTGGAAGTCGGGTTCCCAATTCGTCGTCTGTGCAGTTCACTCATCTTGATGCGGACGGTTCAGTTACGACGAAGGGGATGGCGGAGGAATGCTTCGAGGAGCAGGAAATGGGCTCCGTACCGCCCATCCGCCTTCCCAAGACGGTACCGGAAATGGCTTGGCAGCCGAGCCCGACACCGAAGCCGCTTAGTAAGAAGTTTCAGCCTGTGGTGTCAAGCGCGGATCCTATCTCGTTCACGCCCGATATATCCGGCGCGGGACAAGTATGGCGTATCCGCCTTCCGGGCCAGGAGAGTAAGATTCTTGTCATGCCATTCGGCCGGACGCGTAGCAATCCGCGTCGCGGAGGCCAGCGTGGCGGCCGGCACTCCGCGGCGGGGCCACATCGACAGGGCAAAGGCCGAGACCCGGCTTCGCCATACTCCGGGGAGCAGGGCGGCAACGCTTCGGGGTCCAATGCTTCGCATGGCAAGCACCACCGAAGTGGCTACCGCGGGCGTGATAACTGGCCGCGTAGCGCAGCGAACCAGATCCAGACCTAAAAGCCGGACTTTTGCCCAGCTGATCTTGGAAGGCACACTCAATATTGTCATCCCCTAACGACGTGTCTTGCGGTCGATAACGGCTGAGTTTGTTGGCGCTTCCTGGAAGAACCAGTAACCATCAGATCTATTCTATATTTCGTGCTGCTACCCGAGAGCAGTAGCACTGTACTAGTTTCGAGTGTTCGCCTTTCCTTTTCCCGCGGCAGCATGGCTGCATCTACAGTCTGGGCTGCCTTTGTGCGTCATTTCAGAGCGAAACCCCGGACTGTTCGTCATTGTCTAGGAGGAGGATATTGAATTAATGCGGCCAATGATGGGGCACGAGTCTCGTTCGTCCCGCATAGCCGTGGTACGGTCTGGGAATAACCGGCCAGACCTAGGAAAACCTCGCATTCTCGCGGTTGTGCGCAAGAGATGGTAAAAAGCTGGTGAAGAATGAAGGGCACTGTGGGGTGAGATGGGAGCAGGACACTCAGATGTTCCTCGTGGTATTGCAATTTGCAATGATACCCGCTCAGCAGACAGACGACTGGAGGGGCATACATCCGATGTCTCTTGTCTGGCTCCTCTGAGGATAGAAGGAGGGGCAGGGACAGGGACAGTTCTCGCATATTTTAGAGCGAATGGATGGATGGACAGGCCGGTGCATGGGCGTCTGTCCGCCTGCGTGCTACAGGATGGGTGGTGAGTGATGCTGAGATGGAGGATGGGTGGGCATGACAGCCCGGATGGGCGGTGTAGCTTGTGCAGTTCACAGTTTAGTGGCTCCACAGTCTCTCAGACAAAAACATCGAATATTGGCGTTGTTGCTGCTTCCTGCTTCGTGACCGTTTTTCGGGGCTGCGGCGGGAAGTGGAGAGCGGGGTGGTTTGGGTCGCGGTATTTGCCCCTTGTCTGTCGTCAGTTGGGTTTGATCAAAACTGCAATGGCATGTCCAATGTACCCCTTTGATAGTTCACTTGGTGGCGAGACAGGCGTGCGTTGTGCTGAGGGCATTCTGGGTCTCCTGTATTTATAAGTGCCCACATGATACATTGCCCCGCCAACCTGTGTCTGCGCCTACCTGCAAGCAACTTGCTGATGTCGCTGCTACATACTGCAGCTAAACACAGGAGAATTCAGTCTCAACTGAGGGCTTTCAAATTCAACAGATGATAAGGCCAGTCCGAGGATTAAGAAATTGGCATTTTCTCAGAAAAATCCCCTGTCCACGTTCCTTCATCCTCAATTGTCGCCGGCCGTTTTCATTCACCTCGCTTCCGCGCTCACCCCAAATCCCCGTCATGGCGGACCCAACCGTGAAGGGCGGTAGCACCGGAGTGGAAAGGCCCAACGACGATAACAGCCCCAAGAAATTAATCAACCTCCTCCGCGGCTGGCCCTCCCCGCACCTCCATCCGGCCTCTCAGCTCCAAGCTGCAGCCTGCCGCACCCTCTCCGACCCGTCCATCGCCGTCCCCGCGCTCCAGTATGCGCCCGACCCGGGGTACCAGCCGCTGAGGGAAGAGCTGGCGCTGTGGCTGAGCTTGCACTACCCTGCCCCTCCCATCAGGCCAGACCAGATCGCCATCACCGGCGGGGCAAGCCAGGGCCTGGCGTGTGTGCTGCAGTCGTTTACCGACCCGGGATATACGCGGGCCGTGTGGGCGAATGCGCCGTGCTACCATCTGGCGTGTCCCATCTTTGATGATGCTGGGTTTGCGGGGCGGTTGAGGGCTGTGCCGGAGGATGAAGGGGGAATTGATGTAGCGTGGCTGGAGAGGCGGTTGCGGGAGGAGGACAGGAGGAATGGGGAGGTAGGTTATTTCCGTTTTCCAGTCTCATCATGTTGCAAGTGACACGTGGCAGACTGACTAGTGATAGGACCACCTCTACAAATCCCCGGCGCCTCACCGCAAGCTCTACCGCCACGTCATCTACCTCGTCGCCACCTGCGCCAACCCCTCCGGCAAGACCCTCTCCCTCGCCCGCCGGGAAGCCCTCGTTCGCATAGCACGGGAGCACAACGCACTCATAATCAGCGACGACGTCTACGATTTCCTCCAATGGCCCATCACTCCATCCTCTCCCCCATCCCCTTCCCCAACCCCATCCCCTTTACCACCGCTCCTCCCGCTCCTCTCCCAACTCGACCTCGCGCTCGGCCCCTCCCCGCACAACCCGCCCGGCAAGCACTTCTCCCACGCCATCTCCAACGGCTCCTTCAGCAAGCTGGTCGGCCCCGGCGTGCGGACGGGGTGGATCCACGCCACGGCGGACTTCGCGCACGGCTTCTCGCAGACGGGCTCGAACCGCAGCGGCGGCGCCGCCAGCCAGTTCGCGGCCGTCTGCATGCACCAGATGCTGGCTGTGGGGGACCTGCAGCGGCATGTCGAAGAGGTAGTGCGGCCCGCGCTGAGGCGGAGGCATGCTTTGATCGTGGCGGAGGCGGGGCGTGTGTTGGGTGGGTTGGGGGTGCGGGTTTGGAAGGGGAATGGTATATCGGGCAGTGGTGCAAAAGGGGAAAATGGGGAGGTGGGAGAGGTGTTTGGCGGGTATTTTGTTTGGCTGACGCTGCCGGAGCGGTTGGATGCGGATGCCGCGGCCGTGGCGGAGCGGGCGAGGGAAGAGGAGAATCTGATTGTTGCGCCGGGGAGGATTTTTGAGGTGAAGGGGGATGAGGAGGCGGCTAGGTTTCCGAGGAATATCAGGCTGTGTTTCTCGTGGGAGGAGGAGGAGGATATTGTTGAGGGCGTGGCGCGGTTGGGAAGGGTGTTGAAGAGGATGCTTGAGGGGGTGAGTATCCAGCCGCGTGCGAAGGCAGCGGTTGAAGCAAACATAGGGGAGTTCAAGTGACAAGAGACTAGAGAAGGTGCTGGTGGAATGAGCACGGGGGCACAAGGTGTCCTCTGGTTATTCAGCCCGCCAACGGCTCGTGCAGACGAACCTGGCTCTCTCGCTACCCAAGTCTATCATGCGCAGTCGTAGTCTGTACATGTATAGGGCCTCAGATCCGTCGTGCCGCCGAGGCTCGCGAGTGGGCCGCACCCTCACGCGCTTCCGCCCAAGCAGGGCCGTTCCCGCACCGCCACATCTGGCCTCCGGAGCCATTCGGGATGTTAGAGTTCTGCCGTCGCGAGGCCCCTCACTTTCCGCAGTCTCTAAATTTTGCGCATTGCGCTGCGGAGAGGTTCCTCGGAATTCCGAGCCCATCACCCTGGCGGCTCCTGGTTGCTCATCGGCACGGCAGTGACTGCGCCTGCGCCCTCCCTCGACGACCAAGCGAACCAACCCGGCCCGTGGGCGGTCCTAAGTCAAGCAGGCAGTATTAGGATTCTGCTGAGCAATATCGCCACGCTCCTTTTCACTTCTCCTTTGACGTGGGAGCAGCATATGAGTGGATCTAATGAGCGACCATCAGCCAACAGACGCAGAGAGCATCACCACCACCCACAACATACCTTCTCCGCAAGCGCCATCCACTCCTCCACGCCTCTCATATACGGATCAGCAGAGGCATCCACGGCAGCTTCGTGGCCCCAGACCACCATCTCGTCGAACTCGGCTTGCACCTGCAGGGTCGCCTGGGGCGTGTCCGCTTCCAAATCGATAACGTCCGCTTCCTCGGGGCGTCTGGACGGCTCTTCAGCCGCAGAGACGGCTGCCACGACGCCGCGGCACCCGTCGGGCAGCTCCACGGTCTTGCCTTGGAGCTTGCGGCCGCGGAAGTAGGCTGTGCTGATGCCGTCTGAGGGAAGGGTTACGTCTGGTCAGTCATGTTTTCTTGAGACAGAACCGGTAAGGTGAACAGGAAATAATGGGATAAGAATTACCCTCGCCGACCTTAGGGTCCCAGAATGACTGGTTTGGCTCCACAGAACCGTTGTGATGCACGCGGCAGGGGAGCAGATGCGGTGTCGCTTTGGGGGTGGCCCCAGACGGGGTCTCCGGCTTCAGATTGAGCATTGGCTGCAACATGCTGGTGAGCTTCAGTGCAGGACTAAGAGGTTCTTCTGCTTGAGAGATTGACGTGAGATTAGTGGTCCACTGGTCAGAGGTTCAACCTGGAGACGCGTGACATGGGACAACTTTAAGTGGAACGCGGGTTTGACGCGATTCGACCCCTTCCAGGTTGCTGGTTGCAGGGGTGTTGTTGCCGGTGGGGCCCCCGGGTGATTCCAAGTCCTCGGCAAGATCCGCTCCCGGTCCAGGGCAACATCAGCTCGTCGTTCCAGAGAGCAGTTCCCGTGGATATACCTCTCCATTTTGGGACTTGAGTGAATAACACTCCACAAGAATGATTTTGCAGCCACGGCTGGAAGGTCAGAATCCCCCATAGGATACTCCAACTACTCCAAAGTCTCGTTCTGCGACTTGTTCTCTAGCAAAGTGTGCCATTGAATTTGGGGTTCGGGCTCCGATATAGGGTGATAATCCAAGACGCTGAGTACTCGTTTGAATGCTTTTTGCGAAACATTTGTATCTGACTCCTGTAGTGGCTCTTGTTTGGTGATGAGTTGGGGCACTCAGCCGCGATCTCAGCCTGGGCGACACAATGCTCCTCCAGAGGATTTTCGTTGCGCTAACCGGATAATCACACCATCTATTTGGCAACAGTGGGCGGCTTCCAGCGGGAGCATTGCAGGGATGGACAGAGCGGAAATGTTTGAGATCAAGGCCTGGGTTCAAACTACGTGAGACCTACCTTAGGTACTTGACCATGTTGGTGTAGCGTGCCCTAGGGGGTGAAGAGAAAGTACGGTACCTATATAAGAAAAGAAAGGACGAAAGAAAGGAAGCCAAAGGAGGAAAGGATTGTGAAAAGAGAAAAGATGAACCCGCCAAACATGCTGTTTGCTCTTCATACAACGGTTGAGCATGCTACTATGCCCTGCCTCACCACAAGGCGGCTCTAGATGGCCTTATGAGAACCTTTCCATCCCATGTCTGCTCAACAATGCGGCGCCGACAACATGGCGACGAGTACCTTGATGGCCTGTGTGAAGGAACCGACCAGAAGAATTCATTTTGTCGAATGCTTTACCAGATGATGCAATTGCCTCGCTTCATAGCAGCCGGTTCCGCTGAATACTAGTATGCAACTTTTATGCATCGCCGAACAACATCTCACAATACTGTTGCTCTCTTGCAGTTTGATACTACCGTCGATTCTACCTAAGAGCTTGGCTTGTGCCGTCCTGACTTTGGTTAGAACCACTGGCCATCCTTTAACAAGCTTGTAAGTGAGGTGCCCCTGGAGTCACAGACTTGTTCCTTGAATGATTGAACTGAACGTTCGTTTTGTCGATCATCACGTCCCTCATTCAGTTTGATTTTGAGAACTGAACAGATCTTCCTCTGCATCTTTAACTCAAACCAACTTCCCTTACAAACCCACCTGGTTACCTCCACCCAATTCGTTCATCTCCGCCGTAGACGTTCTTGGTAAGTCATCCTATGCCGAACCCTCATCCTTTCTATCATGAGATACTGACTTGAGTTGTCGAAGCCTTGCTTATCAGGTTAAGTTCACCGTCTATTGCGATTTTCGAGTTTACCCAGTCTCGATACCATCTTACTGATAGTCTGGAGAGACGAAAGACCATCCATCGGATCAAAGCTTGTGACCGTCCTTGCCCATTCATCAAGATCACGGTCGTCCTATGATGGAACTCTCAAAGGTCCTTTCCGGCATTTTCTGGCTCATCGCCCATGTCCGCTGCTTCACATTGACTCTGGGTGTCACCGTTGCCCGATCTGTTATCCTGTCTAGGCTTTCGGCCATCAAAGAAGGCATGCTCGTCGTCAGCGACGAACGAGGGCAGCGGCACGTTTTTGGTGAGCCGATCAATCTCGACGACAGGACCCTAGAGGAACCGAGGAAGCCAAAAGCCAATGGCTCCGCCTTGGTGAAGTGGCGCCGCAGAGAAATCACGTCTATTCCGCTGAGAGCCGAGCTCGAAGTGAAGAGTGGCACATTTTGGTTGCGCCTGTTCTTCTTCGCTGATATGGGCTTTGCCGAGTCGTACATGCTCGGCGAGGTCGAGTGCTCCGACCTGACGGCTTTCTTTAGACTATTCATTCTGAACCGTAACCATCTCGGTAACGGCGTGACCTTCTTTTCCATGATCTTCGGAAAGGTCTCCAGCCTGACGAGGTCGACGAATACACCGTCAAACTCGCTACTGAATGCCTCGCGGCATTATGACCTCAGCAACGACATGTTTGCGGCCTTTCTGTCGCGCGATATGACCTACTCATGCCCGATATGGGCGCCGGTGGGCCGTGGTGGCAGGGCCGAGTCGCTTGAAGAGGCGCAGATGACCAAACTGCACCGCTTCATAGACGGGGCCAAGATCAAGTCGACAGATCATGTCCTAGAGATCGGCACCGGCTGGGGTTCCTTCGCCATCGAGGCCGTGAGGAAGACCGGCTGCCGCGTCACGACCCTGACATTGTCCAAAAAACAGAAATCATGGGTGGAAAAACGCATCGCTGCCGAGGGCTTGTCGGAGCGAATCAAGGTAAGGCTGATGGACTACCGCGAGCTGCCGATCCCTGAGGAGCCATACGACAAGATTGTGTCCATCGAGATGATCGAGGCCGTCGGGAAGGAGTTCCTGGGCACATACTTTTCTCGTATCAATGAGCTGCTGAAGCGCAATGGCGGTATTGCTATGTTCCAGTGCATCACTATGCCCGAAAGCAGATACGAGGCGTATGCGAAGAGCGAGGAGTGAGTGCAAGACCCATACCACAAATAGAGACAGACCCATGCCGACAAATCTTCTAGATTCATCAACCGCTACATCTTCCCGGGC
Source organism: Achaetomium macrosporum (assembly GCA_033296875.1). Taxonomy (NCBI): domain Eukaryota; kingdom Fungi; phylum Ascomycota; class Sordariomycetes; order Sordariales; family Chaetomiaceae; genus Achaetomium; species Achaetomium macrosporum. Next base: position 114,843 of record MU860041.1, on the reverse strand, counting down.
GGACATCTCCCGTCCATCACGCTGCTACTGAACCACATCACGACTGAGTCCCACGGGACCCTCATCGTAGAAAAGGTAGAGAACATTGGTGGCCATTACGCCAGAACATTGCGGCTGTGGAGGGAGCGATTCCTCGCGAAATTTGACAGGAAGATCCGCCCGGCTCTCATGAGGCAGCGTCCCGACTGGACGGAAGAGAATGCCGATGTCTTTCGGAGAATGTGGGAAGCAAGTTCACATCCTTGATCTCCTACCCAATGAGGACAACGCTGACCAAAGTCCAGTACTACTTCACGTATTGCGAAGCGGGCTTCTTGACCAAGACCCTGGGAGACGTCATCATCACAGTTGGTCGGGAGGGCGCCACGGAGTTGATGGAGGGTATTCCGCTGTGACGGTTTCAGCTCTCTCCTGTGGCACTGTTCGCCGTCATCCAGATTTACTCCTCACAGAGTAGAGGAACTGTATACAACGGGTATCTTCATGCAGCATAGCATAGTCTTTGGCGCTCAATTCAACGTTTCTTCGTCTTCTTCCCTTTGGCCTTCTTCGGCTTCGTCTCGTCCGGGTATCGATTCGCGTGTTCCATGTCAAATGCCGGCTTGTGCTTCCTAAACAGCAGCATGGCAACCCGCGCATCTTCTATGCTGGAGTGCTGCCCCGTCTGGATTTCAACTCCCAATAGCTCCCTCGCCAACACACGCAGCGCAGGCTTCGGTCCGTGCCCAAACTTCCTGAATCCAGAAAACTTGGCCGTATCGCGGATCATCTTACTGGGATGATCCAGCTCCAGAACCCTTAGGTCGTGCTTGACGTCATGTCCCACGACAATCCGTCCCTTCAGGAGCTCGGCAACCTGCCCCTGCACCTCGTCAAACATCCTGGCTTTCGCCATGTGCTTGGGCCCCACGCCGCTGACATGCGTCCGCCAGTCAACGACCCTCTCCCGCGGCCTCACGTAGGAGTCGTAGACCTGTCGCCCATGGAAATCCACCACGCTCACCCGCGCCAGGGCGTCGTCGTAGCCGCCCTCGCCCACGCCCACCATCTCGCAGTCGATGGCCACATACTTGCCTAGTTCGACGTTGGGTGCTAAGCCTTCGTTGGGACGGGCCGCGTTGTCTTTGGAGAGCAGGGAGCTGGATCGCAGGCCGAGCCCGTACGCTTCGGCGATTGACTCCGGTGAGATGTCATTGTCTGCTGCCCAGAGGGCCAGGGATGGGGCCACCCCGTGTTTGTGCGGCACAGGGTCGATTTTGGAGGATTGGGTGTTGCCCATGGGAGGTTTGTTCTTTGAGTTAACGGGTTCTGAGGGCGGTTTAGGTGTTGATGTTGGAGACTTGGTTGGTTTTGGTTTGTGTTCGTGCTGGTGTTTCTGCTTCTTCTTAGGTGCACTCCGGGTTGTGTGATCAAGTGCACTGTCGTCTGCTTTCCTTTTCACTGCTGGCTTCGCGGCCGACTCGGCCTTGATCTTGGCTTGCAGCTTCTTCCAGTTTGAAGAGAGTTCCGTAGCCATGGTTGGCTTATTATCTGGTTATTGCTGTGAGAGCAAGCATCATTTTGTGGCGGTGAATGTTGTTACACTGTTGAGAACTGAGCAGCCTGAGGTCTGAGACTGGATGAATGGTCCGGTGTGCTTGTTTCGTTTTCATGCAGGCTCAGGAACTTCATGTGAGAGTGGAGCCACTCTAGCAAAGCGGTTAGCGCGCCAAGAGCCATCAAGGTGCCAGGCCCCACCCATTCAAGATCGATTCCACAATCATTCCAGCGACGGAAGTTTGAACCGAACATTGCCCCTCCAAGAGTGCAGTCAAGGCAGCTCAATTTCATCAACATCGCCTTGCGGCCATCGAACCTCATCATGACGTCAAACGGCACAAGCGGAGGAGCCGAGGTTGGCTCGGATGAGCTAAGGCGAAAGGGCAAGGCAACACCCGATACCCTCAAGTAGGTCAGATAACGCGATGTGTCCTGGCGCAGAGCCCGCGAAGCTGCAATCGAGCTGACACGACTCCAGGGTTGGCTGTATCGCAATTGTTACAAAAGACGGGCATCCGCGACGAGCCGAGATCCTCAGCATCAAAGAAACCAAGAGCGGCCGGCAGTTTTACTGCAATTTCGACAACTTCAACAAGCGATTAGACGAATGGGTTCCGATCTCTAGGATCGACTTTGACCAGGACGTCGAGTGGCCCAATCCCGATAAGGACAAGCAGAAGGACGCCAAAAATAAAAAGTCGACGGTATCCAAGAAGTCGCAGCCACCCAAGAAGGCACAGAAGAGGGTCGGCAAGCGGGAGGAGTCAGTCGCGTCCGAAGGTCAGACACCACACCCCTGGACCGAGTTCGTCGAATCCCAGAACAAGGCAGATGGAGAGGACAGGGTCAATGCGAGCCTGGAGGTTGGGGCGACGCCCACTGTCGGCCCCGACGAGATGGAACTGGACGAGGACGAGACACCGGCCAGTGCTGCTAAGAAGGAGCATTTGCAACCATTCAGCCGAGAACAGGAAATTGAGAAGCTGCGGACATCGGGTTCCATGACACAAAACCCAGCCGAGATCTCGCGCATCCGTAATATATCCAAGGTGGAATTTGGCAGACACGTCCTCTTCCCCTGGTACTTCTCCCCGTACCCGGAGGCTTTTAGCCAGGAGGACTGCATCTACATCTGCGAGTTCTGTCTGAGCTACTACGGCGACCTCAAGTCGTTCACACGGCACCGGAAGAAGTGCACGCTGCAGCACCCGCCCGGGAACGAGATCTACCGGGACGACTTCATATCGTTTTTCGAGATCGATGGCAGGCGACAGCGGACATGGTGTCGAAACCTGTGTCTTTTGTCAAAAATGTTCCTCGACCACAAGACCCTTTACTATGATGTGGATCCTTTCCTCTTCTACGTCATGACCACGAGGGACGACAAGGGATGTCATATGATCGGCTACTTCTCGAAGGAAAAGGAAAGCGCGGATGGGTACAACGTCGCGTGTATTCTGACAATGCCGCAGTACCAGAGAAAAGGGTACGGGCGGCTGTTGATCCAGTTCTCGTACGAGCTCTCCAAGATCGAGTGCAAGCTCGGATCGCCCGAGAAGCCGCTCTCGGATCTGGGTCTATTGAGCTACCGTCAGTACTGGTCAGAAAACATCATCGACCTGCTGCTTGGGTACAGCGAGCGCGAGGAGAAGTGCACGATCGAAGGCATCGCGTCGCAACTCGCCATGACGACGCAGGATGTTGAGCACACGCTGCAAGCGCTCAAGATGCAGATCTACCACAAGGGCGAGCACAAGATTGTCATCCCGGAAAAGCTCGTGCAGCAGCGTGAGAGGTCCAGGGCCAAGCAGAAACGGGTCATCAACCCAGAGCGGATCCAGTGGAAACCGCCAGTCATCACGGCGGCCAGCAGGACATGGGGATGGTAGTGTGTAGGATATCCAAGATCGGGTACGGTGGCGGACCCGAAATCGGCAGTACAATGTTAGCAGACCTGTTGCAGGTGGCTCACTCCATGGCACCTTGGTGGGAATGAAGCAGCGGCGCCATGACGCTGAGATGCTTGGGCGTGGTAATCGAATGTGCTTGTAGCGTGTACACAGGAGGAGAAGGTGTCGGGGTAGCGGTGCGCTTGGACGAGTAGCTGCTATGTATGTACAGCTTTGCATACGACTTAGAACGATAGTTATACCATTCCATCTAACTCCTCCGTATCTTGTGGCTTTCGCAGCATTTCGGTTATGCATATATGCCTTAAGTTGAAGTGGACGCTGCGGGCATCCACTAACGGGGCAATTAAATCAGACCCACTCTTCTCGCGTCGCTGGCGCGTCTATCTTTTCGGTCCCGCGATTTCTCGCGTTTTATTGACTGGGCCGTTTCCCACTGTCCGTTTGGAACGAACGACAAACTCGCTGCCCAACCCAACCCGTTCACTCCTCCAACACCTGACTGTCTCTCCAACACCGGCTGTGAGAGGCACGCATTCATTCACAATGGCGTCACCAGCGGTCGTATCCAGCGATGCTGGGTTCATGACCTCGGACCGTTCTCTGGGAACCCCGCGCGCAGCAAGACTGCCCGGTTCCTCCAGCGGCAGACCTGCAGCGCCACCGTCGGAGAGTCTTGGTGCGCTCAGCGATGGCGAGGCCGAGGGCTTTGCCGACGACCAGGTTCCCGTGCGCGCACGGCCGACAGATCCCTCCAATATCCCAAGGGTCGAAGACAAGATCGGCCTCATCATCCAGCAGTCGTTTGAGGATTTCATTGAGGGGTATGTTGGACTCTGAGAGCTGTGAACATGATGCATTTCTAACATAGGCACGCATGCAGGTACGTAGAGGCGCCCAGAGCGTCCGGGCAGCCGACCTCGAGCGCTGTCACCACCGACAAGTACTACATCGCCCAGATCCACGGCATGCGGACCTACCAGCTGTCGACCTTCTACGTCGACTACCGGCACCTCGAGAGCTGGAACAACGGAGCCCTGGCGAACGGTATCATGGAGTCGTACTATCGTTTTCTCCCGTTCCTGACCGCCGCGCTCCACAACATGATCGCCAAGTACGAGCCGCAGTACTTCCGCGAGCACCGCCAGCCCACCGCCTCCAGCCAGCAGCACACGTCGGGCGCCAGCAACATGGGCTCGGCCAGCCAGAGCGAGCTCGGTAGCAAGACGGCCAACCAGCAGACCGACAAGCTCTTCTCCATCGCCTTCTACCACCTGCCGCTCATTACGCGCGTGCGCTCGCTGCGCGCCCGCAACATCGGCCAGCTGCTCTCCATCAGCGGCACCGTCACCCGCACGTCCGAGGTGCGGCCCGAGCTGGCTCTGGCCACCTTCGTCTGCGAGGCCTGCCGCAGCGTGGTGCCGGATGTGGAACAGACCTTCCGCTACACCGAGCCGACGCAGTGTCCCAACGCCACGTGCCTGAACCGGACGGCATGGCGGTTGGACATCCGGCAGAGCACGTTTGTGGACTGGCAGAAGGTGCGCGTGCAGGAGAACAGCAGCGAGATCCCCACGGGGAGCATGCCTCGGACGATCGACATCATCCTCCGCGGCGAGATGGTGGACCGGGCAAAGGCCGGCGAGAAGTGCATCTTCACGGGTGCCCTGATCGTCGTTCCGGATGTCAGCCAGCTGGGCCTGCCCGGTCTCAAGAGCGTGGCCGTCCGCGACGACCGCGGAGCGGATGCCGGCGGTAGCGGAGTGAGCGGTCTGAAGTCCCTCGGTGTCCGCGACCTCACCTACCGCCTCGCCTTCCTGGCCTGTATGGTGAGCCCCGACCTGTCGTCTATCGGCGCGTCCGGCGAAGCCCAGATCGTCGACATGGTCGGGACCTTGACCGCGAGCGCCAACATCGAGACCGCCGAGACGGTAAAAGAGCTACAGGATGCTGTGCTCGCTTCGTACACCCAGGGCGAGATTGAAGATCTCCGTGCCATGGTGCACAGCGACCACATCTATTCGCGGCTGGTGCAGTCGCTTGCGCCCATGGTTTATGGCCACGAGATCGTGAAGAAAGGCATCCTGCTGCAGCTGCTGTCCGGTGTGAGCAAGACCACGCCCGAAGGCATGCAGCTCCGCGGCGACATCAACATCTGCATCGTCGGCGACCCGTCCACTTCCAAATCCCAGTTCCTCAAGTACGTCTGCAACTTCGCGCCTCGCGCCGTGTACACCTCGGGCAAGGCCTCCTCCGCCGCCGGTCTCACCGCTGCCGTCGTCAAAGATGAAGAGACCGGCGAGTTCACTATCGAGGCCGGCGCGCTCATGCTGGCCGACAACGGCATCTGCTGCATCGACGAGTTCGACAAGATGGACATCGCCGACCAGGTGGCCATCCACGAAGCCATGGAGCAGCAGACCATCTCGATCGCCAAGGCGGGCATCCAAGCCACGCTCAACGCGCGCACCTCCATCCTGGCCGCCGCCAACCCGGTCGGCGGCCGGTACAACCGCAAGACCACGCTCCGCGCCAACATCAACATGTCGGCGCCCATCATGTCGCGCTTCGACCTCTTCTTCGTCATCCTCGACGAGTGCAACGAGGCCGTCGACCGCCACCTGGCCGAGCACATCGTCGGCATCCACACGCACCGCGACGCCGCCGTCACCCCGGAGTTCTCGACCGAGCAGCTGCAGCGCTACATCCGCTTCGCGCGCACCTTCCGCCCTGAGTTCACCGACGAGGCGAAGGAGGTGCTCGTGCAGCGGTACAAGGACCTGCGGGCTGACGACTCCCAGGGCGGTGTGGGGCGCAACAGTTATCGTATTACCGTCCGCCAGCTCGAGAGCATGATCCGCTTGTCGGAAGCGATTGCCAAGGCCAATTGTGTCGACGATATCACGCCCGATATGGTCAACGAGGCGTACAACCTGCTAAGGCAGAGTATTATTTCCGTGGAGCACGATGACGTGGAGGTGGATGACGAGGAGGAGGGCATTGTGGACGGCGGCGCGGCATTGAGACAGGCTGCGGACGCTGCTTCCGGGGTTGCGGGCGGTGACGAGGCGATGGAGGAAGATGAGCGGCAGCAGCAGCAGGGAGACCGCCAGGCCTCAGCCGCCCCGTCACACCAGACGACGCAGAAACAGACCATCTCGTACGACAAGTACATCAGCATCGTCAACATGCTGGTGTCCCGTGTGGCCGAGGACGAGACGAGCGGCAGCGGCGAGGGCATTGAGGGGGATGCGCTGGTGCAGTGGTATCTGGAGCAGAAGGAGGAGGAGCTCAAGAGCGAGGAGGAATACAACAGTGAGATGGCGCTGGCCAGGAAGGTGCTCAAGAAGATGGTCAAGGAGAACATCCTCATGGCGATCCGCGGCCAGGGCATGACTGATGGGGTCGGGAATGGGGATGGCAATGGCAATGACAACGCTGGCGAGGGCAGCTCGGCGCAGGCGGCAAGGATTGTTTATGTGTTGCATCCTAACTGTGCTGTGGAGGAGTATTAGTGAATCGGGTAGGTGACGGGTCCAAGGGTGATTTCGTGCGGTTAGGATGGGAGGTCAAGAGCGGCGTAAGGAGTTTTGGCTGTGGTAGTAGAAATATGGGAGTACACGGCACTGGTGTTGGAACTGGATGTTAGATATCCGCGGAATCCGGGCTAGGGCATGTAGGAAACAGAATATGAACCTCCATGAAACAAGGTCGTCTGAATATATGTTTCGCACTCGATCTGTAACTGAAATCTTGCATCACACTCCGTATACGCTCCTCCTCACAAAGCAACCAACCTACGTCAAAGGCGGCGCCCTCGGATCCTCCATGCACTGGTCCACCCGCATCAGCCGCTTGCCCGTCGCCTTGGCCACCTTGATGAACTCGGGCAGCAGCTCCACCGTCGAGTTGTACAGGTAGTGCATGACCACGATGTTGCCGCCCGCGGCCGCATCCCGCTTGAAGGCGTCGAGCTGCTTCTGCGGCGTATCCGACTCGGCCCACAGCCAGTCCTCGACGTCGACGCTCCACTGCACGATGTAGGGGTTCGGGTCGTCCAGGTTGGCCGCCAGCCGCTGCCGCATGCGCGCGCCCTCGGTGCCGAACGGCGGGCGGAAGTAGTTGAGCCGTACGTCCGAGTCAGCGCCGAAGACTTGTCGCACCGCGCCGATGTCGTTGTTGTACTCCCAGTCGATGGATGCCGTGTCGGGCAGGCCTTCCATCGGCGGGTGGGTGTAGGAGTGCAGGGCGATCTGGTGGCCGCGGGACTTCATTTCCTTGTAGATGTCGGCCAGGCCGCTGGACTTGTCGAGGAGGGGCAGGCCGACGGTGAAGAAGGTCACGGGGATGTCGGCTTGCTTGATGATCTCCATGACGCGCTTGGCGTACTTGGGGTCGCCGTCGTCGATGGCGAAGGCGAACGAGTTGGGCCGCGTGCACGCGAAGACCAGGCGGCCCGAGGCGAGCTTCGCCGGGACCTTCCACCCGGCCGGGAGGGTGTCGACGATCTCGATCTTGGAGATGGTCGTGGGCGAGGTGCTGTAGAAGCCCTTGAGGGCGAAGCCGATCACGCGCGTGAGATTGACGTTGAAGTGGTTGAGCGGCATGTAGATGTCGGTGGCTGTGCCGTAGCGCGCTGCCTCGAGGCTGTCCCAGGTCTCCGGGTACGGCTTGATGTTCGAGTCGCACTTGGCATTGTGCTGCTGCAGGGCAACGCTGAACTTGTTGCTGCCGGAATAGGCGATGTGGAGGTAGGCCCCGGCATAGCTACGCAGGTCGGTGCACGTGTCGGTCAGCTGCGTGTTCCAGCCCAAGTCGGAGCTGTTGGTGCTGATCGTCATGGCTCTGTTGCCGAAGGTGATCGTCATGCCGTCTTCGTCGGCGCCGTGCCACTGCCCCAGGGCGTTCGTGTCCTTGTTTGCAAAGTTGTCAATCACAAATCCCTTGGCGTCTGGGGCCGGGGCAACCGTCGTAGAGCGCGTGACGGGGGGCGATGACGGGGATGACGGGATGATGTACTCGGACGCGGTCGAGCCGCAGTAGAAGGCCATGGGACCGAACACGGCAGCGGCGTTGAAGTTGGAGAAGTAGATCATGTCGAGCTTAGTAGTGTCGAGGCCGGTAAAGGCGGAGAAGGGGAACCAGTAGAGCCTCTCGGTACCGTCAAATGTCCACTTGAGCTGCGCCGTCGTCAGAGTGACTGACCTGGCATTCGTGGCGCCACAAGTGGTGCTGTACGTCATGGTGACCGCGAAGCTTGTCCCTCGGGCCGCCCGGATGCGCATCGAGATGCCGCCGTACTTGTCCTTGGCATTTAGACAGCCGAACTGGCTGTAGAAGTACGAGTCTGTGTCTTGCGGTCTCAGCATAAGCCTGTTCCCGCTGACGATGATGGAAGCCATGGTTCCGTCATCGCTCGACGGCTGGTTCATCGCGTTGTAGCCGAGAAAAGTCAGGCGTGACTGAGACTCCCAGTCGTCGATCAGCAGATTGGAGCATGTTGCCGGCTGTGAGGTGGTGACCGGCGGAGCCGTAGTCCTGGTTGATGTGCGTGGGATGGTGGTAGATCTCGTCGGGGTTGTTGTGGGAGGGATGGTAGACCTCGTCGTCACAACTTCTGTTCTCGTGTTAGCGCATCCCTCTGAGCCCCATCCTACGAGGCAGCATTTTTCATATTACCGGTGGTTTGAGAAGGGGAGGGTACGGTCCCGCAGACGAGAGTGATATTGCCAACCGTCCATTGCACCCCGGTCTGGGAAAAGGATTCCCAAACCAGGCCGACGATTGCATCGTAGTTCGGCTCGTTGTCGAAGCCCTCCAGCGGCAGAGTAACGGTCTGGAGTCGGCCCGTCATGTTGTCGACGATGTTATACGAGCTCTTGTAGCTTCCGCTGCTGTTGCTGCAGCTCTCCGTGCTCTGCAGATCGAGCGCGAATGAACCTCCAGCGGGCCCCTGAACGGTGAACTGAATGCCCCCGTAGCCGTTGGTAACGGCCTGCTGGCAGTCGAACGACTCGTAAAAGTATGAGCCATCGTCCTTGGGGATGAATACGACTTGGCCGGCCGAGGCGGCAATGGCGGTCATGCTTCCGTCGTCTGCCAGATTTGTTAATCGTGCTCCCTTGGTCGCCGCAGGCAGGGCTCACCCACCCCCATTTTGCCAGTCCAGGTTGTTGACGCCAGCCGTCCACTTGATGAAGTTGTCGATCACAAGGTTGGATGTGCAAGCAGCGTTGGCTCTGGCGGCGGCCAAGAGACCGCCAACCAGACCGGCTATGGCGCGGCGGTCGAGCAACATGACGGACAACAACCGGGTTGGGACGAGAGAATACGGGTTGAGGTCAGTGCCTACCCTACATAGGTACTATATGTATCCCGTGGGAAATCGCGGAGCACAAGCCGGCAGTTGAATTCCCGGTTGGACGCATATATGAGCCGGATTATCATGGTAGCACTGCTAGCTCTGAGCAGTTGAGGGTAGTGCTGAGGAGCGGGCCACTCATCATGGCTTGTTGAGGAAGAAGAAACGACTGGCAGTCCGCCCTGGTTGCTCATCGATATAGAGTGGTATGACATGTTGGAATGAGCTCGTTTGATATGCCAGCCGCGGCCAGTGCCTTGCAGAGAGTAATTAACGGGAGCGGGTGAAGAGAGAGGATAAATCCAGGGGCTGCCGAGAAACTCGGCAACACCACTCCGACGGAACCTCAACAATCCGCGAATCAAGTGGAGAAATGAAAGAAAATGGGAAACAAATGAAAATGGAAGAAAAGGAAAGAAAGGACAACACGAAGTTGTTCAAAGCCAGAAGGATGAAAATCTGTTTCACAGTCATGTCCACCGAAAGGGCTGTTTGCCCCGCCTCTCCTCGTCGAATAGGATCAGGGGCGTAGAACGGGGTGACTGCCAGTGTAGCGGGCAGGCTTGTCCCACTTCTGGAGATGCACGGTTTGGGATCCTGGCAGATAGCGTCGTTATTGCGAGTCAGATCGGCCCTGTGAAGAGGAAAGGTCCCTTGACAGGGGTTTGTCTCGGCAGTAATAGCCGAAGCTTGGCTTGCAGATCCCGCTCCGCCAAGAGGGCCAAGAAGCTGGGGTAAACTGGAAGAACGGTCCGGGGCCCTCATCTCCCTGCTTCTTCGGACCCAATACGCGTGCGGAATAGACTCGACTGCATGCTGCTCCTGTGGCTGTCGTCCTGTCTGGTCTGACCTAATTGTCTGCATCGAGCAATGAAGCCGTTTCTATGCTTTCTGGACAACCGAACGCCCCCCGCCTTTGGAGACGGGAAGGGTGCAAGCAGGGTTGCAGCATCTCGGTTGCAACAACCCTGAGATGCAACGATCGTCCATCTTCCTTTCGCCATCCGACCCTGGCAGGCCTGGGTCCTTGGTCAACGTTACTCCAATGGGCCAGCCCGTGGCTGTTACCATTCAGCCGGACTGGCTAATGTTGTACCCTGATGTGACCGGGAACGTTCCTTCAGCAACGGAGCCAGGTGATTGTCTCCTCGGGGAAATCGGCATTACTTTGTATCGGATTTGGATCTTGTCCCGCGAGAGAGAACCGGGCGCCATACCAATGCTTGCGCAGCCCGCAGGGGAGATGCCAAGCACATATTCTCTCAGATGTTGGCGGAGCTAGAGCTTGCGTGCCCCGCCGGCACTTGGCCAATCCCCACTCGCGTCCCGGGTTGCAGTTCAGGAATGGCTAGAAGTGTTGGATTGGTGGTATTTCCCACCAGCGGGCACGGTTAAAATGGGCTCATGTGATTGGGTTGAACAGAATGTATTAGATCAGACGTGGCAATGCCCTCAGTCTTAGTTCCTTGGAGCAGTTGGGTTTTTAGCTGGGTTGGAAAGCCCAAAGACCCTGAAAGACGAGGTCCACACCGGAAATTGGGTGTGGCTGGCCTGAGGCCACAAGGCACCTCTGCTTAGTCATCCGCCACATCCAACAAGAAGCAAGGGAACGACCAGAATGGATGAGAGCTTGTGACCTTGAAAGCTGTCGGGTACTTGGGAAAAGGTTACAAGAGCCGACTCAACAGTTGGCAGTCCATCGTTCCAGAGATCCCAACTTCTGCAAACATGCCATCTACCTTAGACTCCTGCCCGTGCTTGCATTGCAGTTGGAAAGCAACATATACCGCGCTTGAGACAGCCGATACGGTATACTGTGGTAGGTTCCAATGGTGGGTCAAGCTCACAGCAGACCAAACTGCTGGGGGCTGAGGTTGGGGTTGCATGAGAAGCGGAGCGCAGAAGATACACGTGTACAGTGATACTTTGAATTGGTCCCTGATCACAGGTTGGCTACCTTACACCGGAGTGACAAGATGTAGAGAGTCAGAGTTAAAACAGTTCACGATCTGGCTCAAGCTCAGAATGTGGATGCCGGTCTGTGTGGTGGAGCCATGAACTGCACGTGATCGCACGATGATTGGTCATTTGCAAGTTAGCAGATCTCAACCCCTGCATCATCGCAACCTTGGACATGGGCCCAATCATTTCCAGGTTGAAGCCCACCACAGCTCAATCACGACGCCTTAAAGTACGGGCTTACTTCGCCATTGCTATGTGCATTGGCTGTGGCAGCATTCCCGTAGAAAGCCTCCGTGGTTGAATCACTCCGACCAGTAAACAGGCAAAGAAACCCGACACAAAGCCGACCCTCGAAACACCACCCCGAAGCTGCCGATATCTCCCCTCCACCACACCCGCCCAGTGAACCTCCCGACCGACACCCCATGCAGCCCCCAGACGACAACAATGCCCGCCTCACACAAGAGCCCGTCCAGCCCCTGCCCATGGCCGCATCCGCCATGAGGCTGCCCAAAACCCGCCAATCGCTCCCCTCCGACTCGCACCCCCTCGCCCGCTCCGAATCCTCCCTGCCACCCCTCCCCATCCGCGACCGCCGCTCCACACCCTCCGCTGCGGCCTCCCTCTTCCGCTCGACTCTCACACCACCGGGCTCCCGGTCCGCCTCACCAGCAAGCTCCATAGCCCGGTCGCCGGCAAGGATGTCCATGACGGGGTCTGTCTTCGGCAGCATTGGTGGGGGAACCGCGGGGTCGAGGCAGCAGCAGAGCCAGAGTCTACTGGACACGGCGGCGGCGGGCGACCCGGGGGATCCGCTTCATCTGATGTTGCGGAGCTTCGTGCCGCACATTGCGATCCATGCGTCGGAGGATGTGGATGGGCTGGTGAGGGAAAAGGGGTTTGAAGGGGGGCTGTGGGAGCTGCTGAGGCCATTTGGGGAGCGTGTTCAGGGCAAGGTCACGATTCGGGATAGTAACGGCGCGGCGCGGACGTGGGAGGATTTTGCGGTGAGGTTTGTCCGGTTTGGGGAGGGGGTCGAGGAGCCGGACCCGCTAGTCGGGGTGGGGAATGCGAACGGGCAGACGGCGTCGGGCGCGGTGAAGAAGCCAGATATGCTTGCGCAGGTTGAGACGGTGGTCGAGAGGCATCTGCGGTTCGCCGAGGAGGCGTACGTTGGGAGTGTGGCGTCGCCGCCGATGACGCCGACGAGGTTAGGGGTTGATACGGATGCTACATCGCCGTACTATGCGCTCTACTTGCGGCGATTGCTGTCCGGGATCCCGCTGGCGTGTCATGAGTCCTTCGCCCATCCTGTGGCCTGTGTGATGGCCATCAGCTCGAGGAACCCGTCGCCGATTGAGGCGTTGCAGAAGCTATACCGAGAAACAAGCCAGGGCGAGCGCAGGCTGCCACCGTGGGTGGATGGGGACTACTTGCGGTATTACATTCTGGTTCACGATGAGGAGAACGGCGACATCACCATGTCGATGGCTCTGTTCGAGCAGATGAAGCGCAACCTGGGTCTGCACTGCCACCTGCTGAGGCTGCGTAGCACACAAAGCGCCGAAACGGACGACGATAGCATACCCCTGCCCCGGAGCGACTGGATGACGGCGGCCGAGGAGCTCGCGGATATCGAGGCGAGCGATACGCGGGAGGACTTTGAAGACCCCACGAGGTACATCTTCGAGTCAGACGCCACAGCGATACGGACATTTGTACGGGAGATGGTCATACAGTCGGTGATTCCCACCATGGAGCGGAATATCTCGGTATGGAACGATCAAGTAGCGTCGCGGCGGCGTGGCATCAGCGGGCGCTTCATGAGTCTGTCGAAGCGGTGGGCCTTCGGCAGCTCAAGCCGCAGCTCCTCTGGCGGCGCATCTGGCTCATCGAATAACTACGACGCCTTGGGATTCTACCGGGCGGATACGCCCGAGGCCATCATGCGGCGACTGGCCGATTTTGCCTTCATGCTGCGGGACTGGAAGCTGGCCATGTCGACATACGACCTCTTGCGCGGCGACTTCCAGAACGATAAGGCGTGGAAGTACCACGCATCGGCCAACGAGATGGCCGCGCTTGCGCTGCTCATCATGCCGCAGAACATGTCGTCCAAGACACGGCTTGAGACCATCAACCAGATGCTCGAGCAAGCGTTCTACTCTTACCACATTCGCTGTAATTCGCTCTATGGTGCCGTGCGGTGCACGGTGCTCGCGCTCGAACTGCTTCGGCTCAGGGGCGGCTCTGGGATAGATGAGGCCGTGCGATGGGGCGTCAGAGTGATGGAGTCCAAGCTGATGGGTCCTATGGGCGACGCGCTGCTCAAGGAACGCATGGCGGTATGCTATGCTTCGAAACAGGGCGCCGGGTCACAGGCGTGGGGCAGCAGGCGGCGCAAGTCTGCCCTGTGGAGCGTCCTCAGCGCCGAGGCATGGATCGCCCAGGCCAAGTATGTGCAGGCGCGGCGGTGTCTGGATGAGGCGCGCAGCATGTATGCGCTGCTTCCTGGCGAGTGTGGGGTGCAGAACTTTGCGGTGGCGAGCGATTTCCTGGCACAGCTCAATGATCAGCTGAAGACTGGATTGAGGGCGGACGCGGCCGGCGAGGGAGAGCGGACGGTAGAGGAGCAAGGAGGGGAACCAGAGTTGCTGATGGTTGATGAAGAGAGCGAAACGCTGGGCAGCAGAAGGTCGAGGAGAACCAGCTTGATTGCTCCAGTCGGAGGGGCTGCTGGGCTCGAGACAGCGCCGTTGAACGACACGAAACCGGCGAGGTTGCCCGAAGACGAGAGAGGCACTCCCACCACTGATGGGTTTGGATAATAATGCAAGATTCGGGGTCCCGGGTATATGCTTCATACAGGTAGACTGGGTCACGCTTTTGAGGTCAGGGAGCATGGGTTGGCGTTGTATGTGCAGTACTATCCGGTGCCTAGGCCTTTACTATAATGCCTGATGAACACCTAGAGGGTGATGAGGTTCTTCAAGGGCACACTGTTTTCTTGGTATGGCGAACATCAATTATCTGCGTCCTGGATGTCTTTTCTTGAGGCCTCGACTGCCAGGGTGGTGGCACTGTCGGGTATGGCACCCTGCATGGCACCCATTGATAAGATAAACAACCCCTGTCGACCACTTGTTGCCTGGACGTCATTGTTTGCTGCAACGACTGGCTGCTAGGCATCGACCGACACACCCACCTTTCCCAGACGCGCCAGACGTCCATTGTCGGGGTTGTCGCCGCTGTATATGTTTCTGCGATGAGCGTTTGATCTCGCGTTCTGTTTCTCTTCCCTTTGCGTGTTTTGATTGGCCAGGCCCTGGAGGTCCTAGGGGACCTTTGTTCTTCCACACACCCCCAGCGGAAGGCGTCCAGCCGGCGGCGCCTCTTTGAGAATCCGCTCATTGGTCTCCTCCCCGATAGAGATCCGACGTCGATTTCGGCATCATGAGCCAATCCCTCCTCGACTACCTCGTGGAACACGAGCCCGCCTTCAGGAAGTATGTTTATTTGGCTGATCTCTCTGCCACCGCAGGATGACTGATACGATTCTGTGCTCTAGAGCCCGCCTTCCCGCCCTCTACTCCGATTTCCAAACCCAGCGAACCCTCAACCCAGACGGCTATCAGGCCAACGTTTCAGCGTGGCGTAGGGCCCTTGCGCAGATCGCCAGGTCGGGCTTGGCCCCGGCAGGGCGGGCATCCGCCCCGAACTTGTTTGTCCTCCACTCCGATGAGCAGCTCCTCCACGCGCTCGAGTCCAAACAATACGGCAGGCCGCTCGCTCTCGGCGCAGTTTTGCAGGAGGCGCTCACGGCCAAGGACCTCATTCCCCTCCGAGAATTCCTGGACGCAAAAGACAGCATATACCACCGGCCGTGGTCGGTGTGGAGCTTGGCCGCGTGGACAATGAAGCAGCTGGGTGTCTCAGACATGCTGAGGAGGGATAACCTGCCGAAGGGGCAATTTGTAGTCGTGGCCAACGTGGAGGAGGCAGGCAAGGCATTTGGGGAGTTGAGTTTAGCGACCGAGCGGTCCAGTTTCGAAAGGACCTTCTCCAAGGCGCACTTCTACCGGACTTTCAACGACCAGCTCGTGGACGGGAGGCAGCTCTCCGAGACAGACATGGAAGTACTACTAAAGTTCCTGTCGCGCGACAAGGGCGCGATCCTCTACGACGGCAACACGGTCAAGATCAAAACGCCCGGTGCGCAAGAACCGGCAGAGATCACAGACCAAGACGCTTCCATCGCGCAGCTCAAGGAACTGCTCGCCTCTCTGACCCACCAAACCGCCCTCCTCGGCAAGCGCATCGACGTGCTCGCCGCCCAGGCGAAGCAGGCCGTGGCCAAGAACAACCGCGTCGCGGCGCTGGCGGCCCTCCGCTCCAAGAAACTCGCCGAGTCCACCCTCGAGCGGCGCTTCGCGACCGTCAACCAGCTCGAAGAGGTCGCCGCCCGCATCGAGCAGGCCGCCGACAACGCGCAGCTCGTGCGGGTGATGGAGGCGTCGGGCGAGGCGCTGCGCAGCCTGCACGCGCAGGTCGGCGGCGCCGAGCGCGTAGAGGAGGTCGTGGGCCGGCTGCGCGAGCAGATGGCGGCGGCGGACGAGGTCGGGAGCATCCTGGCCGAGTCGGCGGGCACGGTGGTTGTGGATGAGGTCGAGATCGATGACGAACTGGCGGCGCTCGAGGACGAGGAGAAGCGCAAGGCGGAGGAGGCGGAGCGGGCGCGGCGTGAGGCGGAGCAGGCCAACGAGGCGGAGCAGTTGCGGAGGCGGCTGGAGGCGGCTGGGGAGGTGCCTGCTGGTGTGATCGAGGGAAAGAAGAAGGAGAAAGAGGAAATGCAAGCGGCTGAGGACATGATGAGTAGGATGTCCCTAAAGGAGGACTCCTGAGCGGCAGATTGCCTGATGGAGATTCTTCTTTCCCGTCCTATCTGTCGCGGACGATGAAGCAGAGAATATGCTAATTCTATCATCTTAGTCCGTGAATGAGAATACATACACCTTGAAACCTTCGGGGTCACTCCCCGGCACAAGTTCGGCAAACGTGCAGGATGGCAATGCTTCCAGCAGTTAGATGTTGAAGACGGCAGGAGTGCTTTTAGGTCCGGCTACGGGTTTGGGCAGCGGGAGTTGAGCCTTGGGAACATCGTACTTTTTACGGGAATCACGGCATGGCGTTGGGATGTCACCGGGTTCAGTTGTGGATGCAAGATGGGGTATTGTCGAACGTCTGGTTTATGCACTGGAGGCTCATGATTTCATGAGCGTGTGCGCTCTGCCTCCCCCGACAAGCTATGATTAGCTATGTTCTCCACTTGCAAGAGATATGGCGGCCCGTTCTCCAGGTGTCTTGTCTGTGTGAGCTCTTGCCCAGTCTGCGCTGGTGAATCAGCCGGCTCCGGCTGGCTTGATGGCGGTACTGCCGTGAGATCAACCACGGTTGCTTTTGGGAGCGCCAATGCTGGTGATGCATTACCCGCTCCGTCTCCGTCGCTTTGCCCTGACTCGGGCGCCGACGAACCTTCCTTGGACTTGGCAACCTCGTCCCCCTTCCGATGAACCTTATTCTTCGAGTTGCGTGCTTTGGCAATGAGATCCTTGAATGACATGTCGTGTTTCGCAGCCCACGCGGCCCCATCAAAGTCCTTGTCCTTGATCTGCGCTCCCAAGTTGGCCGACCGTGACATGGTCGGCGCTCGGGTGCCCATTGTCCGTTCCCACACCTCCAGGTCATGCAACAGCTCGGAGCGCTTTTTGGGCCTCGCCGAGTCGCAGTTGGCGTTCCATATGGTGACCCACTCCTGGTGCCTCTTCTCGAGCATCTGCCGTGAGCCGCTTGTAGAGAGCCCCAGCTCGGCCATCTTTTTGCGGAGCGCGGTATCTTTGAGCATAGAATATGCTAGCGCGGGGAGTCGCTCTGGCGGTTTCGTCGGTGTCGGCGGGTTCTGGAAGGGTGTCCGAGCCGCACCGAAGCTGCTGCCTCCGCGGGTTTTTGCGGTAGATGATGAGGCGTTCTGTGGTTGAGGAGACCCCGGGCATGAGGTGTCAAGGTGTCTGTCAACTTGCCAGGGCTTCATCCGCGACCAGCATATCGGACATGCCACGAGACCATCGTCTGCAGTGAGTGTCAGTCAGCCTGTGTCCAGTTCGGGTCAGGGGCACGGTCCCAGTACCTAGCTCTGGCTCGTAATCCGCCGTCTCTTCACTTTCCGCCACGTCGACCTCTTCACGCATAATCGCAGCAGTCGCCTCCACCGCTTTCGCCTTGCTGGACCTCGTCGTCATCCTGAGTCTTTTGTTCTCCGGTTGTTCCTCCCTTTCCTCGTCCAAATCTGTCGCTTTTCTCTTGGGTGATCTCGGCGTGGCATTTTCAATCGGAGTCTTGGCGAATTGAAGTACCACATCGCGGGACTGGACAAAGGCATCCACAGCTTCACGCAAGGCCCAGTTCCCCCGTAGCTTGGATTCTTGGTCGGACGCCCGACACAGCGGGCATTTGCCATCGACCGACAAACATCGCCGAATGCATATGGAGCAGAAAGTATGGTTGCATGAGGTGATCATGGGCGAGCTGTAGAAATCTTTGCAGACGTGACAGCGGAAGGCTTGCTCAACCTGCATAAGGCATGCAAGCGGCGTCCCAAGCCAGTCCGTCGAGTCGGGCACATTGAAAGCATCGCCGCTGAAAGCTTCCATTCCTGACAAAAGACCAGGGATCGACTGCAAGAAGTTGAAGGCTGAGCCAGGATATCTGGCGTTCCCTCGCGGACAGTTCAGTCCCCTCCTGTGCGATTCCACGGACAGAGCTGAGTGGAAGACGCGACTTCCACTTGAGAGCGCGACTGCCGGTCAGCACAGTAACACTACTACCGTGCGTATTTCGCTGCCTAAGGTACTCTCGGGCTACTGTCCAGCTCGATGCAGTTCCACTGTGCGGGGCATCCGCGAAATTGAATGCACGTGGATTGGCGTCAGCAGGCTGAGAATGACCCCACTTAAAAGCTCCAGCTCATACCATTCCCTTTTTCGGAGAGAATCAAAACAAAGCCTAACCGAATCCAGACCTCCTCCCACAACTCTCGCAAACGGCTTGAGAACCTCAGAACTTGGGCTTTCCGGTCGAATCGGACATCCTATCTTTCGTGTGGCAATGCCAGCTGATTAGCGCACTTGCGACTCGCCTTGAACCTATTTTATTCGGCTTTCGCTTTCCCCTCCACTCTATTGCCACCATTTCTCGTATTGTTTACTTGCCCCCTGCCACGAGAGAGGCCGCGACAATGGCGATGCGAGCAGGCCCGCGTCTCCAGGTCGGCTCGGCCGCTTGGATCGCGGAGGAAAGGGACTCGGCGCTGAATATTGCGCGTTCAGAAATCGAAGAGTTCTCATTCTCCGCGCGCAATGAAATGGACTGGCTCAATGAGCACATGGCTGAAATCTTCTCCGAGAACCAAATGTGCGTTGTCGCGATGTGGGCCGAGTCGCGGAACATGGCTGACAATTGCTACAGGAACGTCGCCGAGCTGTTCAAAACTCCGGGGAAGTTGCGTGGGAAAACACCTGGGACAACGAGGAAAGCAGAGCCTGGGAGTGTTCGCGTGGTATGCCTCCAACCTGAGCTCGGGAGACGCGTCCGTTGTATGCTAACAACTTTCGTACAGCCACTGTCGCATATATTCTCTGCGTCACCAAAGGCTGCACCGAATCCTTTCGCGACGTCCCACCTTTCACGGCTGAGGAGCCCAAAGCTCCGGATACCCGAGGACAAGCCGGAGCCTCCGGTTTCCCAACCTGACAGCCCAACCAAAGCGCCTGTGGTACATCCTCCGCATCGGGTGGAGTCCCGACCCCCCATCTCACTTGCAGATTCGGGCTACCATGGCAGCCAGTCTCAGGATATGATGCCGTGCGAGCAGTTCGATAAAGATGTCGACATGGCGGATACTCCTGGTAGTCCTCGGCGAGACTTGCCGAATTCGGACCCTGCTTTGCCGCCATCAAGCGCGTCAGCCGAACAGGGAAAGCAGTCGGTTGCCTCGGTCGAAGAATCATCCCAGCCAGCCATCGAGAGCCAGAGGCGGCAGCCCGCTGCCTCTGAGATGACAGTTGATGCCGCACCGACACCTTCCTCCTCCTCGCCCAAGACATCGCGGCCCGCCAGCCCGCAAAAAGGATTCTCAGATCCCGCCGAGGATCTCAAGCATACCGGCGACGAGCGCAGCAACGAGCCTCATGATCTGCCCGAGCCCGACGAGATTAGGTCGCCATCCGACGCGTCAAGCCCAATCAGACCAATTGTGCGCAAAAGTAGCCTGAACTTCGCGTCCTTGCCGGCCCGTGAGCCGCTGACTTCCAAGAAAAGCCTCGGCGGGGCTCGCGTTTCCAGGACCAGTCACCTGGACTACAATCGCCAGAGCTCCTATCCCCGTCACACAGGAGGGAAAAGCCTCGGCGGCGTCATCCGCCAAGGACCCCCTGACGATGACCATGATGAAATGGAAATCGACAAGAAGATGACGACCCGGGAGGAGGATGCGGACGCCAGAGTTTCGGAACACAGCAAGACATATACGCAGCGGCTACAGGACCAGATCAGCATGCTTGGAAAAGCTCAGTCCACTGGTCCCCGCCCGTCGAAGTCCCTTGCGATCTTGCTGCCTTCACAACAGGGTGCGCCAGCTTCGCAAAGTCAACCGCAAGTGGAGCCTGCCCTGGAAACCAGGAAGCCGTCGCCGGAGCCGAAGCCTTCAGTCCGTGCCCCTGGCGCTTTCCCCGAGGACGATGATGACGACTGGATTACCCCGCCGGGTAGCATCGCGGAGACCGCTGAGCTGGAACCTGGGCCCTCAGATACTCCCCGCTCTGACGTCCGGGGAGGTTCTGCTGGAAAAGGAGCCGTGGCCACCCTTTTGCCGCACTCGCCTTCCACAACCAGGCTCGACCATCGTTCCGAAGCCTCTGCCCAATCCTTCAAGACAGCAGACAGTGTTGTCTACCCAGACCTGTCGCAGCAATTGGCTTCCACGTCTATCCCCCCCAGCCCAGTGCGATCCAACAATACGCGGAGGACCCGAGCCTCAGCAGAGAGGGAAAGACAAGAGGCCAAGCAGCGAGAGGAAGAGGAAGAGCGAGAGAAGGAGGCCAAGGAGCGGGAAAAGGAAGCCGAAGAGCGAGAGAAGGAGGCCAAGAAGCGAGAGAAGGAGGTGAAGCAACGAGAGAAGGAGGCGAAGGATCATGAGACTGCGGACGTCACAGCCATCCCGCCGCCTCAGTCGATCCCTCGTCCCACACCCGTTTCGACCATGAGGACAAAAAGCATAAACAGGCCGATGAAGCCGACAAAGGATACTGTCGTTAAGTCGAAGCAGGCCCCGACCCTGATCCGGGTCAACACCACGAGCTGCCAGCAGACACAATTCCACCCGTCAAACAGTGTTCTGTCTACTATGCTCCAGGAGACACTGGGCCAACAGGGTGGCTCTGCGAGGCAGCCAAACGGCAAGGCGAGTCAGGCCTCTCTTCACGGAAAGCCATCGCTTCACAGCCTCAAGAGTTCCGTTTCCTCCTCCACCGGCCGCCCCAAGGCATTGGAATTGGCGGCGAAGCGGAAAGAGCAGGAAGAGCGCGAGGCGCAGCGCAAGCGCGAAACCAAGCTCGAAATGGAGCGGAAGCGCGCTGCCCAGGAGGAAGAGCGCAGGCAGGAGCAGCAGCGGAGGCTCGAAGCAGAGCGGCAGAGGGAGGAAGAGCGGAAAGCGGCCCTAGCCAAGAAGGCTGCCATTGAGAAGGCTAAGCAAACCAAGGCGCCTCCTCCAGCAGTCAGATCACAGCCGAACGGGCCCCCGGAGTACAGTCTGGCAGACAAGGCGCCCATGAGGCCACCGTCCCGGCTCGGCTCGACAATGCACCAAGACGGTCGCCTTGTGAATACCGTCCTGTCCAGTACGGCCAAAGGACCAATCAAGCGCCCGCTGCAGCAGGATGCCGGCGAGGAGAGCTCCAGGAATCAGCCGCCGCGGGCCCTGCCATCGCTGCCTGCCAAGGAAGCCAAGCGCCTACGCATGAGCGAAGAATTCGATGAAGACCTTGACATGGTGGACAGCCACAGTCAGCGGACCATTAAAGGGCCTCCCGTTCGGCCCTCGGGAGGACTCAAAAAGGTAAAGCGCACACCTACCTTGATGTTTCAAGCCAGAAGATGCTAACTGGACATGCAGGATCTGCCCTCCAAGCCAACGTATGCCAGCGGCTTCTCCACCAAAGCAGCTCATGCGCTGGGAATGGCCCAATTCTCCAAGGGCGCAATCCCGTTCGCGCCGAACCCCAGCCACGCCGGACCGGCGCACCACAAGACGCCTGCCCGTCCGGCTGCCGGCGCAGTTCCCAAATCCGCCAAGTCTGTGGCCCGCTCCTCGCCGCGCTTTCAGAACGGCGAGTCGATCGAGCTGCCCGACATCCAAACCGACGACGATAGTGACGACGACGATGGACACGTTGCTGTCGCGGCATGGGCGGACTCACCCGCACTCAAGGCAGCGCTGCTGGCGCAGGAACGGGTCGACCCAATGCAGGTGTTCGGCCCGCCGGCGCCGCTCAACATGGAAGAAGTGTTCAACAAGACGAAGGACAGGTGGCACAAGTTCCGGGCGAGGACCAGCAGTGCGAACTGGAGCGGGACGGACCGGCTTACGGAGGATGACATCAGGAAGGATATGGCGGCGAGGGATAAGATGCGCCGTGAAGGGGGCTGGTCGTACGAGCTTAGCCGGGACGTGTCTTAGGTTCACTTCTATTGTGGGCGGTTCAGAATCTGGTATCCAGAGTATTGCTTGCGGATGGAGGGTTGTAGGATAGACTTGGGGCCATGGGTGCATATTTTGGGCGTTTATCATTTGGGGGGTGCGAGGTTCTTAGCATATCCATCAAGCTGATGGTAGGATTACGGAAGTGGGAGGGGCGGTAGTAATTGATTCTTCAACAGGCACTCGGAATCAAACACTTGTCCATCATTTAAAGCTCGCCTGAGCAACTCTGACCAGATGGACCGAGGATGTGCTGTTTCCATGTTTCTAGTAATGCATCTGACCAGATGGACCGAGGATGTGCTGTCTCCATGTTTGTAATAATGCATCTGACCAGATGGACCGAGGATGTGCTGTCTCCATGTTTGTAGTAATGCAGTCATGGCCTTGTGTTACGATGACTGAGGTCAGCGAGTAGAGAACGCTCACATCAAGAGCGTTGATCTCGGCACGTGGATTGTAACGTAACACTGCTGGCCGTGACCTCTGGTGTCCGAATCTCACAAGATTTGTGACACAAGGGATGGTGAAGGAACCTAGAAAGCCCACGACTTGGTCTCAAGTTCTCGTTGCCGATCAAATGTACCTAGATCACAAGCACCGTTGTCTGGGGCTGTGTCGACACCAGCGCGTGCTCTCCGGTTCGGAAGCTTAGTCCTCATCCCAGAACACCTTGCCGCTCCCTAGGTAGAAAATGAAGATAAACAAAAAGTGGCATATCAAAAAGCAACCTAGCTACCTCGGGCACTATGTGTGTAGATATTAAGAACGGGTATTTGCAGGTATTGCGTCCTCGAACTTTAAAGTTTCATTCAGCTTGCTTTCGGATAGTATAACCCCAACCCTCCACTCTAGGCAGTCAAGTCCCAGTTACGTCATGGCAGGCTGCCAGGGTGGGAGTGCTAAGAGCAGCTGCGTTGCCCTTGACAGCTGCAGTCCCCACACGGGTTTGTTCACGTTCACGGGTCGCCTCGCCAAAACTCAGCCGACGGGATTCTCAGCCTGAGTTTGTCCAGACGCCTGGTTTCGGCTCCCTCAAGTCTTCCATTGTTGGTAAGTGTGCCGGCGGATGTTTTGTCTCACTTTAAAATAGCGATCGCTTCAGATACCCTGCAAGTTGCTGTGCCTCCCAACTGGCTGTTGTTATTCTTCAACCACCCAAAGCACAGACAGCACCCTGCACTGCACTGCACTGTTCTGCACCTCTCTGTGAAACTCGGCTGACGGCATCCTCAGCATACAGAACTTGCCCGGCATTTCGCGATTGCAACCGTGCTTGCAATCGACGCGCTCATTCCACTCACCACTCTTTCTCAGCACCCGCTTTTATCGCTCGATCTTCGGTCGGTCAACTTTGCCCCGCATTGCCGCCTTGGGTACCTAGGTACATACCTATACTCAGCGAAGGTCTGCAACAACTCCGATTTGTGCCCGACCGTCCAGTCGTGCGACGACACGAAATAAAGTTGGGATCGTGAATCTCGACTTGTCTTTGGACATCGCCTGCCGTTGTTGGCTTGAGGACCCGGCTTGGGTATTCTTCTCGCTTCGATTCTGAGCCGAGAAACTCGGTGGTCGCCCACACCAAAGGCGGACTTGATCCAGGCTGCCCTCCTGTCCATTCTCTCGGCTTGTCGAAGGTTCCGACAGGAATACATAAAACCAGCGGCTGATGAGGGTGTCATCTTTGCTGTCGCCGCGACGTTCTTTCCTCTCCTCTCCGTTTGTTGACCTCATATCGGAGTCAAGATGGTGAAGTTAGACTACGACCGAGATTATTATGCAGACCTCGAACTGCCTCCAACGGCAGATGCTACTGAAGTGAAGAAGCAGTTCAAAAAGCTCGGTAGGTTACGATCCCTACAGATCCAGGTCCTGCTGCTAACGTCAGCTCCGCATAGCCCTGCTATGGCACCCCGATCGCAACCCAGGTAGAGAGGATGCCGCCAAGGAAAAGTTTCTGGTCATTCAGGCCGCCCACGAAATCCTGTCCGATCCTGTTACCAAGTCCAAGTTCGATGCCTACCGCCAGCGGACGGCTAGGTACCCGGCAGCTTCTGGGGTGAAGGGGAATCCTTGGCAATACACTGCGCAGGAAGTGAACCAGAGATATGGCGCTCCGCCAAAACGGCCTCCGATGCCAACGCGCCCGGCCGCACCAACAGCAACATCAACGCATTGGTCTTGGGCGCGGAATCCGCCGCAGAGTGCGAAATCCAAGATGGAGAATGCCAGGGCAAGCACGGAGGCATGGAACCGGGCGAGGCCGGTACCCAAACCCCCTCAGCCCAGCACAGCGTCTGCGGGTGGAACGACCCGTTCTTCTCAGCCTAGGGAACCCCCACCGACGCCGCGGACGGCAGCGCAGGCGAGACGACAGGAGGCAGCGTTCGGTACAAGGAGGACTGGATACGCCCCAGCGTCACCGGTTGGAGACGAGCCCCCAGTGAAGAACCAGCACTACAACACAAGTGCCAGCACCAATCCTGGAGCGAGTACAGCGCAGCCAAGCAAACCTAGACCGACGTCTGCGTTCCCTGATCCCTATCCCACGAGCTTCGAGTTCAGCGAAACATTCTTAGACAGTCGCCAGCGCACGCCCTATGCCGCTAACGTCGGCGAGAAAACAAATCCGTTCGAGCCGCTAAACGTCAACCGGGCGAAGAGCATGAGAGACGGCACTAAGAAGTCCTATGAGGCGCCTCCACCGCCACCCCCACGTCCACGGAGCGCCAGTGTCGGCTCGGATAACTTCAAGAGGTCGACGAACGACAAACCAGCCTTCAATCAGTCCGGTGCGAATCCCTCATCCCAGTTCCAGTCACGAGCGAGCGCCCGGTACAGTCCTCGCGGCTCAGAGACGAATTCCGCTCCCCAAACCGCTACCTTCCCGGCTGTCGACCCGGGCAGTTCTAGCTCGTCTGTCAACAGCAATGCGAACGGTACTTCTCTTGGCCACCACTTTGGTGTAGACCTTGCTAACAGTCATTCAGCAACTGTCAACGGCGACGCATCAGAGCAGACAAAGAATGGCGCAAAAGTGTACGAACATCCTTTCCCTTCCTACTATCGCAAGGTCTACTCGACTTCTTCTGCCTTTTCAAGCTCCCAAACACCGCACTAGAGTGGTGGTGTTGGTGTGGGCTCGACCCAGGGGAAGAAGTTCGACTTTCCTGCCTACAAGTGTGAAGAGAGCGTCAGTCCATCTCCCAGTGGAGAGGCACCAAGCGTCGGCGCCAACGCTTTCGAGGCGAAATTGCAAGCCCAGCTGCAACACCTTCTGTGCAAGGCACGGCCGCAACCACACCAGCAGCCTGTGCGATCAGTCCCGTCCAGCAATCTGTCACCAGGCAAGAGTGGATACCGCGTCAGCACGCACGCTAACAGCACTCGTCCGGATAGTTTCTCGGTTCCTCTGGACGATATCCCTATCACCCCCGATCAGCAAGCCCGCTTCACCCGAAACAGCGCCGATAATATCAACACGCGGTTCGTCGCAGAGGAGAAGGGCGGTGCTAGCTTCCAGTTCAGCGCGGGAGCCGCTACGTCGACAGACGACAGCTTCCTGCGGGCGAAACGAGCGGCTCGCGGCGGACGCCAGTCACCGCTCAGGAACGAGTTCACGGCGTCATCCGAGTCGTCCACTGGTACACAGCAGCCTGAACCGGGCAAAAAGCAGAGTGATTTCGTCCCGGAGCAGTGGAAGGAAGCATTTGGGCCTCATATCTTTGAGCCCCAACAGACGAATAAACCGTCAATTTCGCCCACGCGACCCATGCGACCGATTAAGAAGCCTCGACCGGTCCGGATGACTGCAGGCACCGCGGGATTGGTGGACGAGGAGGAAACCATTAGCGAGGACAAGGCCAAAGCCAGCAGACGAAGCAGCAGCATCAACGGATCTAGGAGTCCGAATGCCATGGACGTTGACTCGCCGCCCCCTGAGCCCGCGACCGCCCAGACCAGCAACGGTCCCCGGAACATCAACGTCGAGCCGACAAACCCCCAATGGCGTGCGGGCAATGTCAACGGAGCCAGCACCGAGCCGAAGTTGGGTGCCGGCTTGAAGATTCCTAACCTGAAGCCCAACGCAGCAGGCTCCGAAGACAGCGAGGAGTTCATCGTCAACTCGATGCTGCACGACATCAGGAAGGTAGAACCGTTCGCGCAGAAGGCAACCGGCCTCAACTCATTCGCCGACCTTGGCGCGAACCTCCCCTTCCCAAGTCGCCCTTCGGCTAAAATCCCCGTTGCCCATGAGAAACCGAAACAGCTCGACATCCCCTCCCCGCCCACGGCGCCCCGTCCGCCGGCAAGCCTCTGCATTCCGTCGTCGAAACCCGACACGCCGGCATGGCAAACCTATGTCCGCGAGTTCGAGGCCTACATGGCGCAGTGGTTCAAGTTCAACCGTCTGATGACGGACCACTTTGCCGCGCGGCAGAAGGTGCATGAGAACGGCGGCCTGGCATGGTTGAATGCGCGCGGGGATGCCGGCGTGCAGGAGTATCTCCGGACGCTGGAGGAGGACAAGACTGTCCGGCAGCGGTGGATGGCGGCGTGTGAGCAGCACGAGCTGCACTTTAGAGAGTTTATGGAGTGTCGGGAGCGCGTGGCAGGGAATTAGATCGGGGATTACGGATACAGTAGGGGGTAGTGCCTCCTGTCTTTGGCCGGGTGGTATCTGAACTGGGGTGTGTGAGAATGTATTGTTTGGGTGGTTTTCCTTTCTATTATCTCTGAAGCTTCGTCCTGCGCATTCATAAACAGCTTTGATCTGGTTTGGCGAAGCAACGTTGTGTATCTTGATACCCTGCAGATTCATCGACGGATGGGCGGCGCATACGGCGTTGTTTGGCAGTCTGATGGCCACAGCACAGGTCATGGGTGGCGATATCGCTATCATCATAGATTCATTTACCTCTTAGGAGGGTCGGGTGTCTGCAGAAAGGAAGGTCCGAGACGGATAGGCGATGGCAAGGTTAGGCACCTTGGGTCTGGGCTCTGGAATTTTCGTTTCGCTCTTCCGAGCCGTTAAGATATCCATATGATTAGTTTCTGGCCACATGGTTAGAGGTGTTTGGGGGTTCCAGTTGTAGACAGAGTGCGTTTCTGCATATGGTCAATCCACTCATGAAGTCAACTAACTGACACTCGCATGTGACGGGCGATGAGTTGCAGCTGAGCACTTGTTCGTTTTGTAGGCTCATGTTCTTTTCGTGTTTGTGAAACATATGTGACGCTGATGATGACCGTGAGTAATGGTTACCTACCCATCAAGGTTCTCAATTGCAGGTAGAATATAGGGCTAGTTAATCGACAGTCTGACCTCGTTTCCTGTGCCGTTCTTTGCTGATGGTCCGGCTGACATGAGGCTCTTCGAAACTTGAGTTTATACGATACGAGTAACGAATCCAAGGGCGGCATTCAGGGTCATGAGCTGAGTGGCCTGTGCCCCTGTAAGTTACGGATACTACTATCAAGGTACCCAAGTTATTATTAGCACCAGTGGTGGGGCCAGGTACCACTCTATCCGGTCCCAAACCCCTTTAGACGCATTAATGTGCATAGCCCCTGGGCCAACGTGCAACCGCCTTGATAAGGAACACAAGATTTCGTGACAGCGATCCCATCTACCTTAATGAGCCTCGCCCGAACCCTCGACCGTCCACCGCGAGCCGAGAACAAAGCAGCGCATGGGCCAGGCGAGTCCTCCGGTGTCCGACCTACAATTGTGAATGCGGCCATTGCTTTCCGTTTGCCGGAGATTGCGCTTAAATACAAGCAGCTCCCAAGCCACAAACTCCGCCTGCAAGAGTGGCAAGAGTGGCCTGCCCTTCGCATCGCGACTACGAGTACCTTCGCTGTCGCCAAGCACCCTCACGACAGGATACTTCTCTCACGGTTGCTCCCCCACAATTTCGTTCTATTCTACGTCTCCCACGCAGTTTGCGTCCTCCTCTTCAAGCGCCGCCTCCCCGTCTTCCGCATCCGCCACCATCGGCTCTTCTCCCCAAGCAATTGAAGCCATGAACGGCGCTAATCCCACGGCTCGCTCCAAGCGCAAGGAGCCGCCGCATGCCATTGATGGCCGGCATCCGAAGCACCACCGTCCGAATGGAGACTCGTCCGCCGGCGACAACACCCCGGATAGACACGACGGCATCGAAGGCGACTACGAGGAGTACGACGATGTGCGGTTGTCCGCTCTCCTCCCGACTGGCCCGGACACGGCCGAGTGGCAGGCGACCATTCAGAGCGTCGTGAGGAACGTAGTGTCGATCCGCTTCTGCCAGACGGCGTCCTTCGACACAGACCCGGCCTTGACTAGCGAGGCGACAGGATTCGTTGTTGACGCTGAGAGAGGGTGAGCTTGCGATGCGCCAAGAAAGTACGAATGCTGGATATCGGGCTAATCGTTGGCTGCGCAGTTACATCTTGACCAACCGTCACGTCGTCGGCTCAGGCCCGTTTTGGGGTTATTGTATCTTCGACAATCACGAGGAAGTCGACGCCTATCCGGTCTACCGCGACCCTGTCCACGACTTTGGTATCCTCAAGTTCGATCCCAAGGCCATCAAATACATGCCCGTAGCTGCACTGCCGCTGCGCCCCGATCTTGCAAAGGTCGGCGTCGAGATCAGGGTGGTGGGCAACGACGCCGGCGAGAAGCTCAGCATTCTCTCGGGTGTCATCAGCAGACTGGATCGCAACGCGCCCGAATACGGCGACGGATACAGCGACTTCAATACGTGCTACTACCAGGCCAGCGCCGCAGCCAGCGGCGGCAGTTCCGGCAGTCCGGTCGTCAACATTGACGGGTATGCTGTCGCACTGCAGGCCGGTGGGAGAGCCGATGGTGCTGCGACCGACTATTTCCTGCCGCTGGACCGGCCGCTCCGGGCTCTGAAGTGCCTGCAGGAAGGGAAACCGATTACCCGAGGCGACATCCAATGCCAGTTCCTGCTGAAGCCGTTCGACGAGTGCCGGAGACTGGGCCTGACCCCGGAGTGGGAAGCGCAGGTGCGCGAGGCCTTCCCGAAGGAGACGAACATGCTGGTCGCCGAGATCGTGCTGCCGGAGGGACCTTCGCACGGGAAGATTGAGGAGGGAGATGTCTTGATCAAGGTGAATGGCGAGCTGCTAACCCAGTTCATCCGGTTGGACGACATCCTCGACTCGAGCGTCGGCAAGCCCGTCCGGCTCCTGCTTCTCCGCGGCGGGGAGGAGATTGAGGTAGAAATCGAGGTCGGCGACCTGCACAAGATCACCCCCGACCGCTTTGTCTCAGTTGCCGGCGGCAGCTTCCACAGCCTCTCATACCAGCAAGCCCGGTTGTACGGCGTCGCCTGCAAGGGCGTGTATGTGTGCGAAGCTGGCGGCTCATGGCGGTTTGACAATTCGGATAACGGCTGGTTGATCCAGACTGTCGACCATAAGAAGACGCCAGACCTGGAGACCTTCATCGAGGTGGTCAAGAATATCCCGGACAAGGCGCGCGTTGTGGTCACATACAAACACCTCCGCGATCTACACACGCTGAACACGACCATCATCTATGTTGACAGGCACTGGAATAAGAAGATGAAGCTGGCCATCCGGAATGATGAGACTGGGCTGTGGGACTTCAAGAATCTTGCCGATCCGCTTCCTCCGGTCCCTCCCGTGCGGAGGAAGGCTGCCTTCATCCAGCTCGAACACACCTCTCACCCAGCTGTTGCCGATCTGGTCCGGAGCTTTGTCCACGTCAGCTGCACGATGCCCATCAAGCTGGATGGCTTCCCCAAGAACCGGAAGTGGGGGATGGGGCTTGTCATCGACGCCGACAAGGGCCTCGTGGTGATCTCGAGGGCCATCGTTCCATATGATCTCTGCGACATCAGCATCACCATTGCCGATTCTATCGTTGTCGAGGGCAAGGTCGTGTTCCTCCACCCCTTACAGAACTACGCCATCATTCAGTACAACCCCAACCTCGTAGACGCCCCAGTCGTCAGTGCCAAGCTCAGCAGCGAGGAGATCACCCAGGGCGCTTCGACCTACTTTATCGGCTACAATCGCATCGGACGCATCGTCCATGCCGCAACGACCGTTACCGAGATCTTCGCCGTGACGATACCCGCCAACCCCGGAGCGCCCAGATATCGCGCCGTCAACGTGGACGCGATTACCGTCGACACGAGCCTGAGCAACCAGTGCGGCAGCGGTGTGCTCGTCGCCCAAGACGGCACCGTCCAGGCTCTCTGGCTGACGTACCTCGGCGAACGGAACGCGTCTACCCACCGGGACGAAGAGTACCATCTCGGCCTCGCCACGCCGACCTTGATCCCCGTGGTGAAGCAGATCCAACAGGGCATCATCCCCAAGCTTCGGATGCTGTCGGTCGAGTTCCGCGCCATCCAGATGTCGCAGGCCCGGCTCATGGGCGTGTCGGAGGAGTGGATCCACCAGGTCTCGCTGGCCAACACGTCCCACCACCAGCTCTTCATGGTCACGAAGCGCACCTTCGAACGGAAGGAGCAAGAAGGCGGGGCGCTCCTCGAAGGCGACGTGCTCCTCACACTGAACGGCAAGATCATCACCAAGATCTCGGACCTCGACGTCATGTACTCTAATGAGGTACTTGACGCGGTCATCGTGCGCGACTGCCAGGAGCTGAGCCTCAAGCTGCCGACCGTGGCCGCGGACGACGTCGAGACGGACCACGCCGTCTCGTTCTGTGGCGCCATCTTCCACCGCCCGCACCACGCCGTCCGCCAGCAGATCAGCAAGCTCTTCAGCGAGGTCTATGTCTCGGCGAGGACGCGCGGTTCGCCCGCGTACCAGTACGGGCTGGCGCCGACCAACTTCATCACGCATGTCAATGGCAAGCCGACGCCGGACTTGGAGTCGTTCTTGAAGGCGGTGGTTGCCATTCCGGATAATACTTGTAGGTCTTCTAAGTTCCTTTCCCACGTGTCTTTTGCTATGGCCACCGTGCTGACGAAATTTCTTTTACTTGCAGACTTCCGCCTCCGCGCAATGACATTCGACAGCGTGCCGTGGGTGGTCACGATGAAGAAGAACGAGCACTACTTCCCCACGGTGGAGCTCATCAAGGATCCGAACGAGGAGTGCGGCTGGCGGAGAGTGACGTACGAGGGCGGCAAGGTGATTGAGGGCGAAGGGCCCGACGGCGTGGTGGGCCCTGCGGCCGACACCGGCGACATGGATGTCGAGGTCGGTATGTAATCGTGTATTACAGTGCGTATTTCTTTTCTCCTTCTTAGTCTCTCGAGGACATCCTGGGATGAGAAGGCTGGGTGAAAAGAAGATGAGGAACGAAGCAAACATATATACATCCACAGACAGATGCATGCGTCACCAGGCAGAAAGCGCAACGGGGAGAAGAGGAGGAGGTGCTTGGTCGAATGGAGAGCGGGATGGGGATGGGCTGCATCAGGGATGTGGGCTTGCTTTTCTCCTTCTTTACGCTTCACTCCTCGGGTTGGCTGTGCTGTACATGTACCTATTAGACGGGGTAAAGCTAAGCAAGCCTGGCGTAATAGAGCGCGGACCATTTGTGTGTATCACCAAGGACTCAATCAAACGGATGTGTTCGATGGTTTTGTCGAGGAGTTGACGCAATCACTGATGATACTACAGAGTGGGCAGATGGCAGGCGAGGCGGTCTGGTATCAGATCCTAACCCTGCTATACAAAGTCACATGACACCCCTAAATTGACCGCCCTCGGGCCGAGCTTTGTTCCATGACGGCAACCTGCAACGGCTTCGGTAACGTTCTTCCTCGCTGAAATAAGGCTGTTGTCCGGCTCATACTTATCAAGCGCCTATGTCTCCGCCACCTTCTCGTAAGGCTCCCGTTTTCCTTGTACTATATATCTAGTTAATATACTAGAAAGGAAAGGTTAGTTCGAGCTCGGGCCCTAGGCAGTAAGGAAGGAGGAAAAAAAAATATCTACCTAGTTTATCACTAATATAAACTCTAGTGAAATCTACATCCTAGTCCTCCTAATAAATCCTACCTTTGTAACGGGCTGAGCCCGAGATCGGCCTCGGTGACCCTCGGCCAACCCTAACCCCGAACTTGTGGATCGCGTATGCACAGACCAGCGTGTCTGGCATAATTACGGGCCCACGATTCGCAGAACTTTGTCTTCTTTCTCCTCTCTTCTTCAAGCTTAGTGTACTCGTAGAGTCGTCACCAGCTAGTTGCAATACACTCCTGGGACCGTTACAACCTTGAATTTTCTTTATATTAGATAAAAGCGACCTTCTTATTATATACTTATTCCCAAGGCCTCTCTTCCTACTTGTCCCTATACCAGCTGAACTCGATATCAGATCCTATAGCTACAAGTAGGGGAAGGGACTCCTCACTCAATATAAATCCTAAGGATGACATCCTGCATCTTCACTATATATGGATCGAAGTTATAGTCGGCCACCTCTATATCGCTACGCTAAGCAGCCGCCACCCGCTCGGTATCCGCCATTCTTCATAAGGAGGATGGCTTTCTTGGCTTAACAGTCCGCGGCGCTTCGTAGCCCGTGGAGGCGCCGTCGCCATCGCCGTCGCCGCTGCGAAATGCATCCTGATGCACCCGAGTTATTTGGATTTACGTAGAGGAGGACGTGATTGAGATGAAGGTGATCCGGCAGCTCGCTGGGAGCGGGCCAGGACACGTTATTAGATCTCCGCAGCGCCATGCTGCTTGGGTTTTTTTTCTTCTTCTTCTTTCTCTCTCTCTCTCCCTTTTTTTTTGTTTTGTTTTTTAGCCTTTTTTCCTGTTCTCTATTTTTCTGTTTAGTAAATTCGAATTAGAAAGTGTTCGGGTGAGGAGGGCGGCGGCTCGGGTTGGTTGGATGGAGTCCCTTATCGCCCATTGTCGCCCGCAGCTCACCCCTGGCTCACCCGGCCCGCTGAAAGCAGCCGGAGCCCTGGCCGGAGCCAACCGCGTGAGGGTGCATGATTATTCAGGGAATACCACAGTATAGTGGCGCTAGCCTGGCGCGTAGTGTCTTCCACCGTCAGCGGAAACAGCCTTCACGCGGGCCGCCCCCGTCACCCGGCGGGTATCGCGCCGCGACCCGCGTGCTTGCCGGCCCTTCCCACTCCGGGAAACTAGGCGAGGTATTAGCCTAGCTGAGGTCGGACCGATTCCATCTCTGAGGACAGGAGCCGCACATCAGAATCTGATCACGAGGTGAAGGAGACAGCGGAATCCATTAACTAGCGGGATGAGGAAAATGTCAGGCCAGGTGATGGTGCTTGCTCATTGGCTTACCGTTGTGCTTGTTTGCCCAGAGGTGTTTAGCGAGTCGGTGTTAACGGAGTAGTCAAGGCAAGACAACAGTGGAAGGTACGGATAGTAGAGGCAGAACCGGTGAGCACTCAGCTGGGCTAGTGCCTCGGTAATGCCCGCCATGCCGATCGTCTAAGTCAGCCACCAGCTTCAGCTGGGTGTCGATCTACAGTTCTACACTAGCCATCATCTTGGCGATCCTGCAATGGGCATATGCTCTGCAATCCATGCAGCTGAGGCTGAGACATCAGCTTGCTCCGTGCACTCGCTTCAACATGAAATCGATAGATGTACCGTAGGGAGCCATCAGTGAAGTGAGACATCAGGATGATCAATGGAGCATCCCCAGCCTGTATTTGCCGTTTCAGCTAACCAAACGAGGTAGATCCACTGGCACTGTTGCCGAGACAAGGCAGATATCATGTAAGTGCGGTATAGTGCCCAGCTGATCAGCTGCGAGCTGCGAGACGGAAGACTTGTCACACTTGCCGGAACTGCTTCTGACGGCGGCGGTATCGAAGGGTTGACTGTTGCTAGCTCTGATATTCTGTGCACTGAACCGGATGAAGAGGTCGTATGTCAGACATTGCCGTCGATATGATCATGGATACATCGGGCATCATCAGGATTCAGGACCAGGAAGCAAACTGCTCGTGGAGACCGAAGAGTGCGAAGGTAGTTACGGCGTAACTCCATCCAGGACAGACCGCCCCGGGTTAAGAGCTGTCGATCTTGTTACACTGCATGAGACAGCAGTGCGGGATTCCTGCACGTAAACTAATACTGTTCCGCCAGGTCCACTCACAGCCAGTTAGACATAACCAGTTAGATGCGGTTCACGGCACCTTCAGCTATGGGTGGATGCCATGGTTAGCCGAACAGGCGCCAAAGCAGGCTGCAATGAGGAGCAAAGATGGTCAGAGAAGATGATCGAAGTCCGTTATGTTTAGTTGCCGGAGGACAAAAAGCTCGACGGCCCTCGGGAAAGCATAAAAGGAGCAAGCTCCCACGGCCAGGAGACTCTTTCATCCACCAACAGGCCAGCACTCCAAACACGTCCTCATTCCATCCCCATCCATCTACTATTATCACATACATACAGCAGTATGAACGCCCTCACCCTCGTCAGCCTGCTCCTGCAGGCCGTCCCCCTTCACGCCAAGGTGTACGAAAAGAACATTCTCGTCTGGGATGTGAGCCCCGACGCGCAGATCACCGGCAACGAGATTCGGTATAACGATCCGGACTGCAGAGCGGGCATGCGCTGCACCAGCATCGAGGTGTGTGATGCTCCAGGCACCGTCCCCACGCTCAGTGACGACAAGAAGCGCTTCGCGTGTTGCTTGGAGGGACAGCACCTGCTCGGTAGCCCCGAGACTGCGTTTGACTGCTGCGCCGACGGCCATGACCTGGCGGGCTCGCCCCAGGCGGGGTACCACTGCTGCCCGACCGGATACACCTATGACGGACGACTGTGCAAGCCGGTGCCGACGTGCAAGAACGGGAAAGTGCTTGTGAACGGGCAATGTGTTTGTCCCGAGGGGACTGTCGAGGCCGCCGACGGCACTTGCCAGACCCGGCAGCCGACGGGGCACTGTGAGTCTGGACTGGAGACCGGTGAGTACTAGTACCTTATTCCTACCCTACCTCACATGTACTTTCCGAGAGGTAGGCCTGCTGGTGCTGATCAAGGTATGTGATAAACAGGAAAATGCTACACCTTCACAGCCGAGAACGGCAACCGCCTCGGTCTGCGCAATGACGGGGTGTACTATGCCGCGCCGGACAGCATGGTGCAGCGCTACGGCAAGTTCCAGCTCTGCCGCGATGAGAAATGCACGCCGGGTCAGCCGATCAACCCATCCGACAAGACGTACATCAAGGATCTCTACGGCGACGTCGCGACGGGCGCCAACACCGGCCAGTGGCTCAACAATGCCCAGAACGGAGCGCATATCGGGCGCACCCCGACCTTCGCCAACGCCGGCCAGTTCGTGCTGAGCAAGTGGCCTTGCGGCAAGTACTGCCTGGGCGGCTTCACGGCGGGCGTGGGACCTGCCTGTCCGGCTGAGATCCCGGCCATGACCTTCTACTCGCAGGATCCGCAGATGTGCACGCCCTTTGACCTGACCGAGGTGCCGTGTGACATCAGGGCGGATTCCAACAACTGCATCTGGAAGAATGGCGACCAGTGCTGCAACAAGGTGGACTGCACGTGGAAGCATTAGCAGACTGTTCTTGGTGGTGACGGGGGCATAACGGCGGGCCTGTTTAAGAGTTGAATTAAGTTGGTGATGCATACCTTAGTGTCCACCATCATGGTGTCGAATTCAAATAGTATCATGCAAATTGCCAAATATATTTTCTTCCGTCATACATGGGATGACAGCGACGTGTAGGGTGACCACTACCAACTTCCGCGTCATAGGGAAAGGGAGGATGTGCTGGAACAGGGCGAACTGATGACGACGACCAAAATGAATTGATTAATTGAACTGGGCACGAGCCCCGCAGACCGAACTGATGATGGACGGATGCTTGTAGTGTTGTGGAAGGCTCAGGCCGAAGAATCGCCAGAGCCCAGAAGATCCCACAGAGACAGCTGGGTCAATACTGGCGCCACGCCTTCCTACATCACTGACCATATCACATTTTTCTTTTCTTCCTCTTCGGAAATCATATTTTTTGAGCGATTCGGTTCATTAAATCTAGCCCAGATGCAACCAAACCTGGCCGAGGTCCATTGCCCAAATTTATCAAACTCAGCCTAGGACTCAGGAGACTAGGCCCGACTCCCGAGGGCCCCCAGATGGACCAAACCAGTCCAGATCTCACCATAACGAGGACGAAAGCTGCCAGATGTTGCAGTGGTGTATTTGGAGGTCTTGTTAAACCGGGATTTTAAAGTGCCCACCTCTTTCATCGCACACTTCGCAGCAAACATCCATCCACAATAGTGTCACGCTGCACCACCATCAATCTCAGCAAACAGTCGAGTACCAGAAATCCAACGCAGCTCGACCTTCAGCGAATATATCTTAGCTCGTCTCCAAGCGCTGCCTGATGCCTCTAAGCGGGAAGTTAACGATTGCCTAGGTACCTGCCCAGCGCAAGCCGGCCATGTGCCCCAAAACACCAGACGTTCCTTCCCTCGGCCGGGTCGCTAACCGCTCTTTCCTCTTGAGCAGTTGCCTTACAGCTCACTAAAAAGAAGGAACAGTCCAGATTATCTGAGCCGCTCGTCAATCGCGATGAGCAGAAAGAAACAAGCGTCCCGGCTCGTAGAACTCTGCTATACTCCGCTCAGCATGTTTTCCAGACTTTTCCGTCTCTTCCGTTCTTTGACGACCACACTGGCGCCAGTTTGCGCTCTCCCGCCGGAGATCGTGCTTCTCATCCTCGCTCACCTACCTCCAGCGTCGGTGGCCGCTTTCTCCTTGACCTGTCGGGCGTTCTACAAATTCATGCCGTGTCGCCTGGGTGAGGACGCACGGCGGACTCTCTTTTGCTGGAAAGAGAAAGATGTACCCCGTCTCTATTTCTGCCATCGGTGCAACGACTTACACAGGTGGCATCGTATGAATGATCGGCGGGGCGTTGTCCACTACGACAAATGCTGCAGACAGATTACTCCCCTCTCCCGCAGCCGCCCCATGACCACATCGCCTTTCCCACAGCTCGGGTCATCATGAACCGTCACCTTTATGGAGAGGCTCACGGACGCCCTGTGAAAGTCCTCAGGTACACCTTGATGAATCGAAGGAATAGTGATGACGGTGTCGTGTTGGATGAGTTCTGGCGGGCGCGAGTCATAGATGACGAACTATACCTCCAAACAAGCGCGGACTTGTATCATGACAAGGGCCGTGCGCGGACACTCCGACAATATCTGGAGGAGTCTCACGGACGGACCACGATGCTCGACGGGCTGGTGTGTCACCACGTTGGGGTCATTCGCGCATTGAAACTAAAGTCAGACTCTTCCGGCCCTTTCGAACCCGTCAAGGGCAGTCTGATGTCCTGCCGGCACTGCTTCACCGACTATCGAATCGATGTCCAATGGCGTCCCCGCACGCGCATGGGCTGGAGCCCGTACGGCTGGGTCATACGCGTCACACGATGGCACCAGCTAGGCAGTTGCAGGTCTCCGCAGGATAGCAAGTGGTTTAACTATGCTACGAAGAACGTTGGCGCCATTACGGCGCCCCGGGTCAACTCCTGCACGGCCGGTATGGTGTACCGCAGGTGGAGAGGGCAGGATGCTGAAGGCGCAGGTGTCACCAACCTAGCAGGCGATGACGGCCGTTTCGTGGAGCTTTCTAGATGATGATGGGGTTCCATGTTTGGAGAGAAACGTCCGGGAAGCTAGCCCGTGGCAGGGTACCATTCAACTATGTGTACATGTACTCCGTATGACCCCAGATCCGCCCCAATGACATTCGAAAAGAGCTTTCTTCCCAATACGGTGGACCCAGCAGTTAGCAACTGCTGCTACTCCGCCAGCAACTGTATATACTTTACCTTAGTCAGATCCTGCTGTAACCATCGGCAGCATAATCACCCCAACCGGCCAGAACCCCGCCCGGGTGAAATGAGATCCACGAATCCCGGCGGCCGATCGGTCGATCTTAACCGGGAGTCAAGTCCAGCTTACCAACGACTGCACGTCTCCTCCAAGATGCGAGTCACAGGGGCAAGATTAAGACTAATCCATAGAGCGATAAGTACACCACATAGTCACAGGCTACCTGGCTCTGAATCTTCACATTCAGATTCCGATCGACCAATCTCTCCGAGCCCAGGGTAGTTCTCTTCGTAACGCTCCGGATGATCACCATGAAATCAAAGCCCTCAAGTGTAGCTGCACACTGCGTGCTGGGGGTAGCGGCCGCGGCCGGAGCAGTCGCGACCAGCTGCAGCGCACCATACTACTCGCTCAGCAATGCGCCCGCCTCGCCCATCTCGCAGCCCCTGAGGCCTCAGTTCGTGAGCTACTCGTTCGAGCCGGCCTTCTGGACCGAGTTCTTCGGCGAGCCCGACTCGCCCCGGAACCTGACCTTCACGCTCCTGAACCATCTCCACGAGCGCGGGGCGAGACCAATTATTCGGGCGGGCGGCATCACTATGGACAGCATGGTCTTCGACGGAAGCCAAAAGGCGTCCGTGGTGCGGACCGAGGACGGGAAGGGCGGCATATACAAAACGACCGTCGGGCCGTCCTTCTACCAGCAGTGGGACCATTTCCCCTCGGGCACACGCTTCGTGTCGACGCTCAACTTTGGCAACGCCTCTCTCGACATCGCCCGCGGGCTGGCCGCGGCATCCCACCAGCTGCAGCGCGACAAGATCGCCTACTACGAGCTGGGCAACGAGCCCACCAACTACCCGTCGAGCCGGTGGAACGGGAGCACCGTGGCCTACATCGCCCAGTGGCAGAACTTCACCGGCGCGATCGACGCCGCCATCAATAACGACAGCCACGGCCGCTGGTGGGCCTCCTCCGCCACCACCGACATAACCCCGCTGAAAGTCCGGCCCAGCGACCTCATCCCAGCCGGCGTCAGCTCGACAGGCGAAGTCGGCCAGTACTCAATCCACTCGTACGCCTTCGCCACCTGCGACCCGGCGCGCGCGGCGCGCGCCACCACCGCCAACCTGCTCAACCACACGCTGATCCTGCACTACGCCGACACCGAGATCTTACCTTCAGCGCAGGCCGCCATGGCCGCGGGGACGGAGTGGATCATCGGCGAATTCAACTCGGTCGCCTGCAGCGGGAAGCCCGGCGTGTCGGACACGTTCGCGCAGTCGCTCTGGACGACGGCCGCGTCGCTCGCGTATGCGGCGCGCAATGCCAGCTCCGTGTACGCACACCAGGGCGCCGCGCTGAAGTTTCAGAGTGACCAGCAGCTGAACACGCCCGGGGATGATGGGAGTCCGGGGTTTAGTAGCTATTCGCTGCTGTATCCGGTTAACTCGACGAAGAGGGGCGAGGCGAGGGTTCTGCCTGTGTTTGTGAGCCAGTTGTTGCTTGCGGAGGCTCTCATTGATGATGGAAGTGGTGGTGTTGGTGGGTATAGGATTGCGGCGTTGGGCACGCCGGAGGGGTTGAGCGAGGATCAGTTTGCGGCGTATGGTATTTTTGGTGATGCTGCTGATGGTAGTGGTTTGAAATTGGCCAAGCTGGTGATTTTGAATGTGAAGCCGTACTATGCCAGCCAGGAAGCCCCGCGTGGGACGGTGTCGCTCGACATTGGGAAGCACAGAGGGGCGGTTGTGAAGCGGATGACTGCACCGTCTGTTGATGAGACAGACGCTGCCAAGGTGACGTGGGCCGGGCAATCGTTCAGGAACGGGAACGCTGTCGGAGACGTCGCTGTGGAGCGTCTCCGGGCGAGGGAGAGGGTGTGGCTGAGAGACAGCGAGGCGGTGTTGGTTACGTTCAAGGAGTAATTTTAATCTATCGCGGTGTTTGGGTTGTATCCGTACCGGTCTTTCTGAATTACGTCTGAACTGATACAGTAAAACCTATGTTACCCGGACCACACTCATATCAGAGCAAGGTGCCTAGTCGCACCTTCCATTCTAATCTCTCGCCACCACCACCTCAGTATATATTCCTAAGATTACCGAATTTCGGAATATCGTTCATGGTATCCGCCGCGCTTACCCAAGCATTTGCTGTGCTGTCACTCGAATTTCATCCACGACAGAACCCTCATTGCCATGGAACGCGCTTGCCATCGCATTATGGTGTCACATCGACCATAACATGACATTGAACCTAGCCAGCCTATGGAGATGGCCAGCCATTCCGGGCTTGGGGTCTTCATATAGTATTCTCAATCGAGGGATTCTACCGTATAGCATCCCAATCCTCCAACAAACTCGCATTTCTCCGCAAGACACCCCATTGCCATTATATATATCCCAATCTAGAGGCCAGTTGCGGACAAGCTTCCAAGCCTCGAAGTCTTCCCGCCTCCCGTGGAGTCTGACCGGCGTGCTGGAAACGGCAATCCAGGTTATTTCCGGCCCCGATTACAATCCCAGCTCCTCCCTGGACCCTACTTCGCTCTGGCCAAAAAAAAAAAAAAAAAATAAAAAAAAAATTAAAAAAAAGGCGTACACCAAATATCGATGTCCGGCGGACTCATACCTTTGGAGATAGAACGAAATTCACTTGGCTACTAATTCTACGTGTTCTTTAGCTTTATCTCCTCCTCCTCCTTCTTCCTCTTCTTCTTCCGCGACCACGGCGAACCGGGTCCTCCTCACAACCACCAGGATGACGAAGCGAACAGCGTCTCTGGCAAGACGGAGAACTACGACCCGGGTCCGGCCGATGAGGAAGAAGGCCGGGCTGACGGTGAGAGGGACTGGTGGTGGTGGCGAGGTTGGATGGAAGTTTGGAGACGGTGAATGTCTGGGAGTGACGTATGCATATGAGTGAGTGCATTGATAGGGTCGGGTATGGTGCTTGGTGTAGTGGTCTGAGAGTGGTCTGAGAGTGTGGCTAACGGTCGGATAACGCGATATCATAGTCACCAGGGCAGTTGACCGCAGCTTGTCCTCTGCTAGTAGTACACAACACTGATTACAAATGCCCCGTTCTCGTGACAACGACCGTTTCCCGTTCACCGATAGTGACTACTACTACTGGCACGGAGGTTCTAGATAATACACCTTGAATTTGATTCTTACCGCCTTGATTACGAGCCTCGAGAGTGACCGGTTACTCTCTCAATTCAAACAACTTACGGTAGCCACAGTTCTTGGGGCTCCACTGTGACGAACAACGGCCATTCCGCAGCTGCGGCTTGGCGATGGATAGAAATAGAGCTGCAGCGGTCGAGGAAAGTGACGCAGCCCGAAGTCCCTTCTGTATGCGTGTGTGTGCTTGGGCCGGACTTGACATAGTATATGGTGAGGTTCTCAGACTACAACGCCCATCCTTGCTGCCGTCCGTGCGAGATAGAACAGAGGCATAGCCGATGCCATTGATTTCTGAGGACCTATGGCAAGGCAGACGCCATGGGATGATGACGTTCCACATTATCTATGCACTGGTCTTCAGGGTTTTAAGGCTGTCTAGAAGCCTTTATAGTTATAGGTTCTTCTTCCCCTCCTCCTCCTCCTCCTTCTCCGGAGCTCTTTACTCCTCTTCATTCTCTTTTCACTCTTTTTTTCCCGAAAGAAAATTTCGAGGAACAAGGGCCGAAACTTCCTGCCTCTCTCTCTACCATGACAGCGGAAGAAGCGACGCGCTCCGGAGCCTCTGGGTTCGAGTCTTTCGAGACACTCCCCCCGGAGATGATTGTGCAGATCCTCCAAAGCTGCACTACGACAGAAGACGTCGTCGCCCTCGCCTCGACGTGCGGATACATCTACCACGTATGGCAGGCCAACGCCGCCGCGACGCTCTGGCCGCTCCTGCTCCGCAAGGTCCCACATCTCCACGACGCCCTCGTCGCGGTAAGTCCCCTTCAGACCTCGCTGACGCCACGGGCTCGCCGCCGCCGCTAACATTCTGTATCCCAGGCCCGCATGACACAACTGGTCGTCGACGCCGAAGGCCGCGACGAGGTGCCGCCAATAGGCTTCTCGCCTGGCCAGCTGGAATGTCCCGCGCAGCCGAGTCTCGCGGAACTGAGGGCCTCGCTGGACCTCCATCGGCTCTCCCGCGAGATGGCCGAGTCGTTTTTCGCCGAACCTTTCCGCTATTACAAGGGGGTATTTGACCCCAATAGGTATGACTACGACTATGACGACTATTTTATCCCCCGGGACAGGCCGGGTCATAGCTACGGGGCTGAGGAGGCTGTCCGCAAGGGCGAGTGGATGGACCGGATGTGCCATACCATTCTCAAGGTCTTCACGGTCTGGCCTGCCCTGACCGGCGCCTACAGCGAGCCGATACGGAAGGCCAAGGGCCATCCTGATCCCGAAGTCCAGGTTCTTGCGCACTGGAACAGCGGTCGCGCCGACCACTGGGACTGCATCAAGAGGAAGGCGGTTCCCTTTCTCACGCAGTTCGCCGTTTACGACCTGGAAGCCCCCACCGAGGCCCTCGATGCGGTCTTTGGTCCCGCAGCGGACTGGCTTCTCGCAAGCTTTCTGTCCGACCGGGAGTCCAGACAGGCCATGGCGAAGCGCTTCGACGAGAGGTTTGGCCGAGCGGGATATTGCCTGAGCTTGGAAGGGAGCTGCCCCGTGGGCCTGGTTGACGGCCGCGGCGACGGTAGCCACTCGGATGCGCACCATGTCGTTTGGCAGCTGATGAGGATGCTCTGGGTGGTCGAACACACCCGCCCGTTAGGATTGGGTCTGCTGCGGGAGTTCATCCGACGCTCATACGAGCCGCTTCCGCCTCCATACGCGTGGAACGGTGGAAGGGCCATGCTGACGCCGATGGCACGATTCCTTGTGCGTCGGCGGCCGCTGTATTGTGGGGATCCTGTAAGGCCGAGGAGGTGATGTTCGTCCTAGCCCCGCCCATGAGCATCGACGACCAAACATTTCGGTTTATAACGCATCCCGCCGTCATGCACGGGCGACCAGATACATATTTTGAAAGCGACGTTGGGGCCTTCGCTTTTGTCGAGCACTATCTCGAGGAGGGGTTCCAATACTCCGGACGAGCGAATTGGTCCGAGGAAACCGGCGATCCAGTTGCGCCGCTGGCAGTCAGGTTCTTTGAGTACTTCCTTCGGTGCCACCTAGGGCTTCGCTTCTTCCCTGGCGCTTTCCATGCAGAGCCTGGAGACGGCCGACCCCGTACGAGGACTTCACGAGGTGCTTGAAGCTCTTCGCACACGACGACGTGGGAAACCACCGCGCTTTCGACATCAATGCCGAAGACATCGATGCGGACATGTTGTTTTATGCTGACTTCCTTGATGGCTCCGAAATGCTCGCGGCGTACATACCAGAGCGTCGGTATTATTCTGACCAGGAGATCCCACGGGACGGATACAGACCATATGTATTCCATGTATTATACTAGTAATATGGCCTCCAATGATGATCATGCTCAAGGCTACCTGGCGGATCCGATTGCGCCCACAAAGGCCGAGCAGGATCCCTCTACTATGAGTCCCGTTTACCAACGCTTGCTTCTACCGCAAGACTGCCTGGTGCTCAGTTATGGTATTCTCGCGTCATATCGTCTTATCTCCCATCAGTGCCAATGTTCATATCCAATCCAGCTGCTGACGGCCTGTGCCGACATCGCTGTGAAATCGAGTCATGCTCCCGCACCTCAACACCACAACCAAGTCATTCCACCTAGGTCCTCGCTCCGCCGAACTTCGCTTCATATTTTATATCCCATGACTAACGCCATTCATCTTAGACCGTGGTATATGTTTCGGTCCCCGGGAACACTCCGAGGTTATGACTCAAGAATCAACAGATTCAATTTCGCCGTGTCACCTTCTTTCCCAAACCTCCTGTGCTTCAGCCGCCTCCGCCCTAGCAGGGTCGGCCAACAGAGGCGATGGGTGATCAAGCCCTATTTCTTCGGCATCACCCTTGCCCGATCCTCCACTTGACCTCGTACTCCCGGCTTCGTTCCCGTTCGTCTTCTGGATTTGATTCGGCATGACATCATCATTACCCGCCTTCGCCGCTGACGGCGTAACGTCCATAGCAGCCGCTGCTCTCAACGGCTGGGCCTTCCTTGGCGAAGCGACGGGCGAGGACAGCGCACTGTCTGATCCTGCCCCGTCCAGCATTGATTCGCCGCTGATAGACCCCCCCGTGAGAGGCCTGTGCTCGCCCGCCCGATCGAAATCATCGGTTCTCCTGCCCGATGATGAGGTTGA
Organism: Achaetomium macrosporum; assembly: GCA_033296875.1. Lineage (NCBI taxonomy): Eukaryota > Fungi > Ascomycota > Sordariomycetes > Sordariales > Chaetomiaceae > Achaetomium > Achaetomium macrosporum. The sequence goes on along the minus strand of MU860041.1, from coordinate 70,128 downwards.
TGCCCGCGGGTCCTTTTCTGACACCGCATCATATCCGCTGGCCTGCGACGCCCGGCTCCTGGTGGCTTTACCCCAACCCACAGTCCACCCGCCGCCGCCCCCTCCACTCGTCGCCGTGGTGCTGTTGTTATCGCCGCTCCACGTCGACCTCCCCCATCCCTTACGCTTCTCGCCCGCCCAGGCAGCCCAGCTGTTGACAAACGCCCCGGCTTTACTTCCCACCGTCTGCATCGTCTGTTGCGCCTTGCCAAGATCGACGCCGCCACCACCGCCGGCCTCATTCCTCTCGTGATGCCCACCGCCACCTGCTTGCTGTTGTTGTTGTTGCTGCTGCTGTGCAGCCCTAGCTTCCTCATTGCGCTTCCGCTGCGCCTCCCTCAGTGCCTCCATATCCGCATACAGCTTGTTAAACAGAGTGCTGGCCTTCTCGCGGCCGGCGGCCAAGTTGCGCCCGATGGCTTCCCTGCCCTGGGCAAATCGCTCGTCCCAGTGGAGGTCTTGCACCTGCTGGGTGATGCGGCGCTGGATGTCGTCGATCGTGAGCCCGCCGGCGCAGGGGTGCTTCGGCTCGACAATGTCAAAAAGGTGTGAGTCGGTGTGGGTGTTCCAGATGCGGTAGTTTTCTGTGCGCGACCAGGCTTCAACGAAGTCTGCGCCAAAGTCGTGCGACGGGTCGCCTTCGATTTCGGGGAGCAGCATCCGGGGGTTGTGGGCGTACTTGGCTAGGTGGGCGTGGTATTTGACAGATGAGATGAGGGACAGGAGGTACTCTTCGAATTGCACTCGGATAAATTCTTCGCTGCCGACGTATCCCATGGTTTTCGGCCGGCTGGGGTTTGCGTCGTCCCATGTGTCGTTGACATTCTGGGTGATAAAGTCTATCCAGCGGCGGTCAGGGGTGGAAAGTTGCAGAGCGGCTTTCAGAGACGGTGATGTGATGTTGATGGTGCCCTCGTCGAGGTTGATCAGAATATCGCTGTATCGGTCCTTCTGCTGTAGGAGGAGCGAGTTCGTACTGCCCACGATGTATGACTTGGTGCCAAAATCGGCAAGGATATCTAGTTGCTGCAAGGGTGTATATGGTCCGAATAAGCTCCCCTGTAGGAAACGTTGGTGAGCATCCTAGCTAGACGGACCCCTCGTTAATGAGAAGCGGCACCTACCTTCCCGAAGATCTGCAATGGTAAACCCATATATGCCAGCAGGGAGTTCCGGTCACTAGTTCTCAGGCTTGTCGGCGTTGACAGATTCTTCTCGTAGCTATCCAGGTCGGGCCCGGCAGAGTCCTGCAGGTTGCGGAGGAGCCCGGGTATCAAAGAAATTAGGGAGAATTGGGTCAGACACAAGCGCTCGCACCGCGTGCCAAAGAAGAGCATCTATAGGCGCATATTCACGGTCAGAAAACATGCACTGAGATTGCGAACGCACGTCGGGAGCCGTTACCTTGGGTTGTAACAGGCAACACTTCAGCAGCACCAACGTCTGCCACCTGAACTCACGCACCAGTTCCCTCAAGCTCAGGCCGAGGTACTGGTCCCTGTCTTGGTCCTCGTGCATCAGACCCCGCGCCTTCTCATCTGCCAGACTCTCCTGGAAGCGGCGCAGGATCTCGACATCAGTGAACTCTCGTTGGGCGAACCAGGCCTTGGTCACAACGCTCAGCCGCTCCCTCAGCATGCCAAAGTACTGGGGACTATCTGCAATGACCACGACGGCTTTCTGGACGGTCGAGCGGGTCACATCGGCGGGCTTGACGAGCAATTGGGCGGCGTCTATCTGTCTGGTGCACGAGATGCCGAAGAGGGATGTGGCCGGCGCCGAGTCGGTTGCGGGGCGCAGGAGCGTGAAATAGGAGAAGTCCTCGGTCAAGCTAGGTGTTGCGCCCGATCAGCAGGATTCTTCCCGCAGAGTTCTAACCAACCGCGAGGGAGCACATACGCATGGGCGCCGTCGCTCAATGCCATGAAGGGCAGCAGAGTCCAATCATACTCGGCAGCCGGGTCGCGGCCCTCCTCGACACCGAACCACATCTCCACCTCGGGACCCCGCGCATGGTGAAAGTCGACAACCGAAACGAGCGGGGTGAAGCTTTGCCTAGGGCTCTTCTCGGTCGTCGGCGTCGGAGGGACGCTCATCGCTGAACACGGTCAGAAGAGGCTGCTTCCGTGTTTGCGAAATGTTGGCTACGGTGAACCTTCCCCGAGGGTATGTGAGTCAAAGGCTCTCGTGGACACTGTTCTACTCTGTGGAGGCTGCCATGAAGTAACCTAAGATCACTTGACGGCTCCTCAGGTACTGACTTGCTGGCAGGATCTATGCTCGTTGAGCGCGAATCTCAGGAACCTTGCGGGTGCTGATTGGGTCCAGAAAATTTCAGTGGAGACTGTCGGTGGTGTGAGGGGCACTTGGAAACAATAAGACGGGGCTCAGACTTCACCCGCGAACTCGAGGAGACAACATAGAAACACGGCCTTGACTTGGCCGGATAATGACCCCAGATGTCGCAAGAAAGAACTCGCCGGGGCTAACTATCGCTATTTCAAGCGCCAAAGCGCGTGTAGCGGCGGCAGAGGCGGTCAGCGAGGTCGGCTGGCCCAGGCCGACGAAGCCCGTGATGGGGGTGAGTGACGTGCGAAAGCTTGACTGGATGCTTGGCGTCTGTGTTTCACGACCGGGGGCGACGGTTCCCGCCAATTGGACATGCTCAATCGGAAGGAGCTAAAACTGGTGGGATGATACCAGCAAATACGGTAACGGTATTTACCGGACGCTCGTTTTCTCCCCACTGGATCCGACTTCACTTCTCTCTCGAGCTATACCGTGGTAGGCATGCAGGAAAGGGCGTCGTCAATATTGTAGAGGATGAGGGGCATAATTATGCACTGGTCGCGAATGTAATCCAACCCTCATCAACTTCATACAAGCGATCAAAGCCCATCCAAATGCTCCCGCCAATCTAGTTCAAAACCAACCCGGGAGAATCAGCAGGGTGATAGCCTCCTCAGCGACAATAACGACCTCTTGGTCCGGTAGTGCCCTTGCCTCCCGTCGCTCCCAGGACTTTTTCTTCCCTTTTTGTCTTGCTTGGTGGCATAAAGGAGACCTTTCCTTCTTCCAACGCCTCTCCGGAAAGCCATAGCGACCCATGATCATGGTATCTTACCGTGGCGACACGACCATTCTCGTGGTCTGGTACCCAGAATCACAACGACACGTTCATTGGCCGACGAATCCCTGGTCTTCCATCACGTCGACATTGGCCGCCCCGACATTGTGGTAATCCAAGATCTCCGAGTACCTGTGCGCAAGTCGGTCAGCCGAGCTCTACGGAAAATAAGACAGCCATGATCACCCCAGCCTCCGGTAACTCACATCATAATCTTCCATGTGTCGACGGGGAGGTCGGCATCATTGAAGCTCCAGTCGAACTTCTCCTCGGCGACAGGCTCATCGGTGGGGTCGTGGTACGGGGCCAGGTATTCGTGAGCCAGTGCCTCGGTCGCGGTTATCCGCTTCTTGGGATCGAAGACAAGCATCCGCTCCAACATGTCAATGGCTATAGTGCACGTCAGCACCCCGTACTGGCCGGAATGGAGGTAGGGCATGGCATACCCGATGGGTCGGCGTTCTTGAACTTGTTCTTGAGCGGTTGCCTTTCTCGCCTGGGCAGGGATTTCACGAATCGCAGAGTCTTGGACGTCCAGTCAGCACACTCCCCCCCCCAAGACCTTGATCTGAATTCCTCAACTCACGTTCTCGCTGGCGATGGTGTTGATGACATCGTCAGGTGGCGTGCCCAGGAGCTCGGTGATGATGGAGAACTGGTTGACGTGATCCTTGCCGGGGAAGAGTGGCTTGCCCTCAAGCATCTCGGCGAAGATGCAGCCCGCGCTCCAGATATCGACCTCGACGTCGTACTTTTGCCATGTGAGCATGATCTCGGGAGCCCGGTAGTATCTCGTAGAGACGTAGCCGGTCATCTGAGGATCCTGGATGCGTGCAAGGCCAAAGTCGCAGATCTTCAAGTCGCAGTTCTCGTTGACCAGGATGTTGCTGGGCTTCAGATCTCGGTGGACGACGCCGGCCGAATGAACATATTTCAACCCTCGCTGGCGAGGTGTTAGCCAAGCTCTTCGATGTCCTCCCTAGCAACAGAGACGCACCATGATCTGGTAGAGGAAGTACTGGATGAATTGCTTCTCAAGCGGTCTGGAGGTAAGCAGCCTGTGGAGATCGGTACCCAACAGCTCTGTAACGAAGTAACTGTGCGGAAACGTCAGTTAGGTGTTTCCAATGCTTCTGAGGAGGACCACTTACATATCCTCGAGCGGGGAAATAAAAATGTCGCTAAGGGAGATGACCTGCGCAAAGACCCGTTAGACACCGTCGCTGGCAGAATGTTTGTGGCTCGAGAGAACTAACATTCTCGTGCTTGAGATGCTTGAGCAGCTTCAACTCGCGGTAGGTCCGCTTGGCGAGCACCGGGGTGCTGAAGGGCTTCATGATCTTTTTGATGGCGACATTCTGATTGGTAAGCTGGTCTTTCGCGGAACTATTGAGAAATCGTCACCTGTCAGCATCGTGTTTGCATATGTGCAGGACCCGTGAAGGGGATAATGGACGCACCAAACCAGCCCAAAAGCTCCCATGCCAACCGGCTGGAGGTCGGAATACCTATTGCGGGTCAGCCCAATCCTCCCGCTTTGAGTCCAGAGTCTCATACCTCGAAGTGATTTCGAAGGTAGTTCCAAAGATCTGGGCGCGCACGAATTCTGCCATGGCGGGCGATCTTTTTGTTGCGGTTCGAGGAGCGCGTGAGGAACTGGAAGATGCGGGGCACAATCAGGTGTGGCGGGGTTGTCGATTCTGCAGCCGATAAGGATATGCTGAACCGATGTGAAATGTTGCGTTGAGCCCGACGTCTAGCAGTGAGTGACTGTGAGCCGTGATGTGACGGCGAGCCTTGTTGAGAAAATGACCGCCGACGGCGCAAGACTCTCGGATGTTCGATTACCTACTCTCGGTGCCTGCGATTCGGTGGGGAGACCGCTGGAGATCGCAGTAACAGCGGGGCCGCCGGGGATGCTCCAGAACCTTGATTCCCGTCAGACTGGCAGACAATTAGCTCACACTCTTGAAATGGGTTTGCGTTGGCGGAAGTCGTCAGAGTGCATTCTTGCGGGCTTTAGCACAGCAACACTTACCTGCAGTTGTTGGCAGCCTGTCGAGACGGAATTCCAAAAGCGGTGTCGCTTTTTGCTTTGCCCGCGTTGGTAGTTGAACGCGCCCTGGAATCGTTGGCCTTGAATGACAAATCCGGGTGCTCTGACACTGTGGCTCGACACGGGAAATCGATAGTAGCTGGTGGCGATGCTAGAGCTTTGGCAACTGCCTTGTCAGTGGCCAGCTGCTGCGCGCAGTCGCGGTTCGTATCATTGGGCTAGCACTCACCCGCACAGGAGAAGTTCGAGTCGAGTCAAGTGGAAACAAGCAGGCGTCAGCGCGGGCACTATTCGCTTTGGCGTCTTCTCGAGAGAGTGAAGAAAAAGGGATGAGGAGAGCGAAAGAGGGAGGCCTAGCAGCTGAAACTCTTTTTGAGTCGCAGAGTTCCCGGAGGCAGATCAAGTATTCGGGAAAGCTGCCACGAGCTGCGACGGATGGGGCCTGGAATGCAAAGCGGATCTTAGAGCTTTGAATTCCATGGCAGTACCACCTTTCCGTCCATTAGACCCGGTCGTGAACTTAACACCCAGTTCACAGTAATACGCTCAATGCCATTGTATCAGTCACCGGTTTTGATTTGCACACGCATCCTGTACAATGGGAGTTTGCTAAAGTGGTCTTTTTGTTCTCGTCGTCTCGGACCCCCCGCTCTCGCGTGGCATTGTAATACATGCATAGGAGGGAGTCCGAGGGACCTTGGATTGGTGTTCCCTTACTCGAACGAGGTGCACCACGCATCTGCAACCATACCCGGGACTATACCAAAGGTGGGTGCTTCATGTGCCCGCAGTTCGCCGAGTCCAAGACTCCAAGCTCACATATCATCGATCCTCGAAAGGCTCTTCTTTGCGCTATGACGTAGGTTGCATCTGGGCCGATACCCCTGTCGCCGCACAAGCCAATCGGCCCCGATGTCTTCCTATGATCGATTGTTTGGTGTGCAAGACCCGACACCGATGAATCAAAGGACAACGAAGTTCCAACATTTGGATGGATGGTGAACTAGCATAATACTCCACAAAAGATGGATTCGATTAGGAGCTCCCCATCTCGACCTGACATTCGGAGTCCCTTCACGCGGGGGTCTCTTGCACTGACTGTGTCAGGCACTCGTATCATTCTGCTAAGTTGTTCTTTCAGTATTGGAGCCCTCAGCTCTGCAATGGATTGTACTGGTACATTTCACGCATCTTCGCCGGCCACTCCAGATTACCCAGCCTTCTCCATCGCCCATCAACTTCCACAATCGACGTTCAGGGGTCGTTCTGCCGACGCCAAGCTCGTGACATCCCGTGGCCAGACCCTCGGGATCATCAGGGGTCAGCAACAATGGAGGCAATCCGACTTCACAGAAGCAGATCGGCCGATCAAATAGCCTCCTTCTGGAGAGACAAGCTCTCAGACATCGCAATGCACTTGAACACACAAGCTAGAGCCGCGGCTAGAACCCGCGGACCGAAACAGAGATTACTGCACCTTCGTATGCCGCTTGGGGCTCTGAAAAACTTCAACTTCACATTCCTCAAGCGTAAGGCATAATGACGACAGAGCGCAGCCACCGAAAACGCAGAAAGCGCAGAGGCTCAAGAGAGGATAAACAAACTGTGCCCAGACTCCCGGAGGTCCCTGTCCGGGGCGGGACGCCGAGGCCCCCACAAAGCGGGGCACAGCTCCCAAAGCAGCGGTACACGATGACGTCAGGTTGCACGGCCTGCTACCCCAACAACTCCCACTCCGGCGTCTTGGGCAATGTGGTATCACTAGCGTACGTGTAGGGGCCTTGCCATTCCCGGCGAATTTCGAATTGATGCAAAGGACAATGAGCAAAACTATCGCGACATCAGGTAATGCCCATTTCAAGGAAGACCTAAGCACCAAGACACACCAAGCTTTAGTACCGGCCCACATGTGTCCATAGCACACTATTTCACGTGTAGAGCCTCGACTGACTTGGATCGACGATGCGTCCCGTAATCAAGGCAGCCAGTCAGATATTCCCGTAACGGATCCCAACACTTCCAGTGAGAAAAGTTCATAAGAGTGAAGAGAATGGATAGAGGACAAGGTTAAGAATGGACTACCCTAGGAACGCCAAGGTCAGATACGCATGCAAGATACGAGACAGTCAACATAAAAACGACACAGACCGCTGGTATTATTCAAAAGCACCTGGTAGCTTCCACAGGTACAGTAACTATCCTAAGAACTATAATTCCCCCAAGACACCGGTCTCCTGCTGCGACGAAGCCGGCGACGAATCCCCAGTCCAGCGTTGTCCCAGCTCAAGCGAAACACCAGGCCTGCGCTCGTCTTGCTGCTTCAGTGCGTCCATCAAGCTGTTCCCCAGCCTCACGAGACTCCGAAATCCTCTGAGGACGAGAAGCATCAGACCAAACCCTAACAGAAATACCGCCCACATCGACACCACTTCAAGCTGCCGCTGCTGTTCGAGCCACTGCCCCATGAGTTGCTCCGCAAGCTGTCGCTGGCCTTCCTCGTCCGGGTTGTTGTCCTCGGACTCGTCCACAATCACGTCCACGTCCTGCGACTCATCCGACACTTCCGAGCGAGAACCTGTTTCATGAAAGGAGGTGTCTGCAGGCCCCTCTAAATGGGCGTCTTGAAGCTCTTCCGGAGCGGGTGGCTGAGCTAGAAATTCTTCGGGGTGTTCATCACTGCTAGCATCACGTTCACCCCCCTGGTCGCGCTGCACATCAGACACACTCCCCGGCTCCCCCACAGACCCACCCCCAGGCTGATGCTTCCTAGCCTCCTAAGCCTGGTGGCTGCCATCCGCAGCTGTCTTGTCAATCGTCAATGGCTCGATATTCCAGATCCCCTCAGCATACTCGTTGATGCACCGATCGGAAGTGAAGAACCCCATGCGGGAGACGCTGAGGATGCACTTGGTGATCCACTCTTCCTGGTTGCGGTAGGCCTCGTCGACGAGCGCGTGCGTCTCGATGTAGCTGTGGAAGTCGTCCGACACCAGGTAGTAATCGCCGTGCTCACGGACAGCGGAAATCATGCCCGCAAAATCCTGGGGGTTGCCGAAGGTACCCTTCTCAATCTCCTCAAAGACCCGGGCCAGGTCGGGATCGATCGGGTGCGGGCCGTAGCGACGGGCGTGGCGCAGGTCTTCCACGTCCTCGGCTAGGTTGCCGAACAGGAAGATATTGTTTTCGCCGATCTCGCGCGTTATTTCGATCTGGGAGGTGAGTCAGTGAGCTGCGTAGAGTGGCTTTGGGGGAAGGTTAAAACATACGTTGGCACCGTCGCAGGTACCGATAATGAGACCACCGTTGAGCACAAACTTCATGTTGCTGGTTCCCGACGCCCTGCGATACATTAGACGTGGGATCTCCCCAGTTACTGGGCAACTTTCACTTACTCAGTGCCGGCAGTCGAGATATGCTCGCTGATATCCGATGCGGGAATGATCATTTCGGCCTTGCTCACATTGTAGTCCTCGAGGAAGATGACCTTGAGTAGGTCGCCAATCTCCTTGTCATTGTTGACCACGGCACCCACGGCGTTGATCAGATGAATGATCTGCTTGGCCATCCAGTACCCCGGCGCAGCCTTGCCGCCAAAGATGGATACGCGCGGCAAATACTTCTGCCGCTCCTCGGGCGAAAGGGACTTGAGCGTCAAGTAGCGGTGGATTACGCCAAAGATGTTCATCTGCTGGCGCTTGTACTCGTGGATGCGCTTTACTTGCACGTCAAAGAGCGAAGACGGGTTGACCGTGACGCCAGTGGTCGCCTTAATATGCTTAGCAAGGCGCACCTTGTTGGCATACTTGATCTCGGCCCACTCCTTGCGGAACTCCTTGTCGTCAACGTACTCCTCCAACTTGTTCAGCAGGGTCAGGTCCTTCAAGAAGTCGTTGCCGCCTGTCTTGCTTGCAATCAGCTCGGAAAGACGGGGATTGGCTTGATGCAGCCACCGGCGGGGCGTGATGCCGTTGGTGACGTTGGTGAACTTGTCCGGTCCAAAGATCCTGACAAAGTCCTTGAAGATGGTGGACTTGATGAGATCTGAGTGCAGCTCGGCAACGCCGTTCACCTTGTGGGAGCCTACAATGGCCAAGAAGGCCATCCGCACCATCTTAGGCTGCGACTCCTCGATGATAGAGACGTCCCGTAGGAGCTCGCGGTCGTTGGGGAATTTGCGCTCAACAGACTGGAGGAAGAACAGATTGATATCATATATAATCTGGAGATGCCGGGGCAAGAGATGTTGGATGAGTGGGACAGACCATTTCTCGAGGGCTTCCGGGAGGACGGTGTGGTTGGTGTACCCGAAGGTGTTAACAACGATGTTCCAAGCCTCGTCCCATTCAAGACCCTCGAGGTCAACCAGGATGCGCTGAAGCTCGACAATAGCCAGCGTCGGATGTGTGTCGTTCAATTGGATGGCGACCTGGTCAGGGAACTCCTTCCAGGGGCGCTTCGACTTCTTGAAGCGGCGAACAATGTCGTACAGGGAGGCAGCAACCCAGAAGTACTGCTGCTTCAGGCGGAGCTCCTTTCCGCGGTCGAGATTATCATTCGGGTAGAGCACCGCGCTGATGGTCTCGGCGCGTTGTTGATCGGCAACAGAGCTCTCGTAGTCTCCGCTGTTAAACTTCTGGAAATCAAACTCTCCGCTGGCAGCCTTGCTAGACCACAGTCTCAAGTTGTTGGTGGTTGGTGTGGCATATCCAGGAATGGGCACATCGTACGCGACGGCCTTTACGGTCTCGCCTCCCTCCCAGCGGCAGACCGTCTTGCCGGAAGCATCGGTCGACTTGACGACGTGGCCATAGAATTGAATCTGATGCTTCGTTAGCTAATTGTCAGAGCTCGTATTCTTCTGGACCAAGACTCACGTCGACGGTCACGTCGTGCCTAGGAAACTCCCAGGGGTTGAAATCCAGCCAGTAATCCGGCACCTCCACCTGGTACCCATCAATAATCTCCTGCTTGAAGATACCATAGCGGTATCGCAAGCCGTAGCCCCAGGCTGGATAATTCAAACTGGCGAGACTGTCAAGGAAGCAAGCGGCCAGGCGTCCGAGACCGCCGTTGCCCAGGGCAGCATCGTGCTCCTGCTGAATGACGTCCTCAATGCGGAAACCAAGTTCAGCAAGACCGGCTGCACGCAGAGTATAAGTCAGCAACAGGCACAATTCTAGCCCCGTTCCGAAAAATATGTGAGCGCACCTTTCGCCAGGTCTTTCTGACCCACATTCAACATGGCATTGTCGAGCGCCCTGCCCATCAGGAACTCCAAGCTCAAATAGTAAACCCGCTTGCTGTCAGCAAAGGTCTGGCGCTGCTGGGTGCGGTTCCACTCGAGGATCAGGCGGTCGCGGAAGGCGAGTGCACAGGCTGAGTAGGCGGCCGACTCGTCGCAGTTGTACAAGCTCCGCGCCAGAGTGGTCTCTACGTGGCGAACGACCTCGCGCTCGAAGCCATCCTTGTCCTTGAAGCCGCCAGTCTGGTGTTTCAGCCATGCCTCGCGCTGGGGTTCGGGGATGGAGGCTGGAAAGGGGTTCGATTGTTAGCGCAGCTGTTCTTCCTGGTATAGGGGAGCAGGCTTGCCACCCCGCAGTCACCTCGCGCCGGTGCGGGGTAGTTCGAGCGAATGACGATAGCAAGCTATAGGGGGATAGAGGGCGTTTGCGTCGAAAACCGCGACGGGTAACGAGTAGTGGAAGAATGGAAGGGAGCGAAAATACCTTCGACATGTTTGATCTCTCCGGCGCCAAATCCCGTGAAGGTGCGCCTGTGCTTGGGCCGCGAGATGCCTTCGGGGACCACGGAGCCCTGGATGTCGACAATCGGGGCTCCAATAGAGGGCCGCCGCTCTCGAAGCGGCATTCTGTCAGTGGCCGCCATGCTTTGACGCTCAATTGGAGTCCACGCAACTGGTCGTAGAATGCTAAATAGTGTCGGACGGGAGTAGTGGGGGAGTGCGCGAAAGGGGATGAGGCGAGAACCCAAGCAGCGGGAGGTGACCTTGACTTGTATGAGCTTGCCAACAACCTAAGTGGGGTAACCTAACCTTGTGCTAAGGCAAGCACCTGAAGCAGGGCAACAGTGCGTAAGAATAAGGAGAGCTGGGAAGGTGGAATGCAAATAGATCCCAATCCCATATAAACGCCGCCAGCCATCCGAAGGCACAGCCAAAGTTAGTAACAGGTCTGAATCCTGCAGTGCCTGCAGTTTACCTTCCCGGCGGCCTACCACTGCAACATCGCCGAATCCATTCTGAGCCTGGTGACGACAACCTGGCACGCCATCCTTCAAGCTTGCTTGTCACGCGTGAGTGCTGGCAGCCAAGACGACTCCCGCATGTTCGTTCCATACTGGCTGCCGATTGTCGTGCATATGCATATGTGAGAAGCTTCGCGGCGCTAGGCGGGCTGCCTTGATTCCAAGGTTGGTTCTCCATCGGCGTTTCTATGTACATGTACAGTACAGCATGCCGTTGGAAGCGTCAGACGCGAAGCGGCGTGTCGGGTGCTGTACTGCATCCTCTGTGCATTCATTAGCCCAGCAAGTGGGCTTGCAACAGCCGAGAGCCAACAATGTCATCCTGCCTCACCACTCAGAAGCGGCGCGGCTCCAAGATACGCAGCTCGTTGGAGGCAAAGCCGTTTGCAGCTGTCTGAAGTGCCGCTGACTTGGCGGCGCGGTCGGCTAGAGATTGCACTTCAGGGTTCCTGATTCGGGCGCCGCAATGGTCAGAGGGTCTAGGCTCTCGAAACCCCACGGACAGTGGAGCATCATCTAGCCCCATTGCGTGCTCCACAGCATTGACATCATCGCAGCCCTTCGCACATGCACACGATCGCACCATTGGGTGACCCCGCAGTTGAACCGGCATCTTTCTGATGACACCTGCTGTCGATGCGCCGATAGTGTAACCGCCAGAGTTCCAGTTGACGGGGTAATATGGCGCGAGGAAAGACGTTCCATAGCGAATGAGGGGTTGGTTGCTGTTAGGAGCTAAAGCACGAGTTGACAAGCCAAGTCGTTGGCCGTAGGCCCGACTGCCCGACTGCTTGGTTCCATTGGACCTGTCACGAAGAACACGGCACAATTCGCGAGTCTCCTTGCCCTCACGAAGCTGGCAATGATCTTATGTCCGCGTACTGCAACTTCTCTCGTCCAACACGAGGTAGATAGCTACAGTTTCGCGAAAACATGATGGCTCCGACCCATCCCTCACCGAGAGCGGCGGCATCCCTTCCCCAGAACAATAGGCGTAAAGTCATTAGAAGACCCCGGCAACTTCCCACGAGGCCACATCAGAGGATCGAGTGCCGGATCATGGCTCCATCCCACCCAAACACCGAAGTTGGGATTCGTTGTGTTGCGATACTCCAGGTATTGCCTGTTTTGAACACAGCAGTAGAACTTTATCCCAACAGTGCCACCAGTGTCGTGGGTGGTGCGCCGCCAAAAAAAAAAAAAGCAAAACAGGCGGGTTAGAAAAAGCAGAGTCGCATAGGAATTCTTTTGCGCGTCTCCCGTCTCGTAACAAACTTGAGTAGCAGGCAGACATGAACACTGCATTGTCGTGCTCAGATGCCGCCAAGAAAACCGTAGAAAAGATCATAAAATTGTAGCCTCCAACGCCGTTATCATGCATGAGCCGCCAGCCCCCGGGACATCGAGTTAAGCAGGATGGGTAAAAGGAAGTCACTACGTCGTGGCGTGCGTAATCGAGGTGTGTATATGAGCCGAAAGATTGCGTAGATGTCGGTAGATGTCAGAGAATACCGGAGTCTTTAAGTGCGTTGTTCAAGATCGTCTCCTTGACTGCGGCGAATACGAGCCGGATGTTCGAGGTATCGGTGGCTTGCGTCAAGCTTCAGGAAGGGTTAGCAGGTGCCAGAAAGGACGAGGAAGGAATAGGAAAATGAGACTCACTGTGGGTAGAGGTTGAGGTGTGCTCGGTTGACTTGGTTAAACCTCCAGAGCAGGTACTTGGCCGCCTTGTTGACGTCACTCCCGCCCGAGTAATCGGGAAAGTAGCTGCCCAATGGGGACCTCCCGAGTTTCTGCTTGAAGATGTCGACCTTGTTGAGGAACAAGATGATACTTGTCCTGATGAACCACCTTGAGTTGACAACCGAGTCGAATAACAGCAGACTCTCCATCATGCGGTTCTGTGGCAAGGTGTAAGTTGGTAGTCACCATTGCCGAGACAAGTGGCATGCTTACTTGACTGCTCTCTTCCAGCAGAACCTGGTCGTACTCGCTCAGCGCAACGCAGAAGATGATGGATGTGACATTCTCGAAGCAGTGAATCCACTTCTTGCGTTCACTCCTTTGCCCACCCACGTCGAACATGCTGCAAAAGGGAATATGATGTCAGTTGACCTTCGGTCGTCCAGTGCAGGCTGCTGTCGACTCACTGAATGCTCAGCTGTCCCATCTTGAACCTCGTCTCATATATGCCCGTCGTCTTTGTTCTCGCTCGCAGCACATCCATTTCCGTGGGAAGATAGTTCGGTGACACAATCCTGTCGGCCTCTTGGAAGAAACTGGGTGGAAGATCAGCACTTAAGCCCAGCTCTCGCGAAGGGAAATGGGACGGGGGAAGCCAACTATTCGGCCGAGTCCATCAGATAGAACTCGGTTTGTCTCTCCATCAGCCGCTCCTTTGCCGGATCGTTCCATACTGACTGGACCGCCATGCCCACCCGGGGATCAATCCTAGCCTGCGGATTCGCGTCCAGCGAGTAATCGAGCAGAAAGTCGCAATATACCTTATTCTCGTCCAGCACCGGGTCGATCTCGAACTCGCGCATGGCGCTACAGAGCGCCTTTGCACATTCCAGGAGGTTCTTGTACACTGTTGGTCGGTAACTGGCCAGTTCCTCTTGTGAATAACCCTTGAGGTGGATGATCTTCATCTGCTTCACGATCGTCGATTTTCCGCTCTCACCCGAACCTGTTGCATCGTGGGAGCACTTAGTGTCAGCAAGGACACGCCGCGTAGCGAGCGGGCGGTGACATACCGAGCAGCAGGATCTTGCACTCCTTCCGCAACTTCCTGGAGTCTTCCTCGAGTTCCTTGTCGATCTTATTGCTCCGTCTCCTCTGCTCCGACTCCTCCCCGCTTGCGCTCATGCAGTTCCCCATGACGACCATTGGGTTGGGCGCGTTGGCCTGCCTGAAGGCGGAATCCTGGACACCGCCGGTTGAGCAGGCGCGATGCTGTGTGTGTTGGATAAGGCTGAGGCTGCACTCGCGACTTTGCTAAAGCGCCCTTGTCATCCCGTGAAGACGTTAAAGCGACGAGCCGATGCAGCTGAGAGGCTGGAACAAGCGGCCGGACAATACTGGCAAGGAGACAATGGTAGACACTGGTTCTGGGGCCCGGGCGATCGATGGCTTAGAGTGCGATGAGGACTGGGTCTCGATTCAATTGAGAGGGCTCCTCCGGTACCAGCGCTCGATGCAACGACAAAGACCCGCCCCTGTTGCCGACAATCGGAAATCGCAACTTTTGCCGACGGCGGGGAATGCCTGGCCGATCGAGATCTGATGTCGCTTCAATTTGCCGGTGCCAGATTTAATTCTGGGCGATGGCGAGAATTGAGACGGTAAGACAGCGACGTCCTCAGCTTTCCAGGGTATTCGAATCGCAGCGCCAACGTGTAACCAGAGAGCAGTGTTGTCTGCCAGGAAAGTCGCCCGATTGCAGAAAGATCGCTGCTCCGCCTAGATCTTGTGTTGCCCGGCGAGCAGCAGGTGTCCGTTACCTCAAGAGGTTGACGGACCGCGGATTCGGTTGGGTGTGCAGGTGCGCCGCCGTGGACTCGGTGGGAGGAACGGGATGGAAGAGGATGACACGGCCGTCGAGGTCACCTTGAAGCGCTCCTGCACGACACCACGCTGCAACGGGAACCCCCGGCACTGAAAAGCTGGGGGAGGAAGAGCTCCAGACAGGGGGCCAGGGTTGCCTCGACTGCCAATCTCCTCGGGCTTCGGACCGCAGGGAACTTGAAGGTTACGGAGGATGGTTCCGTAATTACACGTCACAGATGCATCTAGCCCCGCACTGAGTGCTGCTGTGTCTTCCAGGTGGAAGCAGCCCAGCAGTTTATCGGCGTAAGCTTTTTCTGACCCTGGCATGTTGCGCTGTTGTCATCAACGTCGATCATGCGCTCCACTGTGGATGCTGCCGCTCTTTGGCATCTCAGATCCAGCCTTTCTGTCTTGGAAGGACTCGGACATCAAATTGCTGTCATTGTGAGGTGCGGTACGCTAATAAGAGAACCTGGAATGTCTCCGGTCTGCACGCGACGGACGCTACGTTTCTGAGCTCCAGTTTCGAGGCTAGTGTATCTTAGCTCAACGGTGCCGCTTTCAACGACGGGACGCCGTGTCTTCCCGGTTCGCCAAGACGCCGCATTCAACCGATCGGAATGGCCAATTCGCTCCGGCGCCAGGAACTTCACGAAACGTCCCTACGGGATTCAGTGAAGCAATGGAACTCAACTTCAATGCAGTCGTACTCCCGCCAAAGCACGTGGGTTCTGCGGCCTGGAGGCTGGAAATCATCAACGTGTCGCTTTTTCACACACCTTTCCCGTCTGCGAGTTAAGGTACCAAAGACAGGCACGGCAGTGGTTTTTGCGGCGCGGACCTAGCCACCCTCAACACAAAATGGTCCACTCTTTGGGCCCCGAGCTCCGACAACCACGTGTCTTCAGCCCTCCAGGAGCCCGGAAGACCAAGAATTGATCGTCACCTGCCTGAATTGACAGACGGCGGTCACCAGGGGTATCGCGGCCGTCTTCGACCCAGCCGAACCGCATTGTGAGAAGTGACTCGTCACCTAATGCGGAGGACGGTGCAGTATAGCGGTGGATCTATAGGCGGGCGGGGGTGGATAGCGGCAGGTTGGTTACACGGTAAGCTAAGACGCCCCGGACTCGACGACTGGAAGAAGCGGTGTTAGACTTGAGCGCCTCCGGTGAACTATTGATCAGAATAATAGCAGAAATAACAACCTGAACCGGTCGGCAGCACACCAAAAGAACCGCAAAAGGAGAAGAAACGAAACTTGCTTTTTGGACAGGAAGCGAGGTGGAGAGATGCAACCGGCAGTTGCGTCTGAAAAGGGGAATGGGCGGAAGGCTGCGCCGCAGGCCGCCCGCGGTGGGACGCCTCCGGACACGGGCTTGGCTTGTTTTTCGGCAGGCAACCTAAGATCTCGATCAGCCACCCAATCAGTGCTGCTCAGGTGGTTCAACCGCGAAGGTGAGGTGTCCCGATCTCGACCGCTTAGCAGGCGGTCAGACTGTCATCATCTCGAAACGATACCCTGCGCGTTACCCAGCCTGTACGTGTAATTTCCTGTGACAGCCGCAAGGCTACACTACCTAACTGTTTATATCTCTGCCGAAAGCAGGGAGAAAAAGGACTTGGAGACAGCCTAATTCGGACACAGGAATCCCAAAACCGCGAGGCCAAAATGGTTCAGATAACCTCACAGTCGACCAATAGTACATCTACACAGTAGAAACCTCTCCGCAAAAGCTTGTGCCGTTTGGTACGGTAGGGACAGTACGTTATGCAGCTTGAGAGGTAACAATCATGGTGACCGCACTAGCTCGATCGAGCAGCAATGGCGCCAACGCCTTCATCCCAGAAAGCTGAGCCTGCATGAGGCTCATTGACACTATGACACCGCCGCTCGTCTAGGTCACAGGTAGTGTCGAGTCTGTCCCTCGGAGACAATAACTGTAGTTGGAAAAAATCTAAACCACGCTGCCCCTAAGTCAATTGAGATAGATAGTCCACTCCCATCCAGTCCCGTCGGTCCAGTCCTCCCATGGAACCATCCATCACCGCCAGTGGAACCCCGAGACCGCAACCCTGCAAATTAACGGCATGGTATCGGGCAGAAGGCAGTCGAGACGAAAACCACGATGCCGTAAAAAGCCGCCAGCCACCACAAGGGCCGAAGCGGCGCGTTATACTCATACAATTCATGAGGCCTAGCTTCCAAGCCCTGCTTCTTCTATGTTTTGCAAAGCTAGAATCGCTAAGATACGGCCTTTAAGCCAAATAGCCAATATCATCATCCTCGAGCCGTTCCAGGTATTCCTTGTCGAGGAGGATCTCGATGCATTTCTTGATGTCGCCGACCTTGGGCACGAACCTGCCGCGGATCTGGTTGATCGTTTCGCTGACGAGCTGCTGGTGCTTCATGCGCTTGCGCGCCTTCATGATGCGCACGATGGCCGACTTACCATTTATGTCAGTAACACTACTACAAGGCGGGGAGAGGAACGAAAGCGATGGGCGAGTCTCACCTGCAAAAGAAGCTTGCGGTCCTCTTCGATTGTCTTGTTGGTCTCGGCCTCCTCCTGCTTCGTCTCCGACTTCATGCCAACGTTGAGGTTGACGCGGTACTTCTTGTTCTTGAACTCGTAGTTGAGTGAGAAGCTAGCCCCCGGCCCGACTTTGTCGCTCCCGGGGTCTAGGTTGAGGACCTTGGCCTTGACGAGGATACCCAGCGATGGGTCAAGGGCCTCGCTGTTCAGCTGCGTCGTCGTCGAAATCTCCTCGTACGTGTTCTTGTCCTTCTCGTTGAACAGCAGGAGGATGGCCATCTGGTATATCGAGACCTGGAACGTGTAGGGCATCTTGGCGCCCTTGATGTAGGTCGCCTTGACTTCACCCTTGCACAGCTGCCAGAGCCACGTGAGCTTGCGGCCCTCGTGCTTGTTCTTATAGAAGCGGCTGAACCGCTCGCAGTCTGCAGTGATCTCCTCTGGAGGGTTGAAATTGGTCCCCGGCGGCGCGAGAGGCCAGAACCCGGTGCCTAGAACCGAGTATGACGAGTCTAGGCCCTTGGTCCCGAGTGCCTGGATGTGTTCCCTGAACCCTGCGTTGAGATCCTTGGAGATCTGCATGTCCTGGAACATGCGCTGCAGCTTGTTTGTGTACTCGAACCCGCAGGCCTCCTTGAGCTTGCTGATCATGCTTGTCTCGGCGTCGTCCGAGGATGAGTTGCTGTGCACCAGTCGCCGCGCCAGCATACGCGAATAGAACTTTTGGAAGACATCTTTGTCTTCGATATACTTGAACACCGTCATGATCTGGACCAGAGTGCCCTCCAGGTCGGTCTCCTCCGTACCCGTGGTGCTCTTGCGGAGGAGGACATCGGTGTATTTGGCTAGCAACTCCGGGGATTTGGTCGACCCGGACTTGCAGACCTCGTTCCGGTTCACGAACTCTCTGCAGGCGTTGTCGAGAGACCTTGTGAACTCTGGCTCGTCCTTGAAAGCACGCTTCACGAGGCCTTGGTACTGCGAATGGATCTCGAGCAGGGCGTCGACGTAGACCTTCGGCTCCAGCTTTTCGGCGTCCGAAGCCACCTTGGCGACAGCTGCTAACCCAGCATTCCTCACATGCGTCTCAAACTTCGTTCTAAGCGGGTCGAGACCCTCCGGAATGCGTGACAGCAGGCTGTACATGCGTGCCATGTCCTCTTCTCGGTCATTGTCTAGGAGGACCTGGAACTCGTCCCGAAGAAGGTTGGAGTGGTCAGCAATCAGCACCTGATTGCATGCCTTTTTGAGCGCGATGGCAATATCTGGATGCAGGTATGTCTTGACTCTCTCCTCTTCCTCCTCAAGGCGAGCCTCAGCCTTCTTCATGTACTCCACGACGCTGTTGTCGGCGACAAACTGCTGACTCTCCTTCTGATAGAAGGCCTTGGTGGCCTCGAGGAACGGGCGCTCGAAGTGGAAGCGGTAGACCTCGAGGTTTGTCTTGGAAGAGTCGCCGTCATCCAAGCCCAGTGACACGAACGAGTCGACCACCTGCTTGATCTGATTATGCTCGATTGTCTCTCCGTTGCGCTGCTTCTCCACCAACTTCAGGACGGCATCCATAACCTTGGACGAAACCTGGGCGAAGAGGACATCGCGCCACTGGACCAGATGCAGGGTATACACATCGTACACGTTCTTCTTACCCTCATCGATCTCCCGCTTCACCCAGTGGCGATTGAGATACTTGAACAGATGGTGGACATACTTCCCAGCAGATGTGTACCGTTGCCACTCCCGGATATAGAATGTCAGCAGCGCCTCGTCCGTGTGAGCCTTCGACTGCGCCACCAGGTCTTTCAGGTGTTCGGCTAGATACTCGGCCAGCCTCTTGTAGAGATCTTCGCCGATGAGATGAGCTACAAAACATGTCAGCGCTTGCCGCTAGACGGGCGGGGCGGAGGAGTACACGAACCGCCACGCTGGGTTTGGCCCACGATGGTGCTCGTTATGCTGAAAGTGCCGGCTTTTTGAGATGTGCAGAAGTTGTGTACGGCCCTGGGACGAAGTCAGTTACCCGAAGCCTGCGAGGCTCAGTGAGGAGGTGGTGACGGACGTGTAGATGCCCATGTACTGGTAATGATGTCAGTATGTTACTTGACTTCGAGACGGAGCAGTCATGATGGAGCTACGTACATTCTGCAAATCGAGGCCGTCCTGCAGGTTGTTCATGATCCTTGTCACGCCATGTTGCAAATAGTTCCAACTACTGCAAGTCAGCGTTCTGGGTCCGCGATAAAAGCTGGATCGGGAGCGGTCACGAACGTCGCCTCGATATCATCTTGAGCGCCAGGCTGTGGCATCCCCGCCAGCACAGCGGAAGGCATTTTGCGCGGCGCGAAGTGGTCGTCAACCGGTGGCCGCAGCACGAGATCGGTTCGTCGAGGAGAGGCTATGACGTGATCAGGGAAGGTATTGGGATCACGCAAGGTCGGTTTGGTCTCGGATCTTTTATTTTCCTTTCGTAGTTAGGCTAAGGAAGAGAAGGACATACACGTTGTGAGCAGCGATGGCTTACCAAAAGATGGGGATGGTAGATGCTAGTATGGAGGCGTTCAGGCCGCGAATGGAGGAAATGGCGGGGACGAATGTGGCGGGGTGCCTTAGGCGAGTGCAGACTTCCCACGCGACGGCCGAAAATGCAAAAGGCAGTTCAGGTAGATCCTGCTGCCGTCCCTGCAAAGGGATCTCTAGTGAGGTTTGGGAGTCCCAAAGGTACGGCGCAAAGGTGAGTTGTCCAAGGCAGCTTCCAGTCAGGAGCTGCCGGTTGGTAGATTCGGTTTGGGGAGTCTCAGGTTGAGGATCGCAGGCAGGAAGGCCCCCACATGTTCACCCCCGATTATGCTGAGTGGCTCCAGCGCTTGCTAAGCGATAGGCGCGACCCGTGACTTGATACCTATCCCAGAGGTAACCGCGCCGCATCATTTATCTCGGGTTCTTTTTTGGTCCAGAATGACATCTAAGGATCCATTATCCTCTGGTAATAGCCGTACTCACTTGTCATTCAGAATACACATAGACCCCATTCGCAAGATACAGACGGCAGATGCCTGATACAAAGTGAACTATGCTGTCTCGGCAGGATGAGGGTATACCGTGAATAAAATGCAAGACCCTAGAATACAAGACCAAAACTCCCGTTACCCAACCATGCCATCCCTCACACACCCGCCGTATTTTCGCTGCTCATGCGGTCACCGGTCATCCTCCCCTCCGCCAAGCTTCTGCGCCAGGCGGAAGACATTGACAGACAAGGTCAGGCTCCAAGATATCAGGCTGATTACCTGAAGGGCGGCCAAAGCCCGACTGTACTCCCTCGTCTGGCGGTCCCCCGAGTTGTGGTAGACAAGGGCCTCAAAGGCGAGGGCCGTGCTGGCGGATTTGAATATGATGAAGAAGAGGTCCATGAGGATGAGCGATATCTTCTGCGTCGCCGCCCGCAACCCCAGAGGCTTGCCCGTGTACTCGTCCCAGGTCATATAACCGATGTAGGGGATGGCCACCGTGTCCACGGCGATGGCCACTATTGACTGTGTTAGCTCTGATGAGCGGTGCCCGTTTCCATAGTGTTCAAATTCGTATATCTTTGCCGAGAGGGCCAGGGCGACGATGGAGGCAAAGAGGACGGCAAGGCGGAAAGCGAGCGGGACGAGCGGATGCCGCAGGATAATTTGCCATATTCTTTTGTAGAGTACCCTGGTCCGTGTTTGTTTCCTTCCGTAAGCCTCGCCCAGTCCGGGTACGTTGACCGGGCTATTGAATCCGGGCTGCAACTTTTCCAGGTCTTCAGGGTCGATGATTTGGGCCTCCTCGTTCGGCAGCCGACCATATCGGGAAGACTGGACATAGCTCCGCCACGGCGAGTCTGGAGTCGCCCGGATGTACCGCGGGACGATGACGGGTTCTGCCGACCGCAAGTGGTCCCATTTCCTCCCCCTTTCCGCGCCGTCTTTACGTGTCAACAACTTCCGCAGTCTCGCCCTGGATCTCCTCGATTCCTCAAGCCCCAACACCGCCGGGTTATCGTAGACATAGCCATCTTTCGATATCCTTCTCTGCGTCTGGCTCGGGGAGTGATTGTGTTGGGGCGGCAGGGCACGTGGCGGCGGCAGGCCGAGCGCGCGCAGCTGATCCTCAGTGGGCATGCCATAGCGTTCTTCGTATGAGTCAATCCACGCTGCCGGGTATAGTGTCAGTATGCCATGACCAACGCAAGGAGTCGTTGGGTGGGGATTTCCCTACGAGGGAGTGTTCGCGTCGAGCTGTGCTGCGTGGAAGCAGTGCGCCCAGCACTGCTTCGAGACCTGATCGATGGGAGAGCCTCGGAATGAGGTGAACTTTGATGGGAACTCGACGGCGGCTTGTCCGGAGTCGCCATTACAGTGGTCGAAGCCGCGCACCTCGGGCGGGAATGACAAGGAGACTGCGCGATTAGCAGGAGCGCCACATTCAGTCAGCGGCGGACGGAGGTCTCGGCGGGCACGGCAATAAGGTATTATGTCGCTGCATTGTGCAGCGCTCAAATGTAATTATATTCAGAGATACAGCATCCCGGCTCTGCTGGGCCGAGTGTGTGAGCTGGCCGCTTTGGTTCTCCCCTAACATGTGCCGGTGGTTGGACTGAGTTGGCCTGGTGGTCAGCTTGTGCCAGCCACCACGACCTATCCTTACTTGGCGGCGGCAGGAGAGAGCAGAGACCAGATCCCTGTCAACACGCACCGCTCGGACCATGTCCAAGGGTTCAGGTAAGCGAGACTGCAGCGAGGTTATGACGACAGTATCTGCAAGCTTTCTCGGCTCGATTGAGGTCCGGGGTATTGCTTACAACAGCATCTCCAGTGAGTGGTAGTCGTTGTAGCATTCAGTTTCCCATATCACATTTCCGTACGGATCCGTAGTCCAGTAGAACTCGCCTCGGAAACTGAGCCTTAGAACCCCGTCAACTTTCAAGACGCTTAGCTATCTGGTCTGCCGGATTTCATGTGAAAACTGCTCGATCTCGAGGAGACCTTCTTCATCTTCCTCTTCTCACTTTTCTCTTCTTACTTCTTTTCCTCTGATCTTTTCTTTTCCTAGTTTTGATTTGACCCTGTTTGCTTGACTCATCGCTTCGACTATCTGGGTGAGGAGCTTGGTGTACAGCCCTTCTTCATCTTGGGGTGATATCTTTCCTGCGTCCGTGATACCGCAGGCCTCCCACCAGTGAACGCGCCTCCGCGACTGGAATGGACAGGATCCATCACGTTTCCAGGAACCCGGGCAATGACAGGGATTAACACTGAGTTTGACAAGGGCTTTGGTTATGCACCCCACACCAAAGGCAGGCTGACCAATCAGATCGGAAGTAGCGCTCATTTTGCGTCACTGTTTCTGACCCCGAGGAGCTCGCCAAAGTTGCGAACGCGCAGTCGCTTGCCACTGGGCGCAGGAGTACAAGATGTGCTGTCGCGACCTCGATTCTTCGGTGTAGACATCGCGGGATTTCCCTCTTTTCTCCCCTTCCCTCGCGGCGCGGCAGCTGTGGTTTGCGGATAAGGTCGTCGACTCCAAGACACGGACGGGCTTGGTCCTGCGCTTTTCTCTCAACGAGGCCGCCGAGGCCTCCTGCGGACGCGATATCATGCGCCTCTATCTCCTGCCCATCTCGACGCGGCGGACTCTTCTGTACTGCCAGAAACTCAACGCCCCGGCTTCGGAGCAGCAGACTTGGTCGGACTGGCTCCAGGCCAAGGCCTCGCGCACCTGGTCTGGTTGGGAGAAGAAGGAAAGCGGCTGGCAGAAGTCGGTTGTCAGCTACGGGAACCAGGTGCTCCGCCGCATCCCCTACGAAGAATGGGGACTCAAGTCGGTGCCGCCGTTGTCGCAGCGCCGGAAGCAGGTGGAACTGAAGGGCACACAGAAGGTCGAGGTGGTCTATCCAAAGAGCCTCATCGCCATGGACAGGATACCCAAAATCCTGCACATGCTGGCGACGGAGAGAGAGGCGTTGCATAAGAGGAGGCTCATCTGGTGTTTCATTGGCATGCCGTTGACGGTGCCCGTTGCGCTCCTTCCTGTGTAGGTGGATGCCCTACTCATGACTCTTGCACGCTTGGCTGATGGGCGTCAGGATTCCCAACCTCCCTTTCTTTTACCTGGTGTATCGCGCTTGGTCGCACTGGAGAGCGCTTTCCGGCGGCAAACACATACAGTTTCTGCTGGACAACAACCTTCTCGCTCCGACGCCATCTCCCGTCGTCGATGAGGTATACAGCGAGCACACAGAACCGCTGCTCTCCACCCCCGAGGCGACCACAGACAATGCTCAGGAATCCGTAGGGAATCTAGCCTCATCGTCCTCGACGACCGCTTCCCATAACCCAGACGGGGAGACGATGCTGCTTTCGCAAGCCAAGGGCAAGAAGATGACGCAAGCCCTCGATCTGCCCCAGCTCGAAGTTGAGCTCGAGAGGGCCATATGGCAGGTTGAGACGGCTATGAAGAAGCGCAACGGCGAGATTGCCGCCAAAACTTCCCAAGAGGCAATGAGCGAAGATGAGAAGAAGTCGCAATGACTGCTGAAGCCCGGGATGATGTATGATAACGCTGTATTATCCGACACGAAGCTGCATGGCGGCAAGGAACATTAGATGGAGTTATATCCCCTTGGCCGGATGCGACATGGCGTGGGAGGCGTTTCTAGACTCGGATGGACGGGACGTGACTCAACTCACATAACGCGGAGCCATATCTCCTATGCCACAACACGCCTCCGCTCCCCAGCCCGCTGTGGACCGACCCGACCGTTCCTAGTTCCGCGGGACCGAAGATTAACCACCTAGGTATGACACCATCAACCCCCAGCTGCCAGAGGCCTCACCCCTACCGCTCCGCCCGCAAAGGCCGTCACAAGCCCGTGGACCAGCCCCAAGACGATGAACACCGCCACGACAAGCAGGACGCGGCGCAGAGCAGTGCCGCCCACCTCCGCAGCACCGCCCCCAGGATACCGCCACCTTTTCCAGACGGGTCCTATCACCCGGCCTCGTTCTCCTTCCCCTTCTCGTTCCGGGTCGGAGCCGGAGACGCCAAACTCACAGCCCTGCCTCTCGCAGCCCCATACGTCCTCCCGCCGGCCGGTGGTGTCGACCCTTAGCAAGCCGATGCCACGCTCTCCTCCATCATCAACATCATCGTCACTCCGCTCGCCAACAGGACGAATCGGCACGCTGACTCCTCCATCATCATCATCACCGCCACGCGGCTGCTTCTCGCGCCCAGGGCCGTTGCTGCCTTCAACAACCGCTCCCGCGGGGGCAGGAAACTAGACCCTAGACTGGCTTCGACCCACGGACAAAGCAGACGCGGACAGCGACGAGACGTGATGATGCCGCCAGGCCCCCAGGACTTTTTGGCGCAGGAGGCGCTGCGTTGGGCTTTCGGAGAGGAGGCTGGCGTATCGTTGCGGGGGTCTTGCCGGGTGGTGTTGGAGCGGTTTTCTTCTTTTGGGGGGATGTATCGTCGGTCTCTGGGAACCCCCCGGGTGAGCGCTGTCGAAGTAGTAGGTGTTGGGGTTAAGGGGGGTGGGTGTTAGCGGCGCGTATCGGCCCTTTTCTCTTGGTGGTAGTGGTGGTAGTGGTACTGGTGATGGGGATGACGTGGAGGGGAGCATTTTGCTATGTAGGTAGTGGCTTGAATATGGTGTATCTATGTTAGGTTGCTACGAGATTTACGGTTCCTTGTAATGTAGTTGTAGGGCTGAAGATGCCCAGGTCTCCTGCGGAGATGCGGCGCAAGTATCGGAGTTGGGCACGTAAGCGTGAAACGGGCACGGGTGTGAGTTCCACGCCACCTTGAGGATGAACCAGCACTTGGATGACGAAAAGAGTTTCACTTTGCCGGAGACCATGTCTCTTGTTCCGCACTCTGATACCAAAAGCCAAACTAAGTGGGAATATGTTCCTTGAAAACAAGCACCCAAGCACGTCGTGAATTCGACTGAGGATTACCACATTTCTAAACCCCACCTCCCATCAAGCCGCAAAGTCCTCTCCTGTAATAATTGGTTAGTGTTGACCCATAGTCTCACTTGCCCCATTGTGACTTGTTGGCCGTGGCATCTCGAGATGCTTCTGCGCAGGATGAGATGCTAATACTAGGAAGCATCCCTTATTTGTTTGCCGGTTGAAGCTTATATGATCTCTCCAGCTCTCATCCTCTAATCTCATCTAGACACATTCTCGGCTCGCCATGACTCGGCGATAGGGCTGAATAATCGGGTACGGTACCGCAGCCCCGGCAAAGGAGATGTCAGCTAGCGCTGCAACGGCGCAACCTGGAAGGGGCGCGCCAAAGCGGTGTTAAACACCCCTGTTGCTGATCATGGCAGATGTTCCCAACCGGCATCGACACGCTGAGATCTTGAATACCGGCGAGGTCAACAGCTCACGGGGGAACATCGACCTCGTGTGCAGTGTGCCTTTCAGTAGAGGAGCAGCTAACTCCATCATTAATAGTATAGCAGGTATCGCCACAAGACTTTTGGTTTCCCATCCCTATCTCTCTATGCCCCCCATTGTTATGACCCGATTGCACTGCATGTGCCTACCGTACTCCAACAACTCCACCCAATCCATCTTGTTTCCCAGCAGCCCACGCCCGTAAAGAGCGCTCCTACGCAGCTCTTGAAGCTCTGCCGAGCTCGCTGGCTCTCGCGACTGCAGGCTTACCGACACACACCTCCCTTATGCCAAAGACAGGTCGTCCCTCCGCCGAAGTCCTGCAAGATTGCACAGAAAGTGCCAAGAGAGCGGGAAAAGACATCATCAGCTTGGTCAGTGATAAGCCATTGCTGCGGAAGACAGGAAAGAAAGAATCCGATGCTCGCTCAAAAACCCCGCCCAACCAAACTTGATGCTTTTCTGGGCAGACCCGGTAAACACAAAATCCAGTCCGGAAAGTCCAAGGGCACTCGTGTGCGGCCAGCATATGGAACAGTCCATACATTCTGACCAATCCCACCAGGAGCAATGCTATGACGCCGATTTGGGAGTTGCCGCATCGTCCATGTTCGTGGTATTGTCGTCGACACGGGCTTTCTTGGCACGACCGCTCTCGTGGACTTCAAGAGCCTCTTTAGCCTCTTTGAGCTCCACCTCAAGCTCATCCAGGCGTCGTTTTAACATGTTCTCTCTCCGGTGACTCTCCTCCAAGTCCTTCTGCAGTTGCGCGTGCGCCTCGTTCATCGCATCCAGTTGCGCTCTCAGCTGCACCTCGGTCTCAGATTTGCTCTTCTCTTGCGCCTGACGGTTTGCTTCTTCATGCTCAAGCTGCTGGATTCTTCCACGATACAGTTCTTGGATCACCTCAAGCTCGCTGACCCTCGTCTTCAAGCTCGAATTAGCGGCAAGGAGCTGTTCGTGCGTTTGGGGCATATCGAGTCGGTCGCCGTTGAGCGGCGACGGAGCGCGGCCATCGGGTCCACCGAAGCCAGACAGTTGTTGCGTCTGGAACTGATCATCAATGTTTTGATAAAGGGGTGTGATATGCGACGCATAGAGGTTGGGCGTTCCGGTACGGGAAATGGGCGAGTTGGTATCGTCGACAGCACCATTAGCGGATTTCTGCGACGCTCTGCGAGCACCGTTGCCGGCACCGGAGTCTGTCCCGTTCACGTCACCTGATTGGGCAGGATTATATTGTTGCTGCGCTTGCGCCTGCAGATGGTTAGGTTCCGAGGCGCATTCAAGCATCGCATGAAGCCGACCTACCTTTCTCTGCTTCGCAAGGTCGGGCCGCATCGTTTTAACACGATTGCGGCTCTTTATCACGTCCGTCTTGAGCGATATCGGTCTCGGCCGACCATGAAGCTTCAGGAAGAGGCCGCAGGCATTGCAGAGGACTGCGCCCGTCTCGTCACGTCGCCATAGCGGGGTGGTCGATGTGCCACAGTTCTGGCATGTCGGCTGTGTGGTTGCACGGTCATGGTTAGCCATAGTCGCCATGATGCTCGTGCGTGATGGCCAGCGGAGCGTGGCCGTGTACACACGATGTTTATAGATTAGATGTGACGATAAGACAAAGATAAATGCCGATGGAGAACAGATAACTGGCGCCCTGGTCGCGGATGATAA
This sequence comes from Achaetomium macrosporum, assembly GCA_033296875.1. NCBI lineage: Eukaryota > Fungi > Ascomycota > Sordariomycetes > Sordariales > Chaetomiaceae > Achaetomium > Achaetomium macrosporum. The sequence goes on along the minus strand of MU860041.1, from coordinate 42,441 downwards.
GAAAGGTGATAAGGAAATTTTTGAGGTGACGGAAGTGGGGCTTCCAGGAGATAACAACCCAGACTCGAGCCAGAGGCAAGCCATGGATAAGCGGCCCCACTGGGATTTTGGTTGCAGCCAGCGATCCTGAACCAATGGGACGCAGCACCTTAGTCAGGAGATTTGTTGATGGCGTTGCTGCCGGAACTCGATCGCCAAGGGCAGGACAAGATCGAACTCGAAAGGGAGACATAGTATGTGGCAGAAGCTCGGTAGACTTACTAGATTTCCGCCTGGAGCAGGAGCGGTGCTGGCAGGGGATGTGCCAGTGGCATACATCGCTGGTGCGATTGCGACCGGTCTAAGAGAGGCGTTAGCCCGCAGCATAGGATTCATGTTGTGAGCTGAGGTAGATGGGAATTCGAGCATTAATCGACCGCTTCATTCAGCCATCCGGCTATGGACAATGGAATCAGAAGGCGCTGGCAGCTACTGCACGGCGCGAGGAATGCCGAGCTAGGCATTCGCATCCTGATCGTAATGCGAAGTGCTCGACCTTCCATCTCCCCAGCCTCCGGCATGCAACTGACCTTGTTTGAGGAGAGCTCGTTGTCGAGCTACTGGTGGGAAGCGCCGGAATACCAGGCGCGGGTTGCGAAACGTTCTGAGGTGCGGAAGCTGCCGCCGACACCGAGCTGTCCCTCGAGATGGGCTGGGTTTCGGCCGCCGTCGGCATCGACGCGACCTGGGCACTGTCCTCCATCTTCGGATCCACAGCCACAGGCTCAAAGTCGGCGAGTTGAAATTCAGGGTGCAGCGTTGCTGCTGCGTCACCCTGTCGAGAGTCCGACGACTGTATCGAAGCCAGCTTGATGGTGGTCAAAGATGGTTATGGATTCGGGAGGTTGAGGAAGGCGGTTGCGCGCAAAGCTGGTCGCGCACGAAAGATGGTCGGTCGCGCGTAACGTCGGTCGAGGTGCAATCGGTTCAGAGCGAGCAATATGCAGCACCTAGAATAACGGGCTATGCGCTGCCAAAAGTTTGGCCTCGTGAAGGGAGCTGCAGTAATAGCTTGGTGGCACGCGTCGAAAGCACCGATTGTGGGGCAAAGGACAAAGAGCAGCGATCTAAAACATTACGGAAGAATCGAGCTCCTATTGGAGGAGAGGAAATAGGTTTGGGGATAAAGATACCCCTTTCTGCTTGCTGAGAGAAGCGCAATGGAACTCGAAGCTTGTACGACAATGAGGAAGTTCGAGTGGCGCCCTGAAGCACGGAGACTTTTTGAACGACCAGGTGCAGCCATGCCTCTGCCAAGGATGTTTGACTCTTGATGATTGGCCAACAACAGCAACCGCCTGCAGCCTTACGGCCTCGCAGTGTCGATGCAACTTTCTCCCAAAAGTCAAGACTGCCTAGAGATCGCCGAGACATTGGCAGGCATTGTCATGGTTGCATTACTCCTTCGTACACCACCTACCTTGACGTGCTTGGCTCCTTGAGCATTCAGAGCATCTGCCCGGCATCTTGAGCAGGTGAGCGCTACGGTGGACGGATCCGTACATGTACAGGTGAATTCAACTGTCGCCAGCCCCACTGGCCCCACCTCGGCCTGTCGGGATGGCTTGGGCCCGAAAATTTCCAGCAGCCTCGCATTGGAGAGCAAGACACTTGTAGGCTGGAACTCGCCTCAGACGAACCAGGGCCCAATAGCACAAGCAGAGATACCAACCCCTGAGAAAACGAAATGCCGTCGACACACAAGAAAGACAAGCCGTGGGACACGGACGACATCGACAAATGGAAGATCGAACCGTTCACCAAGGAGGAGTCTTCGGGGCCGTTCCTGGAAGAATCATCGTTCATGACACTCTTCCCCAAGTACCGTGAGCGCTACCTCAAGGATTCGTGGCCTCTAGTCACCAAAGCCCTCGAGAAGCACGGCATCAGTGCGACGCTAGACCTCGTCGAGGGTTCCATGACAGTCAAGACAACGAGAAAGGTAATTGGGACGAGCCGAAAGCCGCTCTCTGCGTATACGAGATGCTGACAACCACCTGCAGACGTTTGACCCCGCCGCGATCCTCAATGCCCGAGACCTGATCAAGCTGCTGGCGCGGTCAGTACCTGCGCCCCAGGCCATCAAAATCCTGGAGGACGGCATGGCGTGCGACATTATCAAGATCCGGAACATGGTGCGAAATAAAGAACGCTTTGTCAAAAGGCGGCAACGGATACTGGGCCAGAACGGAACCAGTAAGCTCAGGTCTGCCTTCCCCGAGGCGTCAGAGGGTGGCTAACAGCGGGCAGCACTGAAGGCGTTGGAGCTCCTGACCCAAACCTACATTTTGGTGCACGGCAACACAGTTTCAGTAATGGGGCCGTTCAAGGGCCTGAAGGAGGTCAGGCGGGTAGTCGAGGACACAATGAACAACATCCACCCCATTTACTTGATTAAGGAGCTGATGTGAGTGCTGCTTGCCTTTAGTTGAGGGCGCCGAAAGCTAACCGTCGCGCAGGATCAAACGGGAGCTCGCCAAAGACCCAGCCCTGGCTCATGAAGATTGGAGCCGGTACCTACCCAATTTCAAGAAGCGCACTTTGTCCAAGAGACGGAAGCCATTCAAGGTCACGGACAAGAGCAAGAAGCCGTACACGCCCTTCCCGCCGGCACCCGAGAAGAGCAAGGTGGACATGCAGATCGAGAGCGGCGAGTATTTCCTCAGCAAGGAAGCGAAGCAGCGGTCGGCCGAGGCAGAGCGGGCGGAGAAGGCCAAGCAGAAGAAGGAGGAGAAGAAGCGAGAGAGGGAGCGCGAGTTCGTGCCGCCGGAGGAGAGCACGGGCAAGCCCAAGTCCAAGAAGAGGAAAACGACGCACGACTGAGGCAGCGTTGGCGGAGCAAAGCGTCCCGGCTACTTCAGTTCTTGATCTATGATACCCTAGGCAAGCAGCATGTTGGTCAGGCGCAGGTTGTGGTGTGTCAGCGTTGGTCCGGCCCAACCTTATCGGCAACGATGCCGTGCCCGGTGTTGAGCAGGGGTCGGCAAAGCCGGAGAAATTCCCCGCGGCCGTGGAGGACGATGGGTGGATTAATAATGGGTTGTTTCCCGACCGCAGGAGGCCGGGATTGGGCCGAGGCACGCACATCACGTATCCGCTGGTGCGGGGAGGTGGGGACCGAACCTCCGGTGCAACACCGCTGCGTGTGTGATATGAAGGCCCTCTCACCCAGCTATCCTGCTCTCAAGACAGTTGGTAAACAAGTAGTAGTCACCAAGTTGTCAATTATCAATTGTACGACAGACGTCAATTATCAAGCCAATTCACCAACTCAACCGACGAAGATGCCGTACTCGCTCACAGTGAAGAAGACCGAGGGAAAACCGGGGCAGGTTTACTACCCGTGAGCCACCTCCTCATTCATCTCCCATTTCACTCATGCAAACCAACCCACCCTAACTAATCTCACCAGCCTTCAGCTAAACGAAATCCCCAAGCCCTCTCCCGGCCCCAAACAGCTCCTCATCAAACTCGCCGCCGCCGCGCTCAACCACCGCGACTTGTTCATCCGCCAGCACCTCTACCCAGGCATCTCCTTCGACCACCCGCTCCTCGCCGACGGCTATGGCGTCGTTGCCCAGCTGGGCGACGACTGCTCCGCCGCCTCAAGCGCCCTGCTCCACAAGCCTGTGCTGCTGGTCCCTCACCGGGGGTGGGAATCCAACCCGGAAGGGCCGGAGGATCTCGGCAAGCGATTTTGCATCCTCGGCGGGTCGGTGCAGACGCCGATTGGGACGGCCCAGGAGTGGGTGGTTGTGGACGAGGACGATGTCGTGCCCGCGCCGGAGCACTTGAGTCCCGCGGAGGGCGCGGCGCTGCCGCTTGTGGGGTTGACGGGGTGGAGGGCGTTGGTTAGTAAGAGTGGGAATGCGGAACGCGGGCGGAATATCCTGATCACGGGGATTGGCGGCGGGGTGGCGCTGCAGGTGCTGCAGTTTGCTGTGGCACTGGGGTGTAACGTGTTTGTGACCAGCGGGGATGAGGGGAAGATTGAGAGGGCAAAGGGGATGGGGGCGGTGGGAGGGGTGAACTACAAGAGTGAGGGCTGGGAGAAACAGCTCGGGGCCATGTTGCCGAAGGAGCGGCCGTATCTGGATGCGGTGATTGATGGCGCCGGAGGGGACGTTGTGGGGAAGACGGTCAGGCTGTTGAAGCCCGGGGGTGTTATTGCATGCTACGGCATGACCGTCGGGCCGAAGATGGACTGGCTGATGCAGGCCACGCTGAAGCATGTTGAGCTGAGGGGCACCACGATGGGGTCCAAGAAGGAGTTCCGGGAGATGGTCGAGTTTGTGCGCGAGCACAAGATTAGGCCGGTGGTGAGCAGGGTGTCGAAGGGGCTGGACAATCTCGAGGGCATCGAGGCGCTGTTTGACGATATGAAGGCCGGGAGACAGTTTGGCAAGCTCGTCATTCTGACCGACCCCGACGCGGACTCGTCGCCGAAGCTATAAGAGCATGGAGGGAGGAGGACATGGGGCGATATCTCTCTATTGCTGATGATGGGCTTTCTCGCCTTGAAATGCACATGGTCGTATGAAATCAGGCAGCTGGGCACGTGTAGTAAAGTGGTAGTTCGCGAATTCTGCCTGGCGCTATCCAGAGGTCTTCAGCAACCGTCTAGCCTAACGCCCCGGCCCACTTCGACATGAGATGGGATTATCCAACACTCCGGTTTGGAATCTCACAGGAACTTGAGCCCTGTTGTGAGTTTCCTTTCATATCCTCTGCCACAAGGGCGTGCCGAGCAGCAGTGATTCCGTCGTGAGCCCATATCGGGAGGCACCTTCGCCATTCGAGTCCCAGCCGCCCACTCACATGGCTTTCAATTCCGTGAGAACCGTTTCCCCCGTATCCGCGGGCTTCTCGAACACCATCCACCATCTGCGGGCCCGCCATGTCCCGGAACGCCGCTCTCAGTTTATCGTTGTGCATCTTCCGTTGACTCTGGTCGTACCTTGCAGAGTATCCCTTCATGATTTCTGATACCTTGTCGTTGGATCTGTTAGGGGCGTCACCTACCAACATCGGCAGCGCACGGTCTGGTAGGTTCCCAGGAGAGGGAGGCAGAGGACGGGTAAGCCCCTTTCAGTAAGGACGAACCCGCGCTGGGCGACGCTTCATCGGTCGGGCCACCCCCTGGACAAACCAACGTATCTTCCACCCTTGACCACTGCACTTCTGATTCACTTAATGGCGTCATCAGCCCTTTCCATGCTCACTCGCTCGCACCCCGCTGTATCCTCTGCATCTCCTCAGGAGTAGGTCTTCTCAGCCCCTCAAAGTGTCCCACGCCGCCTCGCAAAGACAGGCCGTCATTGTATACCCACACTCTCACAATCCCCTCCCCGGTCTCCCCGGTCTCCACCCACGGCGTGTTCATCATGACCGGCATCCCCCCAGAGTCATCCGCCACATACCCCAACTGGCACCTCACCCCTTGCTCTCCCAGAAACCTCCTTCCCCATTCACTGAACACAGCCGCGAGCTGATCCGCAGTGAACCACGTCTCGTTCTCCATGCCCACGCTCTCGTTCTCGCGGGCCACCGTATCCCCGTGGAAAACCTTCCTCAGCTCCTCCAGCGTGGGAATCCTTATGCCCTTCCCGTCCCCAGTCCCAGTCGCTTCATCACTACTAGAAGAAGAATCACGGAGTTGGTGCAGCATAGATAGACGCAGCGCATGGAATCCGCACTCGAAGTCCGTGCCCGGCGTTGGAAGGCGCGTGTACAGCCCTCCAGGGAAGGCCTCCCAGAAGCGGTGGCGGGCGCGGATGTAGGCCTGGTAGCGCCGGAGGGAGGCCTTGTGAGGGTCCAGAAGGATGTCGGTTGCTTGCGCGACGGGGAGGGCCCGTTTTGATGCTGCGATTGGTGTGGGCATCTTTCGGGTGGTTTGTGGTTGGTTTGCGAGGGTTGGGGGATGACTTGGCGTGAATGATGGACAGGGTACTCCGTCGTGAGGGATTGGATGCAACTTGAAACGCGAGGTTGATTTTAGGTTGTGCTCCCGAAGCCCGGCGTAGATCCACGTTTAGCCGGGTCCCGGCCCGGTTTTGTCGATCGATCGGCGGGGCCAGTGGGGATCCTGGCTCGGGCTGGCCGGGTTAAACCCCAAGGACCGGTTCGGGAAGACAAAGGGGGATTCGCTCGGGCCGGGTTTAGTCGTGGATAACGTGCAATGTAAGATCGCCTTAACCTTAGCCGAACATTACGTTCCAAAGTATCAGGAACCTTGCGGTACTCTCAGACTGCTGTGTACGGTTGCGTCATCTTCCGCTCTGTGCCTGCTGACCGCAGATCTCAAATCACTTTTCTTCCGTGGGGGGCCGCTTACACCGGGCATCGCCGCATGTAACTAAGGTAGGTAAGCCACAGCACGTCAGTGGCTCAGATGCCGACTTTCACATGCGTTTTGTGAATCCTTCTGCTCCGCTTTGCCCAATCCGGTTCTCGGGTTTCCCCAGTCACACACACCTTTGGAAGGGTGGTGTGGGTGGAATCGAGCTGATTGCTTACATAGGACCTTGCCTGGTGTTGCAGAGATGATTCTAGAAGACTGAAATGCCTTCTCCCGCCCGTCGAGACGACTGTTCTGCTCTCGAAGGACTGGGCGCTTCGTCAGGATGTGTAAGCTGTGGACCTGCCTGAGTTGACTGACGGCTCAGCAAGGAGCCCGGCCATATGCTCAGTCACAAGCAAGGACACGGCTCTTGTGCGTGGAAATAATCACCGCTGGAGTCAGACCCCAAGGACTGAGCGTCCAGTAGTCCTCCAGAGTGCACACCGGGGTTGACATGCATGCACAGGAAGAAACAAGCTCAGAGAACTCTCCTTTTTGAGGCAGATAGAAAAAAGAATTACAAGTTCAGAAGCAAGGACAGCGAACCCGTGTTTAGTTCACCAACTCCCCAGCAGAAAGCCCTAATGTGGGTGAGCAAACCGGGTAAGGTAGCCGTTGCTACCACCCGTTTGCGCTGCGTTAAGATCCGGAATCGCACACTGCGCCGAGAGCAAACCTGTGGATAAGCTTGCCTAAGGATATCCCGGAGGGTATCACGCATCAGGCAACCAATGAGTCCACTCTCACCGCGGACATCAACTCCCAACCCAATGCAAGGTGGCCCGCTTGTGACTCGTGAGCCAGCAGACAAACACTCCTTCCCGGCGCCGCGCGAGTCCGTAAGTAACCCCACCATATACACGCAGCAATCCTCTATTCCCAATCCCCTCTTGAAGATGCATTATTGAGCTGGAGCAGTGCCCCTGCCAGCGATTGGTCCCTCACATCAGGACGCATTTGGAGCAGCAACCGGCTTGGGCGTCGTCCTCGGCCATGTCCATTTTACCCATGCCGGCGGCGTTGCCCGAGAGGCCGCCTCCCGTGGTCGGTCCACCCTGCATCTCGCGGTTGTACCTCCTGATCGCCCGGACGACCTCGAAGAAGGCCTGTTCCACATTCGTGTTGGTCTTGGCCGACGTCTCGAGGAACTTGCACTTGAATTCGTCCGCCAGCATTTTGCCCTCTGCAGGATTCACGCATCAGCATGGCGAACCCACACCTCAGTTTCCCGGAAACCCGCACATACCTTCAACCGCGACCTTACGCTCGTGCGCCAAGTCGAGCTTGTTGCCGACAACCACCATGGGGAACACGTCCTTGTCCTTGACGCGCAGGATCTGCTGTTGGAAGGTCCTTATCTCTTCGAAGCTCTCCCGCGATGTGATGGAGTAGACGAGCAGGAAGCCCTCGCCGGTGCGCATGTACTGCTCCCGCATTGCCGAGTACTCTTCCTGGCCGGCCGTATCGAGCACGTCGAGCAGCGCCACCTCATCATCGACAATGCACTGCTTCCGGTATGAGTCTGCATACCCAGCACAACGTAAGGTCAGCCAATCGCTACTACACCAATGCAGAGACGGGGTCGGGGTATTGCGCACCCTCAATGGTTGGGTCATACTCGTCGACGAAATGCGATTGAATCAATTGGATTGTCAGGCACGACTTGCCCACGCCACCACCACCGACCACCACCAGCTTGTACTCTCTCGTGAACTGCGGCGATCCGACACAGCGGTCAGCTTTACGAACATGGAAGCAGCAACAAGGATCCAAGCAAGAAGCGCGGCGCCGAAGACCTGTGCACCGTTGACATGGTCGGTCGGGTTAGGGGTTAATCAACGAACCTTGGAGGCCATCTTTGTGGCTGTGACTGAGGAATTGAAATTGAAGAAGTGTCAATCAGTCCACGACCGTTCAAGTCGTGATTGAAGCTGAGCGCTCCCTAACCGAGAACAAGGAGGACAGCTCTTTGATGAACCAATTACAGGGTCGCTTGGCAACCGTGCAAGATCGGTCTGGTCGCGGAGCGGGTTGGAAGGGGAGTCCCGGAGGCGATTTGAGACAAGTGTTGTCCTGGACGGGCGAAAAGAGAGAAGGAGGTGCTTTGGCGCGGTGAAGTTGAAGTGAACGAAGCGCGAACCCCTTGGTGCGTGTGGGGATCGGCAATCGAATTTCTTCTGAACCGCTGGGGGCTGGCGTTGCTTGCTTTGCGCTGCACAACTGCGACTGGTCCTGGTTATCGATTATCGGACGAGCGACGCGTGGCAGTTGTCCCGACAAGTCAATCGGCCCGGGAATGATAGGGAAAGGAAGAACCACGGACAGCAGCTCGAGAAATAGAGATTGTGCCGGCGGTCGGTTGGAAAGACGGGAGCTGCTCGACCAAGCGCTGGGGCCAGGGAAGGTCAAGTTCAAAGGCACCGGGCGCAAGAAGCAGCAGCAGAAGGCACGGAGGAAGCGGACCGTATGCCTTCATGGGGGCAACTGTGCTAAACTCGCCCCCTTTCTGATTGGCGAAATTGGGGCGGTGGAGGACAAAGATACCCCTGTCCTTCGCGCCGATTGGGCCCCTTCAGCTCGCCTTGTCCGATTCGGGGGGTGATGGTCCAAATGTCGCGTCCCCTCGCACTGTGACAGGCGGTCTCTACATCAACCCCGGGCCGTTTCTCACCTCAAACTGGAAGTTATCTTATGGAAGGCAGGTTCCTCCAAGGAGTTCACTACCAGTCGTAGCCGTGTGGACGATCAGCTGGCGCCTTATCCTTTCTACGACACTTCTCAAGGTTAAGGGACCGAGGTTGACGGCGTTTCTCCCCATGTCCGACTCACAAGCGCCCTGGTCCCTGCCATGGAGCTTGGTGGATGTGGAAGTCGACTTTCATCAAGTGCCTTCCTTGACAGTCCCGCCAATTGAGGCTCACTCAGCGGCATTTTGCGATGCAGGCCAGAGGGGTGATCTGCTCACACCAGCGGATGTGAAGATCGAGTCAAGCAGCGGGAAACAAGGCGACCTCTTTTCATCAGTCACGGTGTTGCTACATCCAATGCCTCCCAAGTCTCTCTGCACCTCTCTAGGCATGCCAGGCACGGATGCACGAGCGGTCCTGGGCCCCGCCTTGCTGCAGCTTCCTGCGGTACCGCCGTCCGTGTGGGGACCCAGCCAAGCCATGTCGCTGTCTGTTGAATGCGGTCATCGACACAAGGGCGACAAGCATACTGCAAACTTGTACATCGCGGTGGGTAGGGCTGATGACAGCCTGGTGAGAAAATCGCCGCCTGATACAGCCACCTCGGTGACGGGTTCCTGTGTGGCTTTGGTTCCTGATGGAGCAAACGCCGCGCCGGATTCTAACACCGAGCCGCTTCCATCCCAGCGGCCCGGTCGGACTCAGCTCAGGATGACAGCGGACTTGTTGCTTCTAGAATTCTCTGCCCCAACTCAAGACTGTAACAGGCCCGGACCCCCGGCTTAGAGGTTCAGGTAAGTAATAGGTACTGTTACTCGTATGTTATGGATGGTTTATTTTGTCCAGAGGCTGGCAGGCAGGAAAGCCTTCTGTGACGGTTATGTCAAGTCAGGAGTCGTGCTCAGATACTCGTGATGGCGGCTAACCGCAAGCTCAGATTGACTCGTAACGCTGATCGGCGCTCAGGGTAGCAGCAACGGACGAAAGGCCGATGCTCCCAGCACGTGTGCTGCCGCAACCTAGTGGATGAGTGGACAGTTCGACCGCCACTGTGAAGATTTTAGGGCCTCGGCAACCACACCACACCGATTAGGGCCTTCGGTGTGGCTCGCGCGTCTTGCAAGTGTTCTTTGCCTGTGCTGCGCCGCAGCTGCACTTCCGCCGAACAGAACGCAGTTGCAGATCTCAAGTCGCTGCTCCAGGAGGACCCGGTTCCATGGCGGGAGCGCTGGAGCAAACGCGGGTTTACCCCCTTGTCATATTGCGGGCGGGGCCAGAGTCCACATGCCGGATAATCAACACGGTGCTGAGGTGCTCATACAGTGTCCTAACGTTACATTTTCCGACGATCTCGGACAGAACAGCACAGCATAAGCATAACGCTATCCGGAGAGTAGAATGGGAAGAAAAGGAGAGAGTAAGTCAATGCGAAGATCGAAGGGAGAAGGAGGAGGGAAGATGCTGATCACAGGAAGCCTACCAGAAGAGACTGTAAGCCTTATGTACGAAAGTACGAATTACTGTGTACGGAGTAGCTGTCGGCATTTTCTTGCTCGCTTGCAGTTGGTTGGAGTCTGGGACAAACGGCAAGTGGGCTGTTGTGGGATTGGAGCTCCCCACATCTGATATTACCACTCCGGGAAGGCCTGTGGGGTAGATTTACTGTAGTTGTTCAGTGAGCAAACAGCGATGTCCGTGGCTTGAAGCGGGTTTCCGGAGATTCCTGTTTGACTGAGGACCTGGATGTACTGTGGTACTCTCAAGGTAAGGGACCTTTCGAGAAACCGGGGAAACTTTGAACCAACGTGTCAGTCTTGCGTTAGATCACAGACTTCATTCCCATCTCCCGACCAGAGAAGGGAAGGGAGGTGGGTCACATCTCGGCCTCCATTTCAGGGGTTACCAACACACTGGGCAGTCCGTCGACGAGACTCATTTCCCACGACAGCCTCCGCCCGAGATCCCAGCAGAGGTAACTCGATTCCCGGAAGATTCCGCGCCTTGGTGGCGCGCCCCTTTTCTATCGGACGGCTCATCAATTTTCTAGAAGCACTCTAGAAGACACGGCCTGCAGGAGCCCTCGCTAGTCTGCCAGGGTGCTACCAGCCCAATCAGGAAGGGTTTTCACAGTGCCAAGTGACACACCCCGTATCCGAGCTCGTCTATCATTTCATGGGCTGGCCTGCCCAAACAAAGAAATTTGAACTTTGCCGATAGCTCCGGGCTGCCTTCATGCCGCACTGTGGGATCAAAGAAGAGGAGAGCAAGAGTCGCCAGCCGTCAGAACTCACTCGTCGGCTTCATCATCCTCACCCTCTACTGTGACTAGTCGGCCCTTCACATAATGGACCACTTCCGGCGCAATGCTCTCCAGGTACGCCTTATCTCTGCATGACGTGTCAGATTTGCCACTCTAGAGCGGCGGCAGCTCCGAAAAGATGGATACGCACCTCCCGACCAGCGTCACCGTGTTACGCTTCTTGCCCCATCGTGGGTAGCTCCCGACCTTGACACCCTTCAGCTCAACCCTCTCGGCGAGCCCAGTGAGGTACTCAGCGACTTCGCTCTCGGGTAGAGGCGTCGAGATGATAACTCGGACGATGCCCTTGCCCTCAGGGTCGGTCAGACGGGGTAAAATGGATGGCGTCAGGCCGTCTAATAGTTTCTCAACTGCATTCCGTTGAGCAACGTGACATCGTGAAAAGGACTGGAAATCTCTCCTTACAAAGCTTCGGCACTCCAGGAAGGATATGCACATTGCCGTTCACCACCGCAACAGGCACCCACAGGTCCTTGCAGGGGAAGAGGAACTGTTCCTCCAACGGTCGGCTCGCGTCGGTGGGCAGCTCAACCATCCTCAGCTTGGCCCGTAAGGCCGGTGAGTCCTCGTCCCAGTTGAAGGGAGGCTGGTTTGGGCGAGGCTTTGATAGCTTCTTCATAAGATCGTAGGCCTCCTTGTGGAGCACTAGCGGGAGACCGAAGGCTTTGGCTATTGACTTGTAGGTGATGTCGTCGTGGCTGGAATTTGGTGAGCATCTGTGGCACATGGGAGAAGTGGCAGGCAGACTCACGTCGGCCCAATGCCGCCGCTAGAGGCGTGTCAGTACGGGTTGCCGTGAAGCACTTGGTAAAGGCACAGACCTTGTCACAACTAAGTCATAACGATCGCTCATGTGACGAACGGCCTCAATTATCTCGGCCTCGTCATCTTCAATGACTTCGATCCTCTTCAGGTTCTAGATGGCTGCGTCAACCTACGTCTGTGGAAAGCAGAGGGAGATATGGCATACAATGCCCAGACCAAAGCACCACTTGGCAAAGTAATTTGAATTCGTCTACCTGCCAGTATTAGCCTCATTACATCGTTGCGCGACCATGCCCGGGCCCGCTCACGTCCTTGGTCTGCACGTAGGGTCAGTCAGTCTCAGTCTCCGCAAGCGAACACCACAACCATCCCAGGTCTCGACCTGCCTTTCCGCCCAGAACCTCATCGCCAATAATCAGACAAGCTGCAGTGTGAATCTTTCTAGAGGCGCGTTCTGCGGCCGTCGGCCCTGGCGTCATTATTTTATTTAGACCCGCTGTCCGGGAAGATGCTGCTGTTGTGGTGGATGAGTGGGCGACGTTAGGCAACGGTCGCGAGAGATGGCGTGCCACTTGAGACAAACGGGAGAACATGAGACCGTTTGGGCAAGGTTGCACTCGGGAGTAAAGGGAAATGAATGAACGACAGCCCACCGTCTATAATAAGGAGTGGTTGATGCAGACCAAGAATGTCGAACGCGGGCAAGTTGGGATGGGATGAACCAACCCCAACCCGGAAAACCAGGGGCCGGACCCACATGGTCCGCTCATTGCCATGGAGCTCGCGGACTAAACACCGAATGCGGGGCAACTCAACACCCCACATCGAGGCTCGAGCTGACCGTGACGCGACTACGAAGTACTGGAAGAGAGAAGTTGGTTTGCGACCGACTATCCGCAGGCCTGTAGCACATATTCGATATATCGCGAATTCTGAACTAGCCCTTTCTGCGGTCGACCCTCAAACCGTCGCCATGGTACGCAACACCATATTTGCCCCTCAGCATCGAACCGTCCTTATCTAACAGCGTTCCAGACCTCCGAAGCCAGATTATACACCTTCTCGCAAGAGACCAAAGACCGCCTGCGGAAGTTCCGCCTGGGAACATCACGCTCCAACGACCCGCAAGCCGTCATCTGTATGTATGTCTCTCTACACGCCCTACTTGCCCTCCTTATCTACCTCCAACAAAAACCACTCCCCCATCAACAGGCCCAGAGCGCACAGCGCTGACTACTAAACCACCCTCTGCACCCAAAACAGACATGATCGATAAGCAAACCAAAGAAATCCGCCAAGACGAGGACGAAACAGTCTACAAATCCCTTGAGGAGCTCGCCGATGACCTACCGGACCACTCGCCGCGGTTTGTTCTGCTGAGCTATCCGCTGACCTTGGTCAGTATCCTTCCCCATCCCGAAACTCGTTCTGATTGATCACTTGTGTTGAGGCTAATGTAAACTGTTGTCAGCCCTCCGGCCGCTTGTCGGTCCCCTACGTGATGCTCTACTACCTGCCCACGACGTGCAACAGCGAGCTGCGCATGCTGTACGCGGGCGCCAAGGAGCTGATGAGGAACACGAGTGAGGTGACAAGGATCATTGATCTCGAGAGTGCTGAGGAGCTGGAAGAGGTTCCTGCAAAGTTGGGGGCTGCGTAACCGGGGGAAGGGCGTGGCTGGGGGTGTTTCGACGGGGCTCTGAGAAGTGGGTAGTTCATGCTGGGTATCACGAAGTACGGTATCTCTAAACCAAGTCTTGGTATATATGTGACATTCTACCTCGGATTAGCCCTCCGTCATAACCTCGTCCCCCTCCTCTCCCTCTGGGAGCACCTCCTCCGGATCCAGGCCGATTTCCCCTGCCAACCCCCTGACCACTTGCTTCAGGGCGACGCACGCCGGACTATCCGGGAACTGCTCAAAGAAGTTCTCACCAAAGTCGCACGACATGCCTATCCTGGGGTCAAGCGGCACAGAGCCCAGGAACGGAATCCCCATCTCCTCCGCCAGCGCCCTTCCGCCACCCGTCGTTGCCTTGAAGATCTCGGTTGCGTGCGTGCACTTGGGGCACACAAACAACGACATGTTCTCCACCAGGCCCAGAATCTTGATGCCCGCCTTCCGGCAAAAATCCATCTCCTTCCTTACGTCCAGCAGCGAGACCTCTTGCGGGGTTGTGACGACGATTGCGCCGTCGATGTTGCTCTCTTTAAGAAATGTGTTGACGCTGAGGTGCTCGTCACTCGTCCCGGGCGGTGTGTCGACAAGCAGGAAGTCGAGATCCCCCCAGTCGACGTCCTTTAAAAACTTCTTGATCATCCCATTCTTCTTCGGGCCTCGCCAGATGATGGCGGAGTCGCGGCTCGGTAGGATGAACTGGATCGACATGACGGCGAGGTTGTCCATCCAGATGGGCGTCCAGCCCGTGCTGCTGACGTGCACCTTCTCATCCTCGACCCGCAACATCTTGGGGATGCTCGGCCCGCAGATGTCTGTGTCCATCACGCCGACCTGGGTGTCCGGGTTGGTGGCGAAGGCGCGCGCTAGCTGGACTGTGAGTGTACTCTTCCCAACACCGCCCTTGCCGCTAAGGACAAGGATTTTGTGCTTGACGCCCGAGAGGCGGGCTGTTATCAAGGGTATATCGGGGTCTGGCCCCTTGGGCGCTGAGGCGCATATCTTCTGGTTTGGACATCCGGCGCAGGAATCGGCGGTGCCGGCCTGCTCCGACTCGGGGCCGGGGCAGTGCTCGGGCTCCGGGGCAACGAGCTGCGGCTTTTGCTTCAAGGGATTCGCAAGGACCGCCTCGACGGGCTCTTCTGCCTCCAATGACGGCGCCATACCGAACGCGCTAATGAGGCAAATTGGCGGAATGCAGCTCGAATGTTGAAAGTTTGCTTGTGAGGCTGGCTTAGAAATCGCCCCCAAGGTGAGTTAATCCGGTGGGGCTTATCTTATCGAGGGGTGTGGGGTCCGCGGTTGCGCTTACACAGCCGCTTGCCGATGCCGGAACCCCCCACATCAGATCCCGATTGACCTTTGATCAACCAAGGAGTGTTACCGCGGCGTAAATACACGGGAGCACAGCATACTGTGATTACACCCCACGCGGATCCCGCGAACCAGCGGAGGAAATGGAACCGGGCAACGAGGAACGGGAGTGCGGAGGACGAAGGCGCCTCGGTCTTCTGCCCTTCCAGATCAAATGGGCGGTGCCGATCCTGCGATTACCTGCAATCGCTCACTGCGGAGCGGTCCCATTCCCTTATTTCCTCGATCCCATTGTCCCGGAACGCATATCCTGCTTTGGAGAGGCGAAGGGGCTGCAGTCCGACAAGGACACGCACTATCCCAAGGGACAGGATGAATTGGCTGACTGCGCTCGCTTCATCGATCCACAGCGGCACATCCTCCTGGATGATTCGCGATGGGTATTCCAATGCTCTAGATCGGGGGGTAGCATTAAATCTGTCGTGGGGTAAAGAGGCATAGACATCCCGCCCTGAAGACCAATCTTGGGCTTGTCCTCTGCTCTAGGAATGCCGCAATCAATCTCTGCGCTTGGCCTGTGAGTCGACGGTCCGCGTCCCTCGTGGCCAGTCGTTTTCGTCCCACGCCGCTATTCGGACGGTAATGTCTGTCGTCGGGCGCCTATGGCGTCTTCAACTGCAGGGGACGTTGGGTATCGATCGCTAAGGCTGGTGCGAGTGCAATGCAACGGCTTTTAGACGCTGAGAGCTCCGGAAGAGCAAAATCTGGGGAGAATGCGCATCCAATCCGTCAGACTGCAGGCGACAGCAGAACGGGGCAGCCTCTCAGGAGAAGCGATGTTGCGCGGGGGAGAAATTGGCGAAGGCGAGTGGCAGGTTTAAAATACAACTTGGAATTGGGCCCGCTGTGCCAGTCCCTGCATCAATTGCTCACCTGACAGCGTGTTGGGAGAAAGAAAATTAGCGCGTCGAGCTAGCGGGCAACCCCTGCAGGGACTCCAGCCAGAAAACGGCCATTGGAACCACGCACTTCAAATGATGCAAGACTGCCGCGTCGGAACGAGGCCAAGAACCGTTTGGCTCTCCACACCCGCTGCTGCACCGTTGCCCCAGTCGAGTCTCATCGAATCGCGGCGCAAGCCTGACGTCGTCTGAAGCAGATAATAACCCGAGTTGCGTCTTGCCCGACATCTGTCGAGCTCCGTGCCAGTGCCGGACCCTCCAAGACGCGCTGTCGCACCTCCTCTCCAACGTAAACAAGTAAACAACGGTCGCTTGACACTCATCGCCAGTCGTTAGCCTCCAACACCCTGCGCCGCTTGAGCCACGTATCAATGCGATTGAGTATGATGCCAACAACAAAGAAGAGACTTGGTTCGATCGGTTTGTTTATGCGGCAAGCCGACGGGACCGTAGGTGGTCCTGGTAGCAACCCCAGGGCAGGAGTAGTGGGCCTGCCTGCAACGCCTGCACCTGCTTTGTCAGGACATGGATCGAGGCCCGGGAGCCACGCGACTTCCCATGTGCAACCTCCACAGCTGCAGCCCCCACCAGAAATCACCGCTGCACGGCAGGAACGACAGCTTCCTGACACACCCGCAACTGCCAGGACAATACCCGTGCCCAGGACTGGCCGATACGCGACCGCATCTCAGCCAACCGCGACAATGAGCGTCCCTGCGGAGCATTTCCATCCAATGCAGCGCACCAGGACCTCTGCCTCGGACACGGCGCGCGAAACGCATCAGGGCAACAACGCGTGGGAGGACTCGACTGTAGCCTCCATGTTTGGCGACAACGAGAGCAGGTCTGTTTCGGATAGGCTTCGTGCGCACCAGGGAGGCCACGGCCGCCACTACAGCGATGCTCCGCCGCCGCAGAGGACACACCAACCCCCCGTCCGCACCCAGCCCAAGCCTGATGAGAACCTGCCGTTTGTCATTGGCGAGGGCGGTCTCCTCAAGGTTATCCCGGCGCCCAGTACTGTGAAGGCGACCGAGACGGCTCCCTTGGCCAACAATGCCACGCCGGGTGGCGTCTTCGAGGACCAGAGTGTCAAGACGGAAGATGTATTTCAGGAACCCCGGCAGCTCTATGAGACGCCCACCAGAGCCAGCGGACTCAGGCGGACGAAGCTAGCCTACCGAGATACGCGCGACACGAAGAGCAACGGATCGCCGGAACGATCACGCTCAGGCTATTCACCAGAATCACAGAGCCTGAACCTGTCACCAGAACGGCAGGCAGAGGCGGGAAACCATATCGACAAGCTCAGGTTACAGGAACGGCTTTCGCGCGACCGAGAGCGGCAACGTGAGCGAGAACGCGAGAGAGAACGGGAACGGCAGCGTCAGCGGGAGCATGAGCTCCAACACAAGCGGTCCACCGTGTTCGAGAACTTGACGCCGCTCGAGTTTGACGAACCGGACTTCAACGACACCAAAGCGGCAGCCGTTGCGTCCAGCACCGGCGTCGACCCCGAGGCGCTCAAGGAGGCCCTGGAACGCACGCCGCGGGCAAACCGCCAGCCGCCGCCGCAGCTGTTTCCACCTCAAAGTAATCCCTTCAACGAGATACCCCCGCCGCTCGGGCGGACAGCCAGCCGCCGGCTACAAGAGCCATCCAAAGAGGTGGCATCCACCGCATCACGCAAGCGTCGACAAAGCCTCGACTATGACGACGCGGAGCTGCACGCCATGAGCTACGCAGACTTACACAAACAAGCCTTCGACTTCGACCCGCAGGCGGCAGCCCTCCAGCAAACCGCCGTGCCCCCCGCAGGAGGGAGCATCGAAGAGCGGCTGGAACACTACAAGAACAAAGGGAGCATGGACCAGCACGAGTTCTTCACCCGCATTTCCATCGACGAGTGGGACGAGGCGGGCGACTGGTTCCTGGCCCAGTTTGGCGGTATCATGCAGAGGCTCAAGCAAGCGCGCAAGGCCAAGCGGCAGCTGGTGCAGCAGTTCGAGGACGAGATTGCCGCGCGGGAGGAGGCGGTGCGCAGCAAGATTGACGGGATCGGGAGGACGCTCGAGGACCTTAAGCAGGAGGGCCAGACGATGATGCAGGGGAAGGATGTGGATGTGGAGTTTTGAGCGCTGTCTGGTGCGTTCGCACGTACGTTGTAATCGTGGGGATGTGGCATGTTTGCTTCATGGTAGGGGATGTATACGAACGATTTTCCTTGCCGTAGCTCTGGAGCTGTGGCTGTTTTCTTTTTCCACTCAATCTGCGCTTTTTACGTTTATCGAGCTGACGACCAAGAGTAACATAATGGCTTATGACTTCATGACTTACGACTTACGACTAACGACTGACGACCTCATGACAGGATGGGATACAGCACTGAGAAGCAACAGCACATGGAAGTGACGGGTTGGATGGGTATCATAGACTAGGTATGTAGCTGTATCCAAGTAGACCGTCGAATACGATTGTTCACTTTATATAACCATGCTCTCCTTCACCCTCCTATCCCGCCCAACAACCACCCTCAACTGGCGCCCTCTCGCAGGCAAGAAAATTCCCTCCCTCACCCCCTCCGTGAAGAGCTCGTACGCGGGGTAGTACGCATCCACAAACTTGACCACCTGCTCCTCCGTCATGCCCGCCCCCTTCTCCCTGCGCAGCTGCGCCTCCTGCTCCGCCCGCCACGCATACACGTACTCGGTATCCTCCGCGTCGATGTGGATGAAGGCGTCCAACGTGCGGTTGATCACGGCGTCGTACTCGGCCAGCTGGCTGTTGATGAACTGCAGGTGCTCCAGCTTGTGGTTGTGCAGCGTCCGGCTGGGCCCGCGCCATTTCGCTTCGAGTGTGGAATTGTCCAGCGGGCGGAAGCCGACGCACCAGCCTTCGAGGATCAGCACTTGTGGCGAGGTGGCTGTTGGCCAGGAGCTGGGCGGCTGGCGGTCGCCTAGTCCGGAGAAGGCGGATTTGTCGTACTGTGGTACTGGAGTGGGCTTGTTGGCGCTCAGGGAGGCGAGGAAGGAGCGGAACAGGGGTAGGTCATGGGTTCCTGGACAGGGACGGAGGGATGTTAGTCTTTTGGCATAGATTGGCTCGGGGGCGAAAGGAGGATGAAGGTGAAGTACGACCTACCGGGTTCGCCTCTGTACTGCACCAGCGCATTGTCGGGATGCGCCGCCGCCAGCGCCAGCTGGTCCGCGCGGGTGAGGTAGAAGTCGTCGATGCTCACTACCAGCGTGGGCAGCCCCTCGCGCTCTTGCAGCGTCTGGGCCAGCGCCCGGACGAGCGTTGTCTTGCCCACGCCTTGCACGCCGTTTATCCCCACTATGAATGGCCTGGCATTGCTCGTTCCCGCGTTTCGTTCCCTGTATTCGACTAGGCGCTCAAGGAGAAAGGGGATGCAGATGGGCGATTTGTCGTCGACCATGCGGGTCTGCGGGACCCCATCTGGCGTGGAGGCCATGTTCGGGCTGTGGTTCTGCGCCTTAGCTGGGTAAAATGATCACTTGGGCTGTCGCAATTGGGCATTCAAGCATCAATCCTCCGGTTGGCGTCCCAGCCAGTCGTTTCGCACTGCAGCCCCGAAATGCCCGAGATGGTGTTTGGCTGTCGCGGTCTGTAGCGAGGGCCGATGACGACAGCGGGGACCGGCTTGGCGGTCCGGGCCATTGTGTGGGGTGCGTCGAACTACGCGGGGAAGCTGCAAACTGTGGGGGAGCATCCCGAGGACGGGACGGCTTCCGGGGCTCTCGTCAGAAGGTCGTAAGCCTGTAGTCTTGCTGCGCGATGTTCGATCGAGTCGAAGCAGCATGTGTCTCGTCGCATTGTTTGAGAGTCCACTCATTTTTACTGTGTTCCAATCTGGTTTGTGGGTGAATCGCAAATCATCCAGACATGTAGACATGTGATTGCCCTCGTGGCACTCGAGCGCGATGATTGAACATCCCTGTCGGGCCTCCACAACAGCCGCCGTCCATGCCCCGAGACAATCGGTCTCCCAGGCTACAATAGAACATTCGTCCGAGTCCAGGCCCATATCCGAGCAGAAGCTCTTGCGGCTCTATGTTTTAAAACAGCAGCCTCGAGCCGGCCCTTGGTGCCAGTCGCTTGAGGATGGAAAAGGTCACCCGTGATGCGCCTTGTTTGGTCGAGCTCAGCTGATTGGCCAGGAGCTGGCTCGGAGAGAATTGCATGTGAAGAAGGCACAGTGTGACCGCCCAGTGGGGACGGTTTCGTTTCTCGGCAGAATCCCCGCCTCTCGGCAAGATTGGCTAACAGTGGAGATGGAAGCGCAAGTGCCAGCAACAGCCGTTTGCCTCGGCTTAAAGAGGCACGGCAGCTAAGCACCGGTAACTACGATTTGCCGACGTCAATGTTGCTCCTTATAGAAGTGCAACGTTTCCGGCCAGTCTCTGCCTCCTGTGATTCTATCTCCATCTGCGACAATTAATCCTGCCAGTTTCCCTTTCCCATTCTGTCGTATTTCCACACGCTATTCCCAGATTCAAAATGGCGGATCAATTGAGGTTCGATGGCCAGGTTGTTGTCGTCACCGGCGCGGGCGGCGGTCTCGGCAAGGCCTATGCCACCTTTTTTGCGTCGCGCGGCGCCAGCGTGGTGGTGAATGACCTCGGCGTGTCGTTCAAGGGCGAGGGCAAAGACACAAAGGTGTGTATGCAACAAACCGTGGAGCCACCGTCTATGTTGGTCTGACACATGTAGGCCGCCGATGTCGTCGTCAACGAGATCAAGGCCGCCGGCGGCAAGGCCGTTGCCAACTACGACAGCGTCGAAAACGGCGACAAGATCATCGAGACGGCCATCAAGGCTTTTGGTCGCATCGATGTGCTCATCAACAACGCTGGCATCCTCCGCGACGTCAGCTTCAAGAACATGAAGGACCAGGACTGGGACCTGATCTTCAAGGTACATGTCAAGGGCAGCTATAAGTGCGCCCGCGCCGCCTGGCCATACTTCCGCAAGCAAAAGTACGGCCGTGTCATCAACACGGCCTCGGCCGCCGGTCTGTTCGGAAACTTCGGCCAGGCCAACTACTCTGCTGCCAAGCTCGCCATGGTCGGCTTCACCGAGACGCTGGCCAAGGAAGGCGCCAAGTACAACATCATCTGCAACGTCATTGCCCCCGTCGCTGCGAGCCGCATGACCGAGACCGTCATGCCGCCAGATGTCCTCGCGCTTATGAAGCCCGAGTGGGTCGTGCCCCTCGTGGCCGTCCTGGTGCACAAGAACAACACGAGCGAGAGCGGCTCTATCTTTGAGGTCGGCGGTGGCCACATTGCGAAACTCAGGTGGGAGCGGTCCAACGGGCTGCTGTGCAAGTGCGACGAGACCTACACCCCGAGCGCCATCCTCAAGAAGTGGGATCGCGTGACAGACTTCTCCAACCCCCAATACCCCAACGGGCCCAACGATTTCCTGGCGCTGCTCGAAGAGTCGCAGAAGCTCGGCCCCAACGAGCAGGGTGAGAAGATCGACTTCACTGGCCGCGTCGCCCTCGTCACTGGCGGCGGGGCGGGCATTGGCCGTGCCTACTGCTTGGCCTTTGCCAAGGCGGGTGCTGCTGTGGTCGTCAACGATCTCGTCAACCCTGATGATGTGGTCAATGAGATCAAGAAAATGGGCCGCAAGGCTGTGGGAGCCAAGTTCTCGGCCGAAGATGGCGATGCGGTTGTCAAGACTGCGATCGATGCCTTTGGCCGCATCGACATTGTCATCAACAACGCTGGTATCCTGAGGGACAAGGCATTCACCAACATGGATGACAGCCAGTGGGATGCGGTCATGAACGTGCACGCCCGCGGCACCTACAAGGTCACCAAGGCCGCCTGGCCCTACTTCCTGAAACAGAAATATGGCCGTGTGGTCAACACCACCTCGACCAGCGGTATCTACGGCAACTTCGGCCAGGCCAACTATTCTGCGGCGGTAAGTGGACCTGAATCCAAAGACAGAAGGAGGCAACTGCTGATCTGGGATAGAAATGCGCCATCCTCGGCTTCTCCCGTGCTCTTGCGCTGGAGGGTGCCAAGTACAACATCTACGTCAACACCATTGCTCCCAATGCGGGCACCGCCATGACCAGGACCATCCTGCCCGAGGAGCTTGTCCAGGCCTTCAAGCCCGACTACATCGCTCCCTTGGTGCTCGCTCTCTGCAGCGACAAGGTGCCTAACCCGACCGGCGGCCTGTACGAGGTCGGCAGCGGCTGGGTCGGTCAGACGAGGTGGCAGCGGACCGGTGGCTACGGCTTCCCCGTCGATGTGCCACTCACCCCCGAAGCGGTCGTCAAGCACTGGGATGCCATCGTCACCTTCGACGACCGTGCCGACCACCCCGAGAAGACGCAGGACAGT
Organism: Achaetomium macrosporum; assembly: GCA_033296875.1. Classification (NCBI taxonomy): domain Eukaryota; kingdom Fungi; phylum Ascomycota; class Sordariomycetes; order Sordariales; family Chaetomiaceae; genus Achaetomium; species Achaetomium macrosporum. Next base: position 19,953 of record MU860041.1, on the reverse strand, counting down.
CTTCAGAAGATCATGGCCAACATGGAGAACCGGAGCGGCGAAGGAAAGGTATGATCCAGTCACTTACCTGTCATCTACCTGCACCATTTCTGTCTATGTACCATAGCATATATAATAGGGTGTAAATTTACATGAAGTGTTAACGAGCGTGTCTCCGTAGACTGCGTCCGGCGGGAGCAACCAGTACCTTGACGCCATCCAGAAGGCGCTCAAGGCCGAGGGTAAGGGCACCGTGTTCAAGTATACGGAGCGCGATGTGATACTGTACAACCTGGGCATCGGCGCCAAGCGGACCGATCTGCGCTATGTCTTGTAGGTTCCCTTTTTCAACTGTCATCATCTCACGTGCATAACTGACAATGCCCAGTGAGGGCAACGATGAATTCCAAGCGATCCCCACCTTCGGCGTGATCCCGCCCTTCGACGCCGAGACGCCGTACAACCTGGACGACCTGGTCCCCAACTTCTCCCCCATGATGCTCCTCCACGGCGAGCAGTACCTCGAGGTCAAGAAGTACCCGATCCCGACCTCAGGCCGGCTCATTTCCAAAGCCAAGCTGCTCGAGGTCGTCGACAAGGGCAACGCGGCCATCGTCAAGTCCGGCGTGACGACGGTCAACGCCGAGACGGGCGAGGAGCTCTTTTACAACGAGATGACCGTCTTCCTGCGCGGCTGCGGCGGCTTCGGCGGGCAAAAGAAGCCTGCCGATCGCGGCGCCAGCACCGCGGCGAACAAGCCGCCTGCGCGCGCGCCCGACGTCGTGGTCGAGGAGAAGACCACCGAAGAGCAGGCTGCTATTTACCGACTCAGCGGCGATTACAAGTATTTCTCTCCTCTCCTTTTACCCTTACGAATCTCAAGCTAACATGTCATCTACCCAGCCCTCTACACATAGACCCAGCCTTCGCCAAGATGGGCGGCTTCAAGGTGCCCATCCTGCACGGCCTCTGCTTCTTCGGCATCGCCGGCAAGGCCATCTACGAGAAGTTCGGGCCCTTCAAGAACATCAAGGTGCGCTTCGCGGGTACGGTCAACCCCGGCCAGACGCTGGTCACCGAGATGTGGAAGGAGGGCAACAAGGTCATCTTCCAGACCAAGGTGAAGGAGACGGGCAAGCTGGCGATTGGGGGCGCCGCGGCTGAGTTGGTTTCTTCTTCTTAGGGGAATGAGGAGGAGGAAGCGGGACTACTACCTGTTCACGGACGTGGTGGAAAGGGAAGGAAAATAGGGGTGAAGGAGACGGCGGGCGGATTCGCGTTTTTGGGTCTTCTCATGGAGGGTATAACGGCTTGTTACTTGTCCCGCTGGGGATCTCTTTAACTAAGGGAAGTGATGGGTTGGATTGGTGTTGGGTGCGTTTGTATGATTACCTATCTACCTCAGTAGCGCTGGTAGTTTGGCCTGTTAGACTGTGTCACCAAACGAGTTATACACAGTAGGTATGTAGAGCTGTTGCTGTCTTGAGTAGGGGTGACGAACTCTCATTGTAACGGCAGTTCGCCAACTAAGAGTCCGACTTGGGGGCGATTCATTATAGTATAAGCAGCCCTCCAGTCCCGCTCTTGACCGGAGCTCCATATGGTGATCACCCATCGCCCCGCCGCTGTTCTCAGATGAATGGGGTATCAGATTGCCCCCACGCTCCTCATACCAGCCCCCCAAACCTGATCTTTCCCTGACAAAACATTACGCGAAGCACTCTTATCCCTTAAGAGAATGTATGGAATAACCTTTCGCTGTCCCGACCGGAGCCGATTCTTGACCCTTTTGAAACGCCACCCGACCCGTGAACCTCCCAAGAAACCGAGAACCCGTAGCGAACATGAATGGGCGCCCGCCTGACAGGCACGCATTCGCCCAACCTCTCCTCGACTCGCTACCGTGCCGTATGTATTGCCACTTCCGTCTCCGTGCATCATGTCACATGGGGAGAAAGAGCCCGCCCAGCATGGGTATCCAAAACCGTAGAAAATCAACGCCTGCCTTGTCTTGCCCATCACCTGTCATACGATCCGAGCTGGTCCCAGGCAAGGAACCTCATGCTACCACCGCTCAGAAGCACTCCTCGTCGGCGAGACAGAGACGATTTTGATACTCTCACGGGTTTCTTTCCTAGCCTTGTCTTCCATTTGGGGTTCAGAGGCAGTATCGAAATCTGTCTCGGTCATCTGGGGCGTCCTAGGTTCTCTCTCCGACTCGTCATCGGCCGACGAGCCGGGCTCCAGACTTTGCGGTGTAGGCGGGACGGAAGGGGGTGATGAGCTCTCTTTCTTCTCTAGGCGGATGCTCATCCTCGCAGGATATGTGCTGTCGATCGCTACGGCGGTGGAAACCGACGACGAGTTCTTGTGGTGCCTTGGGCTGACGGGCTTTTGCACGAGCGCGTTGTGCTCGGCTTCCGTCTTCTCGGTGGCCGTTCTCTCGTCGATGGAGACCACCTCAGCAGACTGGGCGTCACTAGCCCGCGACTCCATCGAGACGCGCGATCCGATGGACAGGAAGGAGTTGCGGACAGGGCTCTTGAGCGAGGACACGTCACCGTACTCGCTTTTGCTTCCTCGGGACGCGCGGGCGGGGCTCCGTGCAGGTAGTGGCGGCGGTATCCTCTTCGGGATTGTTACGATGGCGCCCTTGGCTTGGATGACTTGGGTAACCTGAGACGAGACGGAGCTCCGAGCAGGATGGGCCGAGGCGGTCGCTACTTCGCAGATGATTGGCTCTTCATCCTCGTCTTCGTCTTCGTCGTCCTCGTCTTCGTCGTCCTCGTCCTCGTGCTCGTCCTCATCCTCATCGTCGGCCTCGGCCTCGGCTTCCGCGTCTAGCTCGTCTGCGGCTTTCGCACTTGGGCTCTCAATTGGGGTGTCCGGGACGGCGGCTTGGCCAGCGATTTTGCGTTCCGCCTCCTCAATATCTTCCATATCTGTATCAGCTTTGGCCTTCGCGATAGCCGCGACCTCTTTGGCTTCAGAAACAGGGGCCGGTTCGGGCGCTGGCACTTCAACCGTCCTCCGCTTCAGCCGCTCAATGATGCTCGTATCGACCTTGGTGTAATCCACCTCCTCGGGCTCTACAACCGTGGGGAGCCTCTCCACGCTGTCCTTCCCGTCATCGCTATTGGCGCGGCTGTAACTGGTGTCGGCGGTGCTAGCCACATCCGTCTGTGTAAATGCGTCAGTCATGGTTGTGTTCTGTGTCCTCGCCGACATGCAGCTGCCCCGGTTGCTTCTCGAGACGAACGTATCCATGCTCTGGCGGCTGAATCTTCCATACACGGGACTGTTCGGGCTCGGGTGGTACTCAAACTGTGTGCTCGTTGGTCGCAGCTTGGTGCCGGCCTCGCGAATTTCAATGCCTGCCATCTCCAGGCTGATGACGCCAAAGGGGTCTGGGTCGTTGGCGTCCGGAACGCCAAAGGCTTGTTTTGTCGGGGATGCGACGGATTCCTTTGGACTCTCGATATCGGCATCGCCGGGTGCTGGCTGCTGTGCGAGCCAGTCCATTAACCCCTTGTCGTAGTCAGAACGGCCCTCAGCAGCCTTGATGACCTCATATAGGGGGCGCATCTCCGGGACGTTCTTGGGCACATTGCCGGCCAGGATGTCGAGGATGGTAACCCCGGTACAGTAAAACCTCTCATTTTCGTTGCCACGCTCCGTGACCAACGACCCATCGAGCTGCACGGCCTGGTGCTTTCCTCTAGCTTTCACGTAGGTCAATACGGTGTCGTTGATCTCCTTCCACCTGATCTCAGGCTCCGGCGACCCCTCGGCAGCAAGCGGTCCCACGGCCAGGTTGACATCGACGCCTAATATTAACCTAGGGCGGGTGAACAGCTCAAGGGTCTGGACGCTGTTGATCACTAAGAGGCAGTCGTAGATGTCGACGCCCATAACGAAGGCCAACTCAGCAGTGTGAAGTATTATTCCAGACGGCGGCGACCATGTCCCGTCGGCCTTCCGGGCTATGATGATGCCCGCTCCTCCAGACCCCGACATCCAAAGGCCAGACCGCATGCATGAGAAGACAGCGAGACCGACGGCATTCTGTATTATTCGAGGGGAGATCTTTTTGGTGATGTAGGTCGGTGTCGACGTCGATTCGGGTGTGTTTGTGTCGGCCGGCTCGGATTCCTGCGAGAGGAAGCCATCAACTGGCCGCTGTTAGCTCCTGACCAAGACAACCCGCTGCGACACTTACAGCAGAACGACTTGATGATCCTGGCGGCCTTGTCGCACTCCTTGTCGAGCGTGGTCGGCCAGTATGTTTCTCGGCCGTAACGGGTGGGCGCTGTGGGAGTGGTCGAAGTGCTGTTTCGGCTGATGGGCACGACTATCTTCTCGGCCCAGCCAAAGACCTTATCCAGGGCACCGGGCGTCCGCGGCGCGGGGGCTGTTTGTTTCGATCGGTCCCACGAAGGGAGCAAAGCCGAGACGCGATGCATGGTGAGTTCGACTGCCCGGTGCCGGGGACAGCTCTTCTCACCAAGCTCACCAAGGGATGGAGTACCGTCCGATCGAGCGGTGATGAGAGTGACGTTGGTTCCTTTCAGGGAGGGGAGTTGGGCAAACAGCCCCAGGGCGCCGTCAACGTTTTCAATTTCAATGGCCAGAACCTTGTCCCGTAACCGGTCCACTGGGCGGCCCAAAGTGACGTGGGCGCTGGCGATCCCGCTGAAGCAGCCAAACAGCGCAGTTCAATCCCGAGGGAGCCCAGAACCAGCCGGACAGGGGTCGTTCCTCGGCCCTGCACGGCAACTACGGCGCATAGCAGTGGGGACGGCTCACCCCTTCGTTTTGGTTTGATGGATGTGCAGCGCCTTTGGGTGCCTGACAGCAATTGATTGAACAAAATTTGAACTTAATATGCATACGACTGCAAAGAGGGGCCCACGGACGACAGGGCGAACTCGGCGACGTCAAGCTCAGTCTGTGCGATCATGACAGCTTCAAGGTGCCAGTGTGGTAGTACATGACCTGCCAAGCGTCGTTGCACCGCGGGGCGGCTTTGACCTAAGGCTCGCAGGATGCAGCAAACGGTAAGGCAGGAGCCAACAGGAGGATGCGCTCAACGAGGGTCGAGCCAACAAAGCCGTCGAGGAGAAGGATTGGAATGCGAGCATTGGGAAAAGCAGCGGCCCTGGCATTCTTTCTTCCATCGACTCGGTGCTTACGAGAGCACAGGCTGGGATTTGATTAAGGATCCTGAATGCGTGTTCAACGTTTTCCTTCTCTCCACTGACTGAGGAAGGGCCTGTGCTGTCCACGGGTATCCATGGATCTCATTTAGGGCTGGGCATTGAGTAAAGAAGCTGCCATTCCGCCAGCACCGGCATCATGGAGTGCCATCGAATTGCATCTAGCCACCCATGGATATCCTCCCTACGTATACTCATTAACTATACATGGCTGCTTGTGATATGCTTTGTCACGCGGGACACTGTTGGAAGATCATGGCGAGATCCACTCGCCGTCCCGGCTCTGGTTCATGCATTAGCCCGTTTCCTGGACTGTGACCCCGGCCCCGTACCGAGCCCGCCGAAGGCCAGCGGCTGAGAGCGAGCATGTCGTCATGTGTTCCTGCACTTTTTGTCATCCTCAACCGGGCTGTTGAATCACTCCGGATCAATCATCCGATTCTGATGGCTCCGTGCTTTGGGTGTTACCTTTTCTTCTCTCTGTCTCGCCTGCAGCATCCCCGGAAATTATTTGCTTTGGAATGAGACAGAAAATCTCACCCCGAGACATTGCCCCGAATGTCTCGGGCGGAAAACATCCCAATGATGTTACCGTCACAGCCCGAGCACGCTTAAACAATCCACGGACCTGCGTAAAGCACCAGAGACAGGGCTCGAAGCCACGGAACACCTCCTCGACTTGCCATCTCTCGGGGAGCTGCCATCTGGTCGATCAGTCTTTCTTTTTCATGCAGTGGCCCTACGAAATTTCCTAGACTTCACCATGCTGTTGCTATATCCAGGAAGACAGTCCAGACTTGAGGCATTTCAAAGCCGTTACGGACTATCACGCTGCTTCGCTCACTCAGACTTGGAACCCCGCATTGATTTTCCCTGCCAGTGCTCTCGTATGACACTGCCAAAGCAAACCTGCTTCTTTCGTCCTGCACGGGAGTCTCATCGACCAATCAATCCCAACAACAAATGGCCGTTGAGCCTCCGGCCCGCGTCTTGATCTGCATGTTCACCTGCGACCGACCTCGCCGGACAGTCGCAGTCGAGAGTAACCCCAATGCCTCTCCTTGCGAGTGGGGGGCCATTCAAGCCGTCTGTCTAGGACTCAGACGTTACCGCTGCGAAACACAGCCGCACTTTGCATCGTACATCCATTCTGGCAAAGACGTAAAAGGGGTTCAACCCTTCGAGGATATGAATGGGAAACATACCGCCAACCGCCTGGCCTCACCAACAACTGCCGTCTGGCCGACATTTCAAGCAGTCAAGCGGCCCACGACCTGACTATCCGTGCCTTAGGCCTCAATGCAGTGCAAGGTGAGGCCAGGCGAGCTCGAGCCGAGGCTGTGCTTTTGTCCCTTGTTACCCCATCCGGTGGCACCTGTCGAAGTTATGTTTATTCCATCGTTCCACGTTTAGGGAGGTAACACGTTGTATTAGTATCCTAGAATTGGCCGGCTATTGGGGGCTCCATCTCATGTCGCTATGCCTCAATGCCGCCAAGCTAGCTGCTTCGGTACTGTACTGTACGGGCAAGTTCGATTTTATACGCGTATGTACGTACGTGACCTTGGCTTCAACACGGCGCAAGGCAGGGTAAGCCGCCACACGGGAGGGCAGGCAGGGCTGTGGCTCTGTCTGTCCCGTCTGCAGCGTTGCGGCGTTGCGGCGTTGCGGCGTGGCAGGTCTTTATCCCGCTTCACAGGTAGGCTTGTGGATGTGTCTCGACTTCGGGAGCGACATAAGCGGACAGCAATATATGCTGTGTTAGTTGGGGTCCTGCCAGAGCTCGGCCCTTGCCCGCAGCGTTCCCCTTTTTGGGGGCTCAGTGTCTTCTCCCGCAAGCGTGCCACCGGTTTCTCTAAATCGGTGCTCAGCCTGATGCCGGGAATGAATGGTTGTTCTGCCAGAGTCACGTAACATCATCAGCACAGCACTGCCTTGTATGCCGTGCACGATCGTCACACAGCGCTGACAACAGGCCAACATGGACAGCTTCGAGTCGTTGTGCTTAGACACCAACAGCGCCGAGGACATTCGTGGAGTCAACGGGAGTGAGTGGTTGAAGCAGGTTGGTATTCATGGTAGACCGACAATTGCTTGCATTCTGTCTAATGTGCCGTTCCAATCCGTTTAACCCCGTAACCCCAGGTCTAATGCGTTGGTGAACTGAACATGCCGTAAGCGTAAAGTGTCGTGATGCGTCGTGATATCTACATTGGTGACATTAGTTGTATGTCCGGCGGGGAACAACCAGGCGGACGAGTGCTGGCGATCAAAGCAGCGAACTTCCCCTGACCGCGTCCATAGTTCTTGGGTTCACTCCTTCCCCAGCCTGGGATACTGGCCCCCTTCCACCAAGAACCTCTCCAAACCCAAGGAATCCACTGTCTTAACACACGCCGACCCCTCGAACCGTCCCCGGCGCTTCCCCTCCGCCGCCTTCACGGGCACCCAGTTATCATCCGTCACGGCCCTGAAGACATATACCTCCCTCGAGCTGGCCATGAAATCCCCAGCCTCGGCATCTCCCTCCATATGGAACCGCTTCAACTTGGGCAATTTGCCCTGCAGACTCGTAAACAGCGACCGGAATGACCCCTCGTGCAGGTGCACGCCGCCCGTACTCCACTCAAACGGCTTGGCCAGGCCCCGTCCGCCCAGGCGGAGGCGTTCGAGGGTCGCGCTGTGCCGGAGGAGGAAGGAGCGGAGGTCGTCTTCTGCGCAACTGACGCCCTCGAGCTTCAGGTCGGTAAGCTTTGTGTACGTGAAATCGCTGCCGGAGAAGAGCGCTTGGAAGGACAAGTGGAACTTCTCGAGCGGGGCGTGGTAGGTGTGGAAGGCCAATGAGAGGTGGGTTAGGTTGACGCTGTAGTGCAACACGTGGCCCAGGCCGTTGACGGTGCGGAAGCGGGAGGACGGGAGCAGGTTGGGGGGCGGGTCGAGGACGAGGTTCAGGCGGGAGAGGCTTGCGAAGGAGCGCGCGCAGTCGAACCAGTGCCGGCGGTCGTCGGCTAGGCGGAAGATCTCGAGAGGCAGCTGGTCGATGGAGAGCGAGGCGAGGCGCACGTGGCGGATGGCCGAGACAATGGCGTTCATGTTCTTGCAAGCCTGGCTGCGGTCTCGCTTGCGGCACGATCGGACTTCGAAGACATCCTTGAGGATCTCGATGTGGTAGGGGCATTTCGTGAGCGTAATTTCGAGTTCTTTCAGGTTGGGCAGACGCTTGAAGGCCTCCTCGACCATACTCGACCGGGAGTGAAACGGCGGGAGCTTGCGGGCGCTCTCCTCCAGCTCATAGTACTTGATCCACGCATCCTGGAGCTGCGCACTGCGCTCTTCCGGCTCTTGTAACCAGTGTCGAAAGAAGGTCGTGTGGCGGGCATTGTACTCGTCGACTTTGGAGAAGTTGAATGTGAGGGACCGGATGCTGCCGCGGAGACGGTCGTGACCAGCGATAGAGCGCAACCGCTTGACATCGTCCCTCCACTCGACGGCGGTGAAGTGCGGATCGAGGAGGTATTCGTAGCCTACGTCCGCATACCTGCCTGACGCCAATCGCAGGGCTCTTACGGTTCGGGGATCGCAGTACTGGAAGACGAGTCGGACCAGCTCGACGGGGAGGGAGTCCATGCTGGAAGGACGAAGACCATCAAGAGGACCCAGAGCAATCAGCCGGGCCCATCGGATCGATAGGGAGCAGGAACAGGCGTCAGGAGACAGAAGAGCAGCGGAATATGACTTGAGAAGAATGGGTGAGCACCTCACTTATACACCGCCAAGCGCATGCGTCTGACAGATGCCGGGACCAATCAACAGTCCGTCGCAACCATCAGCGTCAGCTCTGCCGGCAACAGCATGCAAAGCCTTGAGTGGACATTCCGATCGGGCCCACTGCCTCTTGAACATCTTGGTTATTAGCAAGCTGGCAGGCTGGGCCCAGGTCGAAAACCCAAGAAACTGAAGAAGCGGTTCCGACACCGAAAGTTGGGGGGCAACAAGTCGGTGAAGCTCAAGAGGGACAAGGGGCAGACCACGACGCACACGACAGCTGGATTCGTCCAGGGCCAAGGCCTCCCGGAGAACAGGGGAGCGGGCGCATGAGCGGCCAGTTGCAGCACTTGCAGGGCCATCGCTCGAACACTTCTGCACGCCACGACAGGGTCCATGGGCCATGGAAAAGCTGGGCCCGGGTGGATTCCCAGCCCTCTGCGGACCACCGGGTCCCGGACCGGCGGACTAGCGGTGGGCGGTGAGCAAGAACGGGTCCGCACTCTGTGTGACGGAAAGGAGGTGTGACAATGTGATGGACCTCCACCGCCCAGTCCAGGTGAGAATGGAATCTCTCAATGGGAAATTCGCGCCCGTATCCGACCGCACGTGAAGCGGCGCCAATGTGGGCTGAAGACGGCATCACAGTGGTCAGATCGTGGATCTGAGTTTCCCAGCGGCTCGGCGGCTTCGAGAAGGCTTCTGTGTGGGCGCACGGAGTAAGCGGTGCTCTGAGGTGCAGACCATTGCTGACGAGAGATCCAGCACTGGCAAGGCTCTGCAGCGTGCATCGGCTGGCGACCAACCTAAATTCCGAGACAGGTTCGTCAACAGCAGAGAAAATGAGCAGCAGGAGAAAAGAGATGTCTCATCTTCTCCTGTGCTGGCCAGGATACCCAAGTGACGGAAATGGCGGAGACGAAGCAGAAATTCTCCAAAAGGCGGACAACGGGCAGCGCACCCGGCAGGCCGATGCACCGTAACAAGCCCCGCATGCCACAAATGGATGCTCTGCAAACCGCCAACCAGCGCTGATGTCTCACCTTTTTCCATTGGCTAGGTACACCGACTGAAGCATCTTCACGCACATCCAGCGTGCCACACGATCGGGTGCCCCAGAACCCTGGAGCATGTGGGCCTGCTTGGTTTGGAAACATGAGAGAAGCTCCGTCACCCGAGAGAGAGGAGGCTTTACACGCTGCACCACTGTCCGCGCTCACCGCTGACACCAACATCCCATCAACCGGGACCTGTTGGCGATTTATTGGCATGGAAGTCAGACATGCATGTTGGCATCTGAGATATGATTCAGCTCGTACTGGTTACGGGCTTACGCAAGATGAAAGGAGACGAAAGTAAACAGAAAGGGTGAGACGGCGATATTGTACAGTCTTGCTTGGAGTCTGAACATGACCGTCAGGCCCCGGCCAACAAAGCAGAACGGGAGAGGTGGGATCTGACTTTGAGAGGACGGCAGAAGTCGAAATCCCAGTCCATTTCGGATGGGCTCCGTCTGGCAAAAAAAGCCGTACTGTACACCAAACATCGATATCAGCGGACTCACCTCGGGAGAGAGAACTATCTGCTTCTTCTTCGTTTTCTTCTTTCTCTCCCTTTTACCCTCATTCCTTTTTTTTCTTCCTCATTTTTCTTCTCTATTTTTGATCCTATTCTATTTGATTTGCTCGTTGCTTAAACTAAGGCATCTGGGTAATAATCTGGAAGCTTCGTATACTGTGTAGTTACGGCTTTTTTTGACCTTGGCATGATGGGTTCTAGGGGTGGAGTCGTGCCCCGCTTCAGCACAAACAAGCGACGCACAGACCACATTCGCAGTCAACCTGGGAAAGGCTGTCCGCGGACACCGAACCGGAAGGCTTTCCAGCTGACACTCTCAAAACGACCGACGTCTGTCGTCACCGGCGAGGCTTGCCCGACGAACAGGCCACACCAGCACGATGCCCCGAAGCCATCCAAGGACTCAACGGTAGTCCGCCCGTAAAACGGAAACCTACTGCACTCACTATGCGGTTTCGTGCATCTGCCCTGTACACGCCGCAACATGGGACTCTCCGGCCTCCTCGGCGCCGCTGGCGACCGCACCACAAAATCAAAGAGTATCGCTTCGACCGGCACTGCTTCTTTGCCCTCCAAGGTAACTCAGGAACGGGCACTGCCGGAGCACATCGCAGATGAGGCCCACCTGAAGCCTCTCGATCCTGAGCCGCCTGACCTCCGAGAGCTGAACGCATGCCTCGATGCGCTCGCAGTCGTGTTTCCCGACGTCCAGATCGAGGTGTTCCGTGAGATGTTCGCGAGCTTCAGTGGCGAATCGAGGCTAGAACTGGTTGCCGATGCGCTGTTGAAGAACCGTGTCTCTTGGGTCAAGGGTCGGTGGAGGGCTGCTGCGAAAGACGGCCACACCGGGGAGACCTTGGTTCCGAGGAAAGAGATGTTCAGGAGCCCGGAGTACAAACAGGCTGCCAAGAGTCTTGCGTGGCACGAATTCAAGGGGTTGTCGCGCTCGACCATCAATGCCGTCCTGGCCGAGTCCAACTATTCCTACCTCGACGCTCGCCAGACACTGGTTGACCTGTCGTCCAAGTCATGGCGCTTTACCATCTCTTCGCTGTTCCTCCGGCGGAAGCCTGTGTCGGCCACTGAAGCGGAGAACCACCCTCTGGTGATATGGAAGTCGACGGGCCAGGGATCGATAGTGCCCACCCTCAAATCAACCGGCAATGCGGAGCTCGACCGAGAGCTCTTCGATGCGCTCATCCGGCCCCTGACGGAACGTGCTCGAGCTGACCGCGAAGCGAAGGATCACCAGTTAGCCGTGAAGCTGAACAACGCCGAGGCGGAGGAGGCCGACGGCCTCATCGAGTGCGCCTGCTGCTTTACCGAGTCCACGTTTGAGGAGTTCACGGCGTGCAACGCCCACGGACACATGATCTGCTTCAAATGCGTGCAGCACTCGATAACGGAGGCTGTGTTTGGGCAAGGCTGGCAGCGCAGCATCGATAAGGAGACGGGTACCCTCCGTTGTCCTGCCGTCGACTCGGAGGAATGTCAGGGCTGCATCCCTCAAGACCACATGCACCGGGCGATGCTTGAAGAAAGGAACGGCGCCGAGATCCTGCATAAGCTGGATCAGCGGCTCGCGGACCACAGTCTTGTGTCGAGCAATTTACCCCTGATCCGCTGCCCGTTCTGCGCCTACGCCGAAGTCGACGATATCTATCTACCTGTCGGCGAAACGGACCTGCGTCTCAAGGTAGACAACATCATCAGCCTTATCTTTATCCTGGGTGTGGTTTGCTGCTTCCCCGTTCTCTTCTTCCTCCTGCTTCTGTCTTCTGTCATTGCCATTATCGCCAGCTCTAAGGAGACCTTTGGCGACCGGTTGATAACGGGGTTCCGCGCGGCCCTCGTCCATCGGCGCCGGCGCCGTCGCGGGCTGAGATTCACATGCCAGAACCCCGAGTGCCAGCGAGCATCCTGTCTCAGCTGCCACAAGGCGTGGGTCGACATGCATGTGTGCAACGAGTCGTCGCTCGTGGCGCTGCGCACGCAGGTCGAGCAGGCCATGAGCATGGCGGTCAAGCGCGTGTGCCCGCGCTGCAATACCTCGTTCGTCAAGACGGCGGGCTGCAACAAGCTGACCTGCCCCTGCGGCTACAAGATGTGCTACGTCTGCCGCAAGGACATTGGAGGCTCGGGCGACGGGCCGGACGTCGGGTACCGGCACTTCTGCGAGCACTTCCGGCCCGAGGGGGACCCGCGGAAGTGCACGCAGTGCAACAAGTGTAACCTGTGGGAGTCGGAGAACACGGACGAGGTGTTGCGCAAGGCCAAGGAGGAGGCGGAGCGCAAGTGGATGGAGACGGAGCAGCGGCAGCTGTCGCGGGCGGAGAAGGCCTTTTTGGAGACGGGCCTCGCATCACAGCCATCGACGAGAGCTGTCGATACGGTCCTGCGTAAGGGCAGACTGCCCACGTTACCCGAGTTCTGCGATATGGTTCTTGAGGTCGTGCTTGTATGATACCTTAGGTTAATACGGAGTAGGGGTTTTGGGATATGGGCATTACAGGCGGCGTTTACATTGGTATGCATAGTGGCGAAGGAAGTGTTATGGTGATACCCGGGAAGATCAGATCAGACAGTTGTCAATATCCCATCAAGCATGACTATGCGAGACATTCAGATGGTTTACAATGGTGCTGCATCTTATGCTTTTGAGTGCCAGTGGTGTTCGTGACTTCATTTGATTCAGCGGCGGTGATGTTGCTGCCTTACGTAATCAACCCGCAGTGAGCTTCCCCGAAATTTCGTGCCCGCCGTTGCAGACGCGTCCGCTGCGCCGCGCAGCAACCCACCCTGAGAGCTGTGAAGGTGCTGCCAGTCAACAGTCAATTATCGGCACTTTTCCCCGACCTCCGACAGCAGATTTAACGCCAATTGAGTCGCAACAGCAGTATTCTACTACACCGTGCGTAGTCGGCAATCACCTGTCGAACAGCAAGCCGCCCCGCTGCGCCCGTGGAAATGTCGAGCCAGACGGGCAAATGGCGCGAGGAGCAGGTCCTCATCATCTGCCCCGGCAGCCAGACCACGCTCGCCCAGCTGGGCTGCAATGAGCTCACCCCGCCTGCGCGCCGCTTCCCCACGCGCATGTTCAAGGACCAGGAGTCGGACCACTGGCGGCCCTACCACACATATAAGCGCAAAAAGGAAGGTGCTGGCGACGGTGACGACGAGTGGGAATATGTCGAGGACACCGACTCGGCCGAGGGCGCCGTGTATCCGATCCAGGGTGAGCTTATTCAGTTGTGCTTGATTGTCATCCATTGGCGCAAGCAAACACAGAAAACGTGCTGACACAAAATGCTTGCCCGCTAGCCGGCCGCATCGCAAACATGGAGGCCTTCCTCGCCTTCCTTGAGCACGTGCACTCGCAGCTCACTACGACCTACCACAACACACCCATCATGCTGGTGGCGTCGCCGCAGTGGACGCGCCCGGACTGCGAGGCCATCGCGCGCTACGTCTTCGAGAAGACCAAGACGCCCGCCCTGTGCCTCATCCACAGCGGCATCGCCACCCAGTACGGCCTCAAGTGGCCCAACATGACCGTGGTCGACGTCGGGTTCGAGAAGGTCGATGTCACGTGCATCTACGACGGCAAGGTCGTCTCGCACAAGGATGTTGGGGCTGCCGCGGAGGGGGAGGAGATCAGCGGCGGGGAGGTGTTCACGCGGAGGCTGGCCAAGTTGATGGAGGGCCAGGGGTTCGATTATGATATGGCCGAGCAGCTCAAGAAGAGCCCGATTTGCGAGGTGCTGCCGTATGCGCCGGACAGGCCGGAGCTGGCGGAGTTCCCGGCCGAGACCGGTGCCGCGGCGGCCCCGGGGGCGGCGCCCGCAGCGGAGGGCCCGAAGATTGTGGAGCCGGCGAAAAGTTATGCCCCGGTTGTTGATGATGATGATGCCGCTGGCGTCGGCGACACCAAAGAGATAGAGGAAGATGGCGTGCTGGACGTCGCGAACATTGTCGCCAGCGGGCAGACGAGGGAGTTTCTTGCGAAGAAGGAGAAGGAGAAGGCGGCCAAGGCCGGGCGCAAAGGGAAGGACAAGGAAGGCGCCGACGCGGGCGCAAAGCCGGTCAGACTACCCAACTCAAAGCGAGCCAGGAACGTGTTCCACTACGAGGAGCTGGTGACGGAGGATGTTCCGGTCGCGGCGCCGGCAAAGGATGACGGCGGCAGGGATACCACCATGGCCGATGCGGCCCCAGCAGAAGGTTCGGCACCTTCCAGCGGAGATGCGCCCAAGACAGAGTCAGCCGAGCAGCAACCACAGCCCTCCAACGAGGCGCAACCATCAGACACCGCCCAGCCAGCAACAACAGAGCGGATAGCCCGGCGCGTACGGCGCGACATCGAGGTCGGCCTCGAGCGCTTCCAGTTCGCGGACCGCCAAGCCATCGACCGCATCGTGACGGCCATCTACCGCGCCATCCAGGAGATCGAAGACATGTACATGCGGCCCGGGTGCTGGGAGAACATCGTCTTCGTCGGCAACGGCGCGCGCATCCGCGGCCTCCGCGACAACGTCATGCAGACGCTGCAGGCGCGCCACCTCGTGTCGCCCAGCTCGGCCACCATGTTCACCTCGGAGCTGCCGTCTAACATAGGCACGCCCTCGGGAACAGGCTCGCAGACACCCACTTCCTCGTACGCCGGCGTCCCGGGGCAGCTGCAGCTCCCCACCGCCACCAGCAGCGGCGTCAACCCTCTGCTGCAGGCCGCCACCACGGCGAGCAGCCTGGGTGTGCCGGGCAGCGTCAACGCCGCCACGGCCAATAATATCAACGGCGGTGTGGGCGAGGCAGCCGGGACGACGAGCCACCACTTCCACAGCCAGACGCCGACCAACATCCGGCTGGCGCAGCTGCCGGGCTATCTGAGCGAGTGGACCAAGCATGGGTTTGAGGAGGCCATGTTCTTGGGCGCGCAGGTCGCGGCGCGCATTGCCTTCTGCATGCATAACCTGGATGCGCAGGGCTTGCAGGCGCAGCAGCTGATGAGTTTGAGCCGGGTGGATTATAAGTGGGTTTCTTTTTTTTTCTTCACTACGTTGAGGCAGAGGAGTGTGCTGACCATGGCGGTGTAGTGATCTTGGTCCGAAGGCGATCCGGTCGCATTCTATGCTGGGGTAACCGGCCAGCAACTAGGTTTTGCTAGGGACAGCGTTGGCTATCCGTTGTGTCTCTGGAGTTCTGGGGCGAAATGGACTTTTATAAGGGGTATTGGGTAGGCGTAGGTGGGATTCTTCTTTTGGGGGGCCGTCACTGGGGCGGGTTGCAAGCTTACAAGTTTCACTGGGGAAAGCGAGTATGTCTTGGCAGTAGCGTTGGTGTTCGCTGGAGGCATGACGACCATAGATGGGTACTGTATCGGCGGCGCTTGTGTGGTCAATGTAAGCATCCAGGGAGTGCATAGTGACACGGCTGTTCTGCATCACTTCCCTCTCAGCATGCTCAGCAGGCAGCCTCTACGCTCTCCACGGATATCGGGTTCTGATCCTACCAAGACTATCTACAGAAGAGGAAGCGGGCGGATATCGAACTCCCAAGCTCCGACGCCTTGGACTACCTAAACTCTTCTTGCTCGAGGTATCCTAGCCCACCAACAGTCCCGTCAAGCCTCCCGCAGCAAACGTGGCCGCCGCTGTCAGGAAGCTCGAGATGGACATCAGTGACAGACCACTAATCCCGTGCCCCGACGTGCACCCGCCGGCCATCCTCGACCCGAAAATGATCATAAACCCGCCCAGCACAGCCCTCACCGGCGAGACAGCCACGTCGGTAACCGGTCTCAGTGCGGGCACAGCCGACGAGGCCAACCACGCGCCTCCGACAATTCCCGCCGAGAAGACCAGATTCGCGTACTTCTTCGCCCCCCACAGCCACCCGCCCAGCTCCTCAAATGCCGTCGACGCGCCCAGCAAGGAACCCCTCAGCACCATCGACACCAGCTGTGCAGCTGCGATAGCCAGCCCCGCAACATACGGCGGGATGCCCCTTGCCTTGGCAGCAGGAGCATCCGCGAACTTGACCGCAGCAGCGAGGGCCAACACGAAGCCCGCTTCCAACCCGATCAGCATCGCGGCGCGACTGATCCCCAGCGCTTCATACGCCATCTCCCCCTTCCCCGTCCCCGCCAACTTCCCGTCTCTCGAATCCAAGTTCTTCCCCGTTTTCTGCTGCTGCCTCTCACCATCGCCACCAGTCCTCCTCCGCCTCCTCGAAATCCAACTCCACACACCCCCGCCCAGCACGGCCCCAACCAGCGCCCACCGCCCCGACCGTACCCCGACCCCAAGCTGCGCAAGGACTGTCCCAGGGCAGGCGCCGCACACCGCCATTCCCGCGCCGAGCAGGGCGCCGCCTAGGATGTTGCCGTCGTAGCGGGTCCAGGAAAGCAGGTCGAGAGTGGAAGCCGGGCGCGGGGGGAGGGTGGTGAGGGTTAGGGATTGGGAGGTTGTTACTAGTAGCCTGTCTCTCCCCACGCATGTCTGCTATGTTAGGAGGGGGTTCGGTTCTGTGGAGCAGAAGGGGCAGAAGGAGGAGTTTGGGGGAGAGAAGGGGAGGACGAACGTGCTGCTTGCTGCGGCTGTCAGGAAGGTCTGGAGCATGGTGAAGTCCTGGAAGATGAACTGCGAGAGGATGATGTCCGGGCTGTAGACCCCTGCCGTGGTCAGGGCGGCGCCCATGGCTAGGCCGGTGAGGAAATTGTTCATTGCGAGTGGTGCTGCAGGTGGTTTGGCTGTACTGGGTAAGGTACCTAGGTTGGATGATGGTACTACTGTGTAACTGAAGTGCGCCACATCGCGCTCTGCTCGACTTCTTTTAATACATCTACCGCGCAGATGGAGATGGACTGGAGGGTGGGTCGAAGCCATCGGCATTGGGCACTCAGCAGAATGGATGCCTGGCTAGTCGCCGACGGGACAGGATGGCGGCTCATGCCATCTCCTCGAAAGATTGCGAATTGAAGAATGCCATCGCGAATCTCTGGGTATGGTTGAAACCACACGTTAGCGTAGTCGGATCTCGGCGACGGCAGACAAAGGCCACACGTGCCCCAGCTACCATGTCTGGTGTATGTGCTTTACCGATATACGCGTCGGGGAGCCGGGCAAATGCCATAATGGATTCACCATGCCTTTGTCTTCTGAAAGAGCCTCTTTGAGGCAACCGCCCCGACCCGAGCATCTGTGTAACGGCTTCGGAGCTTCCTCCGGCACGGCGAGATGTGTCAGGGGTCGATCATGCAACCGGCGACCATTACCCCAGATCCTTGTTGCGGGATGATTATTGGTCGGCGATGTCATGATTCCTTTGGTGTCCTCCATGGGAGCGCCGAGACCCGGTGTTGAGTGGAGCCCGATCCCGGGATCCACAGCTCTACTACCGGCCACGAACCGGCCACGGGTATCCACTCATGTCGCCGACCCAGTATGAACAGGGACGCTCGACCATTTTCGAATATCATGCGAGTCCAACGTTGACGATGATGGCACGACGATGAGCTAACCGCGGATATCGGACGGGCCGCACGGGACTCGGAGAGTTCTCGGGGAGGGTCTGATGGGACACCGGGGTCCCGTCCTCGCTGCTGTCAGTCTAATCGAGAGGAAGGTTCGAGAGCGAAGCCTAAGGGCGCGTTGGTGCAATTGCAAAATGAGGAGCCTGATCCGTCGAAGAGTAAGGGAGCTAGTTGTGATACTGTTGTCGATGGTACTGCAGAGCTTACCTAGTTGGGGCGGTATCCGGAAGGTAAGGAATCGGTCTAAGTATCGGGTGACTCCGTCCAAATCCATACCGCGGGATGCTTGGTGGCTTGTGGGCGGCTGGAGGGTGAAGGAAGGTGCAATGCAGGGCATGTACCTTACACATGCAAGGCAATTCTGACAACTTCCATCTGACAACACCCACACGCCACCCACTCGATCAAGCATTCTTTGCGCCGCTCTCTTCAAGGGGGAAGAAACCTGGTGGTTCCAGGTGAACCAAACAATGGCAACATGAATCCATAAACTTCTCGCTTGCTCCGCGACATTACCGCCGAAGTTATACGGTGCTGCCAGGGCACATACCAAGCAAGGTATGTGCGTTACTTGAGGGTTCGGGTTACTTAAGGTGTGGCTGGTCATCTCGGTCCCCCAGTCACTCGAATTGACGCTGACCACCGTTCTTCGTTTCTGCCACTGCATCTCAAAGGCGCCCCCCAGATTCGACTTACATTGCCTCTGAAATTCATCAGGCACGCCGAAGGTTGGGCTTGATTTCTCCCCCTCCCTCCACTCTTGAGAACTAGCCCACCATGCCGCACGCGCATTCCTCCGAGCTCAGCGCCTCTACCGCAGACGAATCGCCGCCGCACGAGGTAGAGGAAAGGACTCTCAATTACCCTCCCAACTCGAACACTGTCCTGGTCGCCGGCTTTAGCGTTCTTTACGAATCCGAGGACCGGCCACACTCGGTGTGCAAGGTTCCCTTCCCGTGGCCCAACTATGAACGGGCCTTGGAGATCGAGAAGAGGGTGTTCAAATGTCTCGGAGCGCACCCGAACGTCGTGAAGATGGTCGGCACGGATGAGCATGGCATCTGGCTCGAGCGCGCCGCCTACGGCTGCCTGCGGCTGTTCAACATGGAGGGTCGCGAGGCAATGCCCCAGGAGAGGCTCCAGTGGTGCGAAGACGTTGCCCGGGTGCTCGACTATGTCCATGGGAAGGGCGTCTGACACGCCGACTTGTCGGGCCACAACCTGCTCATCGACGCCGGCAAGAGAATTCTCCTTTGCGATTTTGGGGGCTCGGCCATAGACGGGGAAGGAGCTACCATTTGCGGCGAAGCGGGCTACCGGCGCCCTAGTAAAGACGAATATACGGGGCCTACCATCCGCTGCGAGATCCATTCGCTGGGATCGACAATGTATGAGATCATTACCGGTAAGGAGCCGCACCATGGGCTGGAGAAGGAAGCCGTCGAGAAGCTCCTGGAACAGCGACAGTACCCCGACGTGAGCGACGTGCCCCTGGGAGACGTCATTCAAAGATGCTGGGAAGGAGCCTTTGTTTCGGCAGCCTTGGCGGCCGAGGAGATTGCAAGACGCCGGGTTGCGGTCGAAGATGCCCAGCCCCTTTAGCGAACCGTTACTCTCCTCGCAAGGTAAGACAGAACAAGAGAGCCAGGACCACGTAGGCAGCTGTGTGGCAGCGATAGCCTAGCGACGGCACACCACTTCCCAATACATCAATCCCGGGCACCACGGCGTCTATGTCTCCCCTGCTCTTGCATCTCTGTATATCTCTGCGTTGCGAATTTCAGTGGAATGTACTGTACAGTACATGTACATACGGTACCTATACATATAGGGAGTTTCTAGCGAGCACCCCCCAAATGGCTATGGAGCACCCCATACTTTCCC